>CM067327.1:27397500-27997500 GCA_034376525.1 Nicotiana benthamiana | reverse complement strand
TGACAAACGAAGCGCAAATTGATATATGACGAAGTTCAAGTACAAGCGCACAATTGGTGGATAACGAGATTCAAGCACAAGACAAAGTTCTATAGTTTAAATGAGTCGTTCTTAATTGTGTTCTTGATCCGACAACTTGACTCATGACATGGCTTCTCTCGTAAAATTATTTTTACAAAATCATGCATATTTAATTTAATGCTAAATGATTTTAAATCATGCATATTTTCATTAGTCAAAATGATTTTTAAACATGCCTCTAAAAACTGGACTAAGATAATCGATTATGTACTTATGATAATCGATTATGTTAAGCCAAGAATGCATGACAATCGATTGTGACCTAATGACAATCGATTGTGTTAAGGCAGTGAGCATCAGGTTTTTCAAACCTGCATGACAATCGATTGTGATGAGGCAGTGTCCATCAAAGTTTTTCAAAACTCAGAATAATCGATTGTGAAGCTAATGACAATCGATTGTGAAGAGACAGTGTCCTTCAGATTTTTCAAAGTCACAAAATAATCGATTGTGAACTTATGACAATCGATTGTGTTGAGGCGGTAACTTCCAGACTTTTTCAAAGTTATTAAATAATCGATTGTGAGTATATAACAATCGATTGTCACGAGGCAGTGTCTAAAATGATTTTCAAAGTCTGATAAATAATCGATTGTTAACATTGCACAATCGATTGTGAGCTGACCGTTGTCGTAAAGTTTTCAAATACCGTCAGGTAATCGATTGTTGACTTTGTACAATCGATTGTTGATATTATAATCTGGAAAAGATTTTTTGAACGTTGCTGAATAATCGATTGTTGATTTTGTACAATCGATTGTTGAAATTAAAATCTGGAAAGGATTTTTTGAACGTTGCTGAATAATCGATTATTGATTTGGTATAGTCGATTGTTTTACGTAAAATCTGGAAATGATTTTTTGAACGTTTCCAATAATCGATTGTTGATCTTGGACAATCGATTGTTAAGCGTAAAATCTGGGATTGATTTTTGGTACGATTGGCAAACAATCGATTGTGGCTTCCTGACAATCGATTGTCACAGAGTAAAATCAGCAACTCTTAATTGGCAATTAGGCAACGGTAATGCCAAGTTTTTCAACTATAAATACAGCTTTATTTCAGTGTCTTAAACACAACAACATACAACAACTGATCATTCTATTGCTATAAGCTTGCATACTATTGTTTATCATTTTATATTCATTCCATAAAGCTTTTGAGAGCCAAAGTCTTGTCCATAGTTGTTGTGATCTTGAGCTTACTTCTTTTACTCATATCTACTCATTAAGGAGTGTTTTGTTTGAGTGTTTAGTGTTTTGTACACTTGTAAGAGAATTGTGATTCTCTTGTTGTAAGGAACTTGTGTTTCCTTGGTTGAAGTCTTGGAGTGTTGTATCTCCGAGCAAAGGTGTTAAGGCTTGTGTCCTTAAGTTGTAAAGGTTTGTTGAACACCCGTAAGCTTGACAAGTTAGTGGAAAATCTCGAGAGAGTCTCTCGGGGACTGGACTAGCCACGTGTTGTGGTGAACCAGAATACATCGGTGCGTTCTTTCCTTTTTGTTTATTTAACGCGCTTAATTATTTCCTGCAAATTTTAGTTTCCGCAAGTTTACGCTAAATTTTATTATAACGCTATTCACCTCCCTCTAGCGTTAAGCGTATTATCTAACAATTGGTATCAGAGCCCAACTCTCTGAAGACTTAACAGTTTGAGAGAACCATCCATGGCTTCTACTCGTGACTCTTTTGCAGGAATTGATGAAGGACAATGCTCCACACGACCACCTCTATTCAACGGTACAAACTACACGTACTGGAAAGAGAGGATGAAAATTTTCGTTCAAGCAAACAACTTTCATCTCTGGAAGGTGATAACGAAGGGAAATCAAATTCCAACCAAAAAGGTTGAAAACGAATGGGTTCTTAAGTCCGAAGAAGAATATGACGCGGATGATATCCGAAAGGTTCAAAATAATGCTAAAGCAATTAATTTATTATATTGTGCTGTAAATGCTGACGATTACAGGAAAATATCGTGTTGCACAACGGCAAAAGAAAGGTGGGACAAGCTGGAAATTACGTACGAAGGTACGGACCAGTTAAGGGAAGCTAAAATTGATTTCCTAACCCATGCTTATGAATTATTTCACATGAAGGAAGGTGAAAAGGTGGATGAAATGTTCGAACGATTTTCAATAACCGTAAATGACCTACATGCCCTCAAGAAGACATTCACGGATAGAGAACTTGTTCGAAAAATTCTTAGAAGTCTCACTCCGGCATGGCGATCAAAGGCCGATGCAATTCAAGAATCCATAGGCGTCTCAATGTCACAATCGACACATTAAGAGGTAACCTTAAGACTTATGAATTTACAATACTTAACCCTCTTGTTGATGATCAAAGGAGGCAAAGAATAGCGCTTAAGGCAAGCACAAGCCAACCTCAAGTTGATGAGGACGGAGACAACGAGTTTGGACTCGTTATTAAAAGATTTCAAAAGTTCATGCGAAAGGAGTATGAACAAAAGGGCAAAAAGCAAGGCGAGCAAATAAAGTGCTATGAATGCGGTGAAACCGGGCACATCAAATCAAATTGCCCAAACATCAAAAAGGAGAAGAAACCTTTTAAGAAGCAACATGCATACATTTCTTGGGGAGGAGACTCCGGAGATGAGTCAAGCGAAGAAGAAGAAGACGAAGCCGCAAACCTTTGTCTTATGGCGCAAGAAGACAAGCAAGATGAGGTATGTCAAATCTCTTCGAAAAACTTCTTTACTCTTGAAGAAATGCGAACTGCTTTTGATGAGCTATATACTGAATTTATTAAAGCTTCAAAAACTGTCAAGAGCATTAAAGAAAATGCTTCTCTAAAAGAAAAAGATTTTCAAAAACAGCTTTCTTTGAAAGAAAAGGAGTTAGAAAAACTGGTTTTAGAAAATGAGAAGCTGAAAGAGGAAAACAAGTTTTTCGGAAAAAGAAGCGCCGACAAGCCCGAAAGTTCTATTAAAAATTGCTCTTCTTGCATGCATCTCGAAAATGAGGTAGATAGACTTAAAGGTACCTTAGATAAGTTTAATTCTTCCCACAAAAATTTGAATAAGGTCCTTGTTAATTTGAAATCAACCAAGCATGGCATAGGCTTTAAGAATGAGCCTAAAGAAAAGGTTGACGCCAAACCCCAACCACCTAAGGCTCAACCTAGGATTAATAAAACAAATGCTTATCGTAGAAATAGCAATCCTAGAACAAATATGCATGCTAGACCAAGTGTTGAACATTTTAGAAGACCTAGAAATGACTTACCACCTAGAAATGACTTACCACCTAGAAATGACTACCCTAGAAATGATGCATATTCTAGGCCAAACACTAGAAGGAGTTTTGAACTTTTTAGAACATCTAGACATGACCATTACTCTAGAAATGCTGCTCATTTTAGAACTAATAGTAGGAGAAATGGTTCTCATGAAATACGCAATAGTCAGAATGAAAATAGAGTAATTCATTTTCGTCCATCAAGTTACTATGAACCTAGAAGGATGCATAACCCCAACGTGACTTGTCATTATTGTAGACGCATTGGTCATATTGCCCCTGCATGTTTTACACGACATAGACATATCACTCAATCGCATCATTATGATATGCCTAACCCTCAAGGACCCAAAATGGCATGGGTACCTAAAATGCATTAATTTGTTTTGTAGGTGTGTTTGAAGGGATCAAGTGTACTATGGTACCTTGATAGTGGATGCTCCAAACATATGACGGGAGACGAATCCAAATTCCTTCAACTAGAACACAAAGAAGGAGGAAGTGTGATTTTTGGGGATAACAATAAAGGAAAGATTATTGGCATCGGATCGGTCGGTAAGGATGAAAACTCCTCTATTAAGCATATATTACTTGTTAAAGGTTTAAAGCATAATCTCTTGAGCATAAGTCAATTATGTGACAAGGGAAATCTTGCCTTATTTGATTCGGATGAATGCTTAGTGTTTAGACGTAGTGATTTTAAAATTATCCTTCGTGGTTTTAGAGTGGATAATATTTATATGGTTGATCTTGCTAATTCCTCACACGAATATGTTGATTGTCTTATGAGCAAAGAGGATGATACTTGGCTATGGCATCGTAGAGTTGCTCATATAAACATGCATCTTTTGAACAAATTGATTTCACAAAACTTAGTTATTGGTCTTCCCAATTTGAAATTTGAAAATGACTCTATTTGTGATTCTTGTCAAAAAGGGAAGCAAACAAAAGCATCTTTCAAATCCAAAAACTTTGTTTCAACTTCTAGACCATTGCAATTGCTTCACATGGATTTATTTGGACCATCTCGCATTGAAAGTCTAGGAAGAAATCGTTATGCTTTTGTGATTGTTGATGATTATTCTAGATTTACTTGGACTTTATTTCTTGCCAATAAAAGTGATGCTTTTCAGAATTTTAAATATTTTCTTAAGCGTGTTCAAAACGAGAAGGAAACAACCGTCACTTCAATTAGAAGTGATCATGGGGGAGAGTTTGATCACAATCTCTTTGCGGACTTTTGTGACGAACTCGGTATCGAGCATACCTTTTCCGCTCCACGAACACTACAACAAAATGAGGTGGTGGAAAGGAAAAATGGGTGTCTCGAAGAGATGGCTAGAACCATGCTCGAAGAGGCTAAGATTCCCAAACATTTTTGGGCGGATGCCGTGAGTACCGCATGCTACATCTTAAATAGAGTAGTCATAAGGCCTATTCTCATGAAAACTCCCTATGAACTCTATAAGGGAAGGAAACCAAATATCTCCCATATTAGAGTATTCGGTTGTAAATGTTTTATTCATAACAATGGCAAAGAGCAATTGGGAAAATTTGATGCTAAGTCCGATGAGGGAATTTTCATTGGTTATTCTTCACGTAGCAAAGCATATAGGGTCTTTAATAAAAGAACCGAAACTGTGGAGGAATCCCCTCATGTCGCATTTGCCGAAAATAATGCTCGCTTGGCGAGAAAGGATACTGGTTTTGATCTTGCAGGTATCTTGGATAGCTTGAAAGACAAAATACAAGAGGAAACGCCTAAAGAAAATCAAGACGAATCTTTGAAACAACCAACGGAGGAAGCGCCACAATTGGAGAATGAAACGAAAACGCCTAGCGAGTGGAGGACAATCAAAGATCACCCTCTCGAACAGGTAATTGGGGACGTCGGAGAAAAGGTAAGTACCCGAAACTCCCTTAAGAACACCTTAGGACATACTGCTTTTGTGTCTCAAATTGAACCAACAACCATCTCCGAAGCAATTGGGGATGAATTTTGGACCTTGGCAATGCAAGAGGAGCTTAACCAATTCAAACGGAATGACGTTTGGGATTTGGTGCCAAGACCCGAAAATCATACCATAATTGGTACGAAATGGGTTTTTCGAAACAAACTAGATGAAAATGGTGTAATCACTAGAAACAAAGCTAGGCTTGTAGCAAAAGGCTATAATCAAGAAGAGGGTATTGACTATGAAGAAACATATGCTCCCGTAGCTAGATTAGAAGCTATTCGTCTATTGCTCGCGTTTCCCTCTTCTATGAATTTCAATTTATATCAAATGGATGTGAAAAGTGCTTTTCTAAATGGTGTTTCAAGAAGAAGTTTATGTTGAACAACCCCCCGGTTTTGAAGATTTTAAATCTCCCGATCATGTTTTCAAACTCAAAAAGGCTCTTTATGGTTTAAAACAAGCTCCCCGAGCTTGGTATGAAAGATTGAGTAAATTTCTATTGGAAAATGATTTCATTAGAGGGAAAGTTGACACCACCCTTTTCGTTAAACATAAAAACAATGAAATTTTATTAGTTCAAATATATGTGGATGATATCATATTTGGTGCTACTAACAATGTCTTATGCAAGGAATTTTCCGATCTGATGACAAGTGAATTTGAGATGTCTATGATGGGTGAGTTAACATTCTTTTTGGGATTACAAGTAAAGCAAATGAAAGAAGGTACGTTCATTTGCCAAGCCAAATATTGCAAAGAATTGCTGAAACGATTTGAAATGAACAATGCAAAAGCAATGGCGACACCCATGAGCACATCCGATCATCTAGACAAAGATGAGAAAGGTAAGGAAGTCGACACTAAGAAGTATCGAGGTATCGCCCTAAAGGTAGGGGGAATTATAAAGCATGACGCGCAATAATCAAGTCTTCTTCAGAAAAATCGGTTTCTGTCGTCTAATAATCGATTATCTCGTATCAATAATCGATTGTAATGCTATTACTTGAGTTATTGTGCTCTCTTTAAGTAATCACGTTTTTCTCTTTCCAATAAATAAACAAGTTTTATTTACATCTTTGGCATCTTCTTATATTATTTTTGCTAATGGCAAAAGGGGGAAGATAACGGGTATGCAGTCTCAATATTTATAAGCTTAAATTGAGGGGGAATTCATATATTGAGGGGGAACTAATCGCATACTTATTGCATATCTTTACTTGTCTTGAATCGTCTTTATAAACTGTTTAATTTGCATAACCCGCTTAAAGTTTGCCATTATCAAAAAGGGGGAAATTGTTGGAAACACGTTCTCAAGGCTTTATACTAAAACGTGTGTTCTTATGTGTAGGTTTTGATGAATGACAAACGAAGCGCAAATTGATATATGACGAAGTTCAAGTACAATCGCACAATTGGTGGATAACGAGATTCAAGCACAAGACAAAGTTCTATAGTTTAAATGAGTCGTTCTTAATTGTGTTCTTGATCCGACAACTTGACTCATGACATGGCTTCTCTCGTAAAATTATTTTTACAAAATCATGCATATTTAATTTAATGCTAAATGATTTTAAATCATGCATATTTTCATTAGTCAAAATGATTTTTAAACATGCCTCTAAAAACTGGACTAAGATAATCGATTATGTACTTATGATAATCGACTATGTTAAGCCAAGACTGCATGACAATCGATTGTGACCTAATGACAATCGATTGTGTTAAGGCAGTGAGCATCAGGTTTTTCAAACCTGCATGAAAATCGATTGTGAACCATATGACAATCGATTGTGATGAGGCAGTGTCCATCAAAGTTTTTCAAAACTCAGAATAATCGATTGTGAAGCTAATGACAATCAATTGTGAAGAGACAGTGTCCTTCAGATTTTTCAAAGTCACAAAATAATCGATTGTGAACTTATGACAATCGATTGTGTTGAGGCATTGACTTCCAGACTTTTTCAAAGTTATTAAATAATCGATTGTGAGTATATAACAATCGATTGTCACGAGGCAGTGTCTAAAATGATTTTCAAAGTCTGATAAATAATCGATTGTTAACATTGCACAATCGATTGTGAAGCTGACCGTTGTCGTAAAGTTTTCAAATACCGTCAGGTAATCGATTGTTGACTTTGTACAATCGATTGTTGATATTATAATCTGGAAAAGATTTTTTGAACGTTGCTGAATAATCGATTGTTGATTTTGTACAATCGATTGTTGAAATTAAAATCTGGAATGGATTTTTTGAACGTTGCTGAATATCGATTATTGATTTGGTATAATCGATTGTTTTACGTAAAATCTTGAAATGATTTTTTGAACGTTTCCGATAATCAATTGTTGATCTTGGACAATCGATTGTTAAGCGTAAAATCTGGGATTGATTTTTGGTACGATTGGCAAACAATCGATTGTGGCTTCCTGACAATCGATTGTCACAGAGTAAAATCAGCAACTCTTAATTGGCAATTAGGCAACGGTAATGCCAAGTTTTTCAACTATAAATACAGCTTCATTTCAGTGTTTTAAACACAACAACATACAACAACTGATCATTCTATTGCTATAAGCTTGCATACTGTTGTTTATCATTTTATATTCATTCCATAAAGCTTTTGAGAGCCAAAGTCTTGTCCATAGTTGTTGTGATCTTGAGCTTACTTCTTTTACTCATATCTACTCATTAAGGAGTGTTTTGTTTGAGTGTTTAGTGTTTTGTACACTTGTAAGAGAATTGTGATTCTCTTGTTGTAAGAAACTTGTGTTTCCTTGGTTGAAGTCTTGGAGTGTTGTATCTCCGAGCAAAGGTGTTAAGGCTTGTGTCCTTAAGTTGTAAAGGTTTGTTGAGCACCCGTAAGCTTGACAAGTTAGTGAAAAATATCGAGAGAGTCTCTCGGGGACTGGACTAGCCACGTGTTGTGGTGAACCAGAATACATCGGTGCGTTCTTTCCTTTTTGTTTATTTAACGCACTTAATTATTTCCTGCAAATTTTAATTTCCGCAAGTTTACGCTAAATTTTATTATAACGCTATTCACCCCCCCACTAGCGTTAAGCGTATTATCTAACATTCCATACTATGTTCCCGTATTTTCTTCTACTATGTTCTGCTATGTTTTGCCTATTATATTATTTCTACTGTGTTCTTAAGGTTTTGCTATTTTTCTTCTGCTGAATCTTGTTTGGATTTCTCCTGAAAGATCCTCTTAAGTATGCTTCTTCTACTGTTCTTATTAGTATTTACCATTATGTCCTTCTACTATGATTGTATGTTACTTTGCTATTATGTTTCATCATGATTTTTGTTGATGAAGAGACATTTTCTTTTCTGAAACTTCTAAACATAAATTCGATTCAATTGCCTGCCCTCTCATCTTGCTTTATTGTTTGCTTGAACTAGGGTTTTTTAGAACCCCTAACTCTTTCAGACTAACTTCGAGTCTTTGAATACAGTTTGGACTTCTTTGTTTTCATATGACTCTGACATTTTTCTAATCTTTGTTAGTAGATTTTCTACTAATTTTACAATGGCATGATAATTTTCTTTCATACTTAACGTGTCTATATGCTCTTTATATGTGATGAATCTTTCTTTAAAAAAAGGATTACAACTTGTGATAAATTCAAGATTCCTTCAAAATAGGTCTAATTGATTGTTTCCTGATTTCGCTTAAGTTAAAATGTTTTCCATCTTTCTGACTCGGTTTATTCATAACAAATCTCTAACCTCTGATTTCTTGGCTGTTAATTGATTTTCTTTCCTTAAATTGTACAACCGTGTATTTCAAAAACCATGTCCTTAATAACCTTTAGATTTTCCCTCAATTTCATGCTTTACACAAAAGGTTTATTTAGTTCCTTTCCTTAAATGGTTTTACCCGTTTGAATTTGAACCCCTTAATTAAGGGAAGCTATGTAATTGATTGATGATCAGTTTTCAAACTATTTTCTTACCTTATTTCTGTCTGCTTTCTGCACTACAAAAGGCACGACCATTTTTCACAAAGACACACTTCAGACTTCACAATTTCACAATCTCTTCTGAACTCACACTTATAGTATTCTGTCTTTCTGTTTGCACTTTGACTTTTACAATACTAATGCTTTTTTCTACTTATTTCTTTGAAATTGGTATGACCTAATTTAAGTTTCAGCATCACCCCAATGTGTTTACTTACAATCTTTGTATCCATGTCTACTTTATTATTTTCTGTAGATTTCGACATTCAGCTTAGTATGCCTATGTTCTACTGCCCGTTTCTGTTGTGAACCTTGGCTCCCTATCCCATTACCTTTATGTATTTGTGAGTAGTGACTTAGGTCATGGCAATATGAGTTGTTGTCCATGAACTGAGTTTTGAACCAACGGGGTCTTAACCTCTAAACAGGCTGGAGGGTGTGCCAGCATATCCCATTGCTGAGTATGTCCATTAGCATGCTTTTTTTTGTGATCTTGCAAACTCCCCATTCCGTATATCCATATATGCATTATTTCCCTTCCCCTTTTCCCCTTTCAGAATTCTGCACTTGCACTCTCTCTCTTAGTTCCTAAGTTCTGCCCCCCTATTGTGAGCCTTTCCTTGGGACCTTGAGTTTCCTCTGAACTTGGACACCTGAGGGTTGGCCCTTCCACACTACACTTTGGCTTAATATGGTGATACATTTGGGTGTAAGCACTGCCCAGAGTTCTTATGAAGCTCTTAGGGAACTCTGATACACCTAAATGGTAGAAAGGCTTTGAAACATGATCTTTGGAGTTGGTTTACTTCATACTTCAGACAGGAAGCCTGAATCAGGCTCTTCTTGGTTGTAATTTTTAATTTCTGATGAACTTTATTTATTTTCTTTGGACTGTAATAACTTTGTAATTAACTTTTAGGGATGGTTAGTGAAAAGGGAGGGGTAATCATGCATGTAAAAAGGGTAGATAACTTGCCTATAGGAATCTATAATTTCAGTATTTTCTCATATGGTTACCATGCCTATAATATTTCTACATTTTTCATGTAGTTATCATTCTTATAAGATGTATGTATTTTCTCATATAGTTACCATGCCTATAAGATTTCTGCATTTTTCATGTAGTTACCATGCCTATAAGATTTTTTGCATATTTCAAATAGCTACCATCCTATAAGCATTTCTGCATCTCATTTAGTTGTCATGTCTATAAGAACTTCCGCATTCTCATTTAGTTTCCATGTCTATAAGAACTTCAAGATTCTCATTTAGATGGCATGAATACATAGATCCTGCACTTTCATGTAGATACTATGTTTATAGCTTCTGCACATGCACGTAGAAATATGCCTATATGTCCTTTCTGACTCTTGCATACCCGTTTTTCACTAGGCAAACTTGTCTATAGGTCCTAATAACCAAAAAATGTAATCAGATATCATGCAATGCTTAGATATCATGTTGTAGAATTTATGTACTCTTCTAGGTCTATAACGATTTTTTAAATTGACAAATACATAGAAAGCATGCCTATTGGGTTCTAATCAAATCTGAATCGCCTCACTCGTTGGTAAGTTTGAACTATCAGTAGTAATACATTACTAATTACAGAACTTGTGCTCTTTTGCTAAAACCCACTTTAAACTGGAAACTTTCTTTTTCTAAACCAATCTGCAATTAGTTTTCTTCTTTGTTTATGAAATCAATAGATATCATGCCTATAGGTTTCCGTCTAACACTTAGGCGAGCCTTAGGATAAACTTATAAACTGAATCAGATTTTATTAACTATAACCAACATGCATTCTTAAGTCGAGCTTCCTATATAAACTATGTAATAAATCAGTCTACCTCAAATCTTTAAGTTTTAATTAGACCTTAAATAGTATATGCAAGTCATGCTAATTACTTTTTTTTTGCCTAAAGGAGGTCTGTTTGAGCCTTTCGTTTGTTTATATGCTTTCCCCAAACTTGTTACATGTGTTATTTCCGCCTTAGTATTTTTACCTTTGAAACCACAAATAGGCCCAACCTCTTCTCCTCCTTTTAGGATTAGTAGTCCCAAGCACCTCCGGGGCTGATAGGATCGGGGCGGGTAATAGCATGCTATAAGAAAACGAGACTATTCCGCGCTTTAGTACCGTAAGGGGGTGGAAAAGGGTAGATATGGATATGATGACCATACGATAACACCACGTGTATAAGTGATTACCGGGTGTTGTGTGGGGTGATCAATATTGTTAATAAACCTAGGACCCCCTTTCCTTTGTTCTTCATTCTTTTAAAATATTCTTTAAAACGTTTCCTCTAAATCAACTCTCTTTAACGCTTTCCGACTTTGTTTATTTCTGACATTCATGTGAAAGCCCCCCTCTTATTTGGAAATCCTACTTGCCTATGCATTATTTGTACCTTAAGTCACACTAATAGCTTGGCCGAGAACCACACTAGTGGATTCTGAGAGGTGCCTAACACCTTCATCTTGAAATAATTTCAAGCCCTTACCGTATCTCTGGTTATCCAAAAAAACCCTTCTTAGTGTCCTAATGCACTTAAATCATTAGGTGGAGACTCTTCAATTATCTTAAACCCAATTTCCAAAAAGGAACGAGTTGTCCTTCCAAATGTCAAAACCCGATTTCACAAGAAAAAAGGGTGCAACACTAATTTACTTCACATACGTCTTCATATAGTTATATATCCTATCACATAAACTAGTAATCCCGACTTCCATTTATTGATTTCCTTTTTTGTTTCTTCTTTGTCAAGCTCTACAATTATAGTTCCTTCAACCAATCCTGGGGGTGTTATAATCCAGAGACATACCATTGGTTGCAGTGCGACTGCGAGTGCAGAGCTCTGATACCAATGATACATCCCAACAATTATCGAGCTAAGAAATTAGGAAGATGAGAAACCTAAATAGTAAAAATGGATGAATTACTCTTGAACATAATCTCTAGACTTAAATGCTGATTTGAGCATCAATGAGATAGAAAGAGAAGACTAGTTTATTAATATTAAACTTCACTAAAACTAAACAATATAGCAGTAAGGATCAAACTATACAATAATACAATTTTGCGGGAAAGTTAGTTATAACTAACTTTTGAAAGTCTCATGCCATAACAACCTTCAAACTAACTTCTAACTACCCTGCTGCTTATTCCTTCCGTGAGCTACTGATTTAGTAATTGAAATAATAGGATCATAATAATACCCCCCCCCCCCTTCAAGAATCATTGTCCTCAAGGATTGAATTGAGGAAATTTCAGTTTGAAAGAGTACAAGTCTTCCCAAATGATGTCTTTAGGTGGTACATTTAACCATTTCACTAAGACTTGTGTGATAGCTTTCCCCTGTTTCTTAGTTAATCTTCTATCCATTATAGCTTCAGGTTCTAATGAGATATGGCCAGAATCAGTGTGAACAACAGGTAATACTGTAGAAGCAGTGTGATTGCCCAGCTTCTTCTTTAACAAAGAGACATGGAATGTGGGATGTATCTTCGAGTGAGAGAGTAGATCTAAGGTATAAGCAACAAACCCCACCCTTTCTAGTATCTTGAATGGGCCAAAGAACTTTGCTGAAAGTTTCTGATAGGCTTGGTCCTTCAAGAAAAGTTGCCTATATGGTTGAAGCTTGATGAAAACCCAATCATCCAAATGATAGGATCTTTCAGTTCTATTCTTGTCTGCTTGCATCTTCATCCTATGTTGTGCTCTTTTCAGATGTTGTTTTAAAGCCCTCAAGGTAGCTTCCCTAGCCTGCAAACTATTGTCAACCACATCTATCTGAGAATTAAAGGGTATGGAAGAAGTGAAGGAAACTTCAGTCTATATATTCCTAACCATATGGGCCAATCTTTTGGTTTTTCAAATATCACATCTGTTAAAAACCTCAGGCTTCCCATCTGTTTGAGGATGATCGGCAGAAAAAGTTAAGAGGGAAACCTTCTGCAATTTGAATAACTCCTGCCAAAATCTGCTGGTGAAAACCTTGTCCCTGTTAGAAACTATAGTCTTGGGCATTCCATGTAGCTTAAGCACCCCATCCATGAAAACTTGAGCTACATCCAAAGATGTATAAGGATGTTTGAGTGCCATGAAGTGAGCAGCTTTACTCAATCTATCCAAAACCACCAAAATAACTTCTTTACCTGCAGCTTTTGGTAGACCTTCTATGAAATCCATAGAAATATTATGCCAAACCTTTTCTGGGATCGGCAAGGGTTGGAGTCTGCCAGGGTATCCCACATTTTCTCCCTTGAACCTTTGACAAGTGTCACACTCATCTTGCTTCATCTTTTTACAATAGAAATCCTACTTGATCCTCTTGTATGTGGCAGTGAATCCACAATAACCTCCCATAGAACTGTCATGATAGAATGTTAATAGCTGTTTCCTCAAAGATTGGTCAGCTCCTACCATCATCTTGCCTTTCCTGCTGAGTATACCTCCAGTGAAAGAGTAATAAGGCTTGGGATTAGAAAATGACTGAATACTATGAATCAGTTTTTGCAATTGTGGATCTTAATTCCAGCTGAGCTTGACAGACTCCAACAATTGTGAAGAGACTCTAGAAATACTGAATAGTTGAATGGATTTCCCCTTCCTTGAAAGAGCATCTACTACAAGGTTTTCCTTCCCCTTTTATAGGATCTATAGTAATCATAGCCTAACTTCACCAACCACTTCTGTTGACTTGGAGTGGTGATTCTTTGTTCCAAAAATTATTTAAGGCTATGATGATCAGTCTTGATCACAAAGAGCCTACCTAGATTATAATCTCTATTTCTGAACTGCAGTTACCAAAGCCAATAGTTCTCTTTCGTAGAATGATAGATCTTTGTTCTTCCTTGACAAACCTTTACCGAAGAAAGATATTAGCATGTTGTCTTGCATCAGCATTGCTCTAATGCCTTCACCTGAAGCATTAGTTTCTATGACAAACTCCTTAGAGAAGTCAGGGAATGTTAGAAGGGGAGAAGAAGTGATAACTTTTTTCAAAGCTTCAAATGCTTTAGTAGCCAATGCATTCCATACAAAACACCTTTTTTGATCATGCAGTAGCCGAGCAATCAAGCCATAGTTCTTGATGAACCTTCTGTAAAATCTAGTGAGACCAAGGAAACCCCTCAATTCCATAAATATTTTTGGTTTAGACCAGCTTAATACTGCTGACACCTTCTGTTGGTCCATAGTTACTCCTTCATTACTGATGATATGGCCCAAATAGTCTATATGTGTAACTCCAAAAGCACACTTGCCTTTTTTGACAAATAACACATGAGACCTTAATAACTGGAAAGCCTCTTCTAAATGAATCAAATGATCTGACCAGCTGGAACTATAAATGAGTATGTCATCAAAGAAAACCAAAATGGATTTTCTGAGATAACTGTGGAAGACCTGATTCATGAGACTCTGAAAAATGGAAGGAGCATTTTTCAGACCAAATGGCATGACCATGAATTCATAATGGCCATGGTGAGTCCTAAATGCTGTTTTAGGAATTTCTTGCTCAAACATCTTACTTTTATGATATCCCGACCTTAGGTCCAACTTTGAAAAGTACTTGCCTCCATGTAACTCATTTAGTAGCCTATAACAAGAATTGGAAACTTATCCTTTACTGTACGGTTGTTGAACTCCCTATAATCCATACATATCCTCCATGTTCCCTACTTCTTCTTTACCATTACAATGGTAAAAGAGTAGGCACAGGTATTGTGCCTTATCACCCCATAACTTAACATCTCATCTACCATTTTTTTAATCTCATCCTTCTGAATAGCTGGATATATGTAAGGTCTCTTGTTAATTGGAGAAGTACCTTCTTTTATGACAATCTTGTGATCATGTGTCTTGATGGTGGAAATCCCTTAGGTTCCTTAAATATGTCCTCATATTTTTGCAAAATCAAGTCTAATTCTACAGTTTTCTCCTGGTCTTGGCCATGGCCTTCTAGTGAAAAAAACCCAGCACCCTCACTTGAATTTTCCCTTACTAATACTCTTACGGTATCATGCATATCTATGTTGGTTTGGCAAGAAGTTTGTCCATTTTCCCTGCCTGAATTAACTTGGTAGCAGGAGGTTGAATTCCTCTCACGACCCAATTTAGGATCGTGACCGGCACTTAGGAGCAAGTACTCCCAAGTAAGCCTCATCGGTAATTCTACAGAAAATCGAGCATAGTTTCCCCTGTTTTTGGACCATCCTAAAAATTTCCTGTCTCAAATCAGCAGCCAAACAACATAATAGCAATTTAACTGGCAATTGACAACTTACCAATTAGCTAAAATAAATCTCCACCATTACTAATCAACACACTAACAACCAGAAATACTACTCTACCTCCAACTTTCATAATAAAGGACGATACTCAAGATAAAACTATAATAACAAAAGAATACTCATGACACTAAAATAATAACTATGGAGCGACTCTAAGAATTTAAAGAAATACCATAACAATTGATAAAAATCTCCGCCCACGCGAACAAGTGCGAGGCTCACCAAGAGTTCTCAACCTTTGGCCTCTAATTAACAAAATCCTCGCATGCATCAACTGCTGTCTCTGTAAAACAATTAGCAGGGAATGAGTCGATAGCTTAGTGAGTAATAACATTTAACCACAACCATTTTTAATTTGGGGACAAGTTAGAAGCATACTAGTATCTCAAAGATAAAATAATATAAAAATATCCTTTCAGAAATAATAAATAATTTTTAGTCTCATCACGCTTTTCTTGTAGTAAAATTATAATTAACAATTCAGTAATAAGCTCGGTAACCATTGTATAATATCAATATTCACATTTTGGGAGCTCTCAATGAACGGATCATGTAATCGGTATAGCTGTGGACTTCTTCGCAAAAAGTCAAATATAACGGTAATCCCTACTCGAGGGAAATCGGTAACAATATGCTAGTTCTACTTTTCCACTAGCGAGGGCTATTATGCAAATCGGTAATTACAAGGTGCACCAGGTCTAACGAACCCGCCGTTAGCTACGTGATCCTTCAATGTCTACTCCCATTTATACTTGTCTCTGTAATCCATATATACTTATAGAAAATATTTTAAAACAATATAGGGAATTTCAATTATTATTAAATCATATAATTTCTTTTTGATAACAGTGATTTCAAGTTACACTAAAACAAATCTAGTGACGGCGAAAATATTTAAAACAACAGTAATCTTCTCAAATAACTATTTCGGTATCATATCGAGTAAGAGACTTGTCTCACATGAAACTTAAAATAATCGGTAACATATTCATATTAAAAATCCTTTGTAAATCATGCAAGTTATGAAAACACAAATTGCGGTAAGATTACTACTCACCGTACTCGTGCCGAAATGCCAAATGCTTCACCTCGAGCAATACGTACAAATACCTCCGATCAATCGGCAGAAAGATTTCAAGTGTTGGCTTCAAAATTATGAAATGCTTTTAAAACCTAAAATCCTTCTCAAAAAGTATTTTCTGTGAGAGGAAGACTATTTGGTATGCCGATACCAAGCTGCAAATTTATAGATGTAAAAAGAAAAACCTAAGGATTTGATTCCTATTCAAATTGGGTCTCTTCGGTTTCCATAGCTGACATGGAATTTGTATTTAGCTTCCATAATAACCATCCTAATCCTAATTTAGGTAGAACACTAGAGTCGGCGTACTTCTCCTTTCCACTTTCCTTTGTTCTTGTTCTCTTTTATTTTTCTTTTCTCTGTTTTGTGTTAGTTTTTTATAATTTGTTATCATCATCATCATCATCATCATCATCATTATTATTATTATTATTATTATTATTATTATTATTATTATTATTATTATTATTATTATTATTATTATTATTATTATTACCAATACACTCTTATTAAAAAAATATAGGGTATCACATCCTCCTCACCTTATGAAATTCGGTCCCCGAATTTAACTCAAGTACGTACTTGTGGACTGAAACAAATGGGGGTACTTGACTCGCATCGTATCTTCTATTTCCCAAGTAGCTTCTTCAACTGTATGATTTCTCCATAAGACGTTCACGAACATGATTTCCTTTGACTACAGTTTTCTTATTTGCCTATCAACAATTGCCATTGGCTCCTTCTCGTAAGACAACTTCTCATCGAGTGGTATAGTCGGTGCTTCAATCACCTGAGATGAGTCTGATGTACATTGTCTTAGCATTGAGACGTGAAATACTGGATGAATAAATGACAACTCAGGAGGAAGTTCCAAATGATAAGCCACCACTCCCACTCAGTCTATTATCTCATACGATCCTATAAACATGGGGCTCAACTTGCCTTTTTTCCTAAAACGCATTACACTTTTCAGAGGAGAGACTCGTAGGAAAACTTTGTCTCCAATTGTAAATACTAAATCTCTTCTTCTCTTATCAGCATAAGACTTTTGTCTGCTTTGAGCTGCAAGAAATCTCTCTCTGATCAACTGGACCTTGTCCATAGCTTCTTGTACTAGGCCGGGTCATAATAAATTAGTCTCGCCAGCTTCAAACCATCCGATGGGAGAACGACACATTCTACCATACAGTTTGCTTCGTACGGTGCCATTTGAATACTGAATTGGAAGATATTGTTGTAAGCAAATTCAGCTAACGGTAGATAAGTGTCCCAACTACCTCCAAACTTAAGAATGCAAGCTCTCAACATATCCTCCAAGATCTAAATAGTATGTTCAGACTGCCCATGTGTCTGTGAATGAAATGCAGTACTAAGATCTACTCATGTACCCAATGCTTCTTGAAAATATTTCCAAAAGCGTGAAGTGAACTGTGATCCTCTATCAGAGATGATGGATAATGGAACTCCATGAAGTCGGACAATTTCGTTCATAAATATCCGTGCATACTTGACTCCACCATATGTAGTCTTCACCGGCAAAAAGTGTACTGATTTCGTCAATGGGTCTACAATCACCCATACCAAGTCATAACCTCTAAGGGTTTGTGGTAGCCCAGTGACAAAATCAATAGTAAGGATGCTCAGCCTTGACCTGCAGACAAGTTAAACAACTAGAAACAAAGTTAGCAACATCTTTCTTCATATCTTCCCACCAATAAAATTGCTTCAGGTCATGGTACATTTTTGTGGATCCAGGATGTATAGTGTACTTAGTGTTGTGACTTCTTTAAGAATAGCTTTTCTCAACCCATCTACGTCTGCTATACATAGCATGTCACTCATTCGAAGAGCACATCACTTTTAACAATCATATCCTTGCTTTTACCAGCTAAGGCCTCATCTCTGTATTTGCATAATCGTTCATCCTTATATTGGGTGGCCTTAATGTGCTCAAATAATGAAGACTTAGCTTGAGCAAAAGCCAACAATGCCTCTGAATTTCCGACACTAAATCTAATACCTGTATCTTCTAGTCTCTGAATATCTTTGGCCAATAGTCTCTTTGCAGGGGCTATATGTGCCAAACTCCCCATAGATTTTCTACTCAATGCATCAACCACCACATTGGGTTTTCCAGGATAATACAAAATAGAACAATCATAGTCCTTGAGTAGTTCCATCCAACGACGCTACCGAAGATTTAGATCTCTCTGCTGAAAGATATACTTCAGACTTTTATGGTGAGTATAAATCTCACAAGTTTCGCCGTATAGATACTGTCTCCAAATTTTTAGAGCAAATACCACTGCATCCATTTCCAAATCATGTGTAGGATAGTTTTGCTCGTGCTTTTTCAATTGTCTTGAAGCATAAGCAATGACAAGACCATTTTGCATGAGAACACATCCTAATTACACCATCGAGGTGTCACAGAATACTGTAAATCCTCCAGAACCTGATGGTAAGGCTAATATTGATGGAGTTATCAAACATGTTTTGAGTTTTTGAAAGCTCTGCTCACATTCCTTCGTCCAATGAAACTTTGCATTTTCTATGATAGCTTGGTCAGGGGTGCTGCTATTTTGGAGAATTCCTGCACAAAACGCCTGTAATAGCCTGCTAAGCCTAAAAAGTTGCGAATCTCTGTAGGAGAGGTAGGTCTGGGCCATTTCTGCACAGCTTCAGTCTTCTTAGGATCTACCATAATTCCATCTTTGGATACAACATGCCCCAAAAATGCTACCGAGTTTAGACAGAATTCACACTTCGAGAACTTAGCATAAAGCCGATGTTCTCCCAATGTCTGCAACACAGTCCTGAGATGATTCTCCTGTTATCCTTGGCTACGAGAATATATTAGAATATCATCAATAAATACTATTACAAATCTATCCATAAACGGCTTGAACACCCTATTCATTAAGTCCATGAATGCCGCTGGAGCATTAGTCAGTCCGAAAAGCATCACAAGAAACTTATAGTGCCCGTATCGAGTCTTGAAAGCAGTCTTAGAAATATCTTCATCTTTGATTCTAAGTTGATGATAACCCGAACAGAGGTCAATCTTTGAAAAGTGGGTAGCTCGTTGTAACTGATCAAACATGTCATCTATACGATGCAAAGGATATTATTAAGAGTTGTTATCTTTTTCAACTGCCTGTAGTCAATGCACATTCTCAAGGACCAGTCTTTCTTCTTTACGAACAGTACTGGTGCACCCCATGGTGATACTCTAGGTCTAATAAAACCCTTATCTAATAAATCTTGTAACTGTTACTTTAGCTCCCTCAGATCTGCTAGTGCCATTCGATATGGGGGTACCGATATGGGTTGTGTTCAAGGTAGCAAATCAATACCAAAGTCTATTTCTCGTACTGGAGAAAATCCTGGAAATTCCTCGGGAAATACATTAGAAAATTCTCTCACTACAGGCACATTTTCTATATTTATTGCTTCCTTTCTTGTGTCATTTACAATAGATAATAGACCTAAGCAACCTTTCTTCAAAAGCCGTTGAGCTTTCATTAAAGATACAATTATGCAAGTCTCTGGAACCTGACTCCCTCTTAGAATAAAACTGGGTCTATTTGGTATATCAAACCTTACTATCTTTGCAAGACAATCGACTATAGCATAGCAAGAAGATAACCAATCCATTCCCGTCAGCATGTCAAAGTCAATCATATCAAGTACAATAAGGTCAGCTAGAGTATCTCTACCCTTAACCCGAATCTATCAAGCACGATCCACGTATTCAACTAATAAAGACTCTCCGACAGGAATAGCAACTAGAAAAGGATCATTCAATAGCTCGGGATATCTACTAAATCTCAAAGCAAAGTATGATGACACATAGGAATAAGTAGATCTCGGATCAATCAACGCAAATGCATCAAATTAACAGACAGAAAGAATACCTGTAACCACTGCATTTGAGGCCTGAGCATCATGTATAGTAAATGCGAAAACTCTCGCCTGACCTCTACCAGTATTCCCTTGTCCTTGATTCCCAATAGCAAGGTCTATAGCACCTCGACCTCTATTTTCTGTACCTGTAGCACCTGAAGTATTATGAGTAGTCTGAGTCGGTGCAACTGACTGAATAGAAGCCTGGTTGAAATTTCTCGGAGGTTGAGGGAAATCCCTCAAGTGATGTCCCAACTGGACACACCAAAAGCACTCTCTTGTTAGAACACGACATTGTCCCAGATGTGATCTACCACAAGTTTGGAAAACTGGAGTAATGGCATATATCTGCCCAGAATTACAATGTCCATAAGATGATGGTCCCTTATTACCCTGTCCGTAAGGTGGTCTGTATATGGAATGTGAAGACATGTGTGTCCCTGTCTGAGAACCCTGTTGTTGTTGTCCTGGTTTCATGCTCTTCTATTTTCACTAAAACCGCCATTGAAAGCCCCTCTTGTCTTGGCCTTCTTACGTAATTCACTAGTTGCACGCTCTTCACATCCCTTGTTTTTAATCTTTCTAGCAAGGTCGACTATATCAGAGTAGGATAAAGTCTTCATCTATGGGGCTACTGCAGTGTATAGATGACCAACCAATCCATCAACAAACCTCTGAATTTGAGTTTCTTCGGTAGGCACTAGGTGAGGAGCATATATAGCCAACTTACAAAACTTAGTATTATATGTTGACACATCCATGTCTGGAGTCTAAACCAATCTCTCAAAGTCTCCAGCATGTTTTTGTATCAGGCTGTCTGGAAGAAAATGATTCTTGAACAATTTAGTGAACTCGTCCCATGTCAGTGGTGGTGCTTCTGCTGGCCTTCCTAACAATACAGTTTCATACCATGTGTTGGCCATATCCTCTAGTTTGTATGCTACGAGCTCCATGGCTCTCTCACTAGAACATCCAAGAGCATGTAATGCCTTAAGTGTCCCATCCAAGAAATTTTGAGGATGTGCTGAATTATCGAAACCTGTGAATTTTGGTGATTTCAATTTCAGGAACTCGTGTAGGGATACTTCCTTATTCCCAAAACGCTGAGTCTGTGTAAGTGCTTGTATCTGTACAGTATCCTGAGGAGACAAACTTCCTCCCTGAGTAGGCACCAATGCCTCTAACACATTAATAACCTTACTATTGCATCTGCAGGTACGGCAACATTAGGTACAACAGTTGGCACTGGTGGTGGAGCGTTCTGAACTCCCTGCTCTTGCACTTGATCTGGCATAACAGCTTGGGTTTGACCCATGTTCCCAACTTGAGGTTGAGGAGCAGTCTGTCTCCTAGTTTGATGAACCCCAACTTGACCTCTACCCCGGGTAGTACCACGTCCAGCACCACGTCTAGCAGATGAGGTCGTGCACGTCCTAGCCATCTTCCAAAGAAATATTCCAAAGTCAATCTCAAGTTATCTCTACGCACTATCAAAGAATGAAAGAAGGGAAAACATTCCTAGATGTTCAGTAGCCTCAAGATCATAAGTATGGGCGCCTACATACCCATGAACAAGACTCTACTAAACATTGCTCCATGTCTTAGGATAAAGCCTAAGCTCTGATACCAACATTGTCACGATCCAATTTAGGATCCTGACCGGCACTTAGGAGCAAGTGCTACCAAGTAAGCCTCATCGGTAATTTTACAGAAAACCAGACAGTGTTTTCCCTATTTTTGGACCATCCCAAAAATTCCCTGTCTCAGATACGCAACCAAACAACCTAATAGCAATTCAACTGGCAATTGACAACTTACCAATTAGCCAAAATAAGTCTCCACCATTACTAATTAACACACTAACAAACAAAAATACTAATCTACCTCCAACTTTCATAATAAAGTACGATACTTAACATAAGACTATAATAACAAAATAATACTCACGACACTAAAATAATGACTATGGAACGACCTCTAAGAATTTCAAGAAAGACCATAACAATTGATAAAAATCTCCGCCCACGCGAACAAGTGCGAGGCTCACCAAAAGTTCTCAACCTTTGACCTCTAATTAAAAAAATCCTCGCCTGCGTCAACTGTTGTCTCTGTAAAAAAAATTAGCGGGAAATGAGTCGCTAGCTCAGTGAGTAATAACACTTAACCACAACCGTTTTTAATTTGGAGACACGTCAGAAACATGCTTGTATCTCAAAGAGAAAATAATATAAAAATACCCTTTCAGAAACAATAAATAATTTTTAGTCTCATCACGCTTTTCTTGTAGTAAAACATATTTAACAATTCAGTAATAAGCTAGGTAACCACTGTATAATATCAGTATTCACATTTTGGGAGCTCTCAATGAACATATCATATAATCGGTATAGCTGTGGACTTCTTCGCAATAAGTCAAATATAATGGTAGTCCCTAATCAAGAGAAATTGGTAACAGTATGCTAGTTCTACCTTCCTACTAGCGAGGGCTATTATGCAAATCGGTAATTACAAGGTGCACCAGGTCTGACGAACCTGCCGTTAGCTACGTGATCCTTCATTGTCTACTCCCATTTATACTTGTCTCTGTAATCCATATATACTTATAGAAAATATTTTAAAACAATATAAGGCATTTCAATTCTTATTAAATCATATAATTTCTTTTCGATAACAATGATTTCAAGTAACAGTAAAACAAATCTAGTGACGACGAAAATATATAAAACAACGGTAATCTTCTCAAATAACTATTTCGGTGTCATGTCGAGTAAGAGACTTGTCCCACATGCAACTTAAAATAATCGGTAATATATTCATATTAAAAATCATGTGTAAATCATGAAAATTATGAAAACATAAATTACGGTAAGATTACTACTCACCGTACTCGTGCCAAAATGCCAAATGCTTCACCTCGAGCAATACGTACAAATACCTCCGTTCAATCCGAAGAAAGATTTAAAGTGTTGGATTCAAAATAAAGAACTCAAAAATTATTTGCTGTGAGAGGAAGACTATGTGGTATGCCGATACAAGCTGCAAATTTATAGATGTAAAAAGAAAAACCTAGGGATTTGATTCCTATTCAAATAGGGTCTCTTCGGTTTCCATAGCAGACATGGAAGTCATATTTAGCTTCCATAATAACCATCCTAATCCTAATTTAGGTTGAACACTAGGGTCGACATACTTCTCCTTTCTACTTTTCTTTGTTCTTGTTCTCTTTTATTTTCCTTTTCTCTGTTTTGTGTCATTCTTTTAAATTGTTATCATTATCATTATTATTATTATTATTATTATTATTATTATTATTATTATTATTATTATTATTATTATTATTATTATTATTATTATTATTATTATTATTATTATTACCAATACACTCTTATTAAAAAAAAGGGTATTAAGATTCCTCTTACAGAGATCTTCTTGCTCATGATAATGCATTCCATCTTAAGCTTCCTGAAATTCCATGAGATGTCCCCTAAAGTTATCAACCATTGGATGCCCAGAACCATATTACATGTTCCAATAGGTAATACAAACATATCAGAGTCAAAGGAAACTCCATGCATCTTCCACACCAACTTTTTGAAAACATAATGGCTTTGCACCTTATTGTCATCAGCCACTGATACTGCAAAAAGTGTTGGAAACACGTTCTTAAGGCTTTATACTAAAACGTGTGTTATTATGTGTAGGTTTTGATGAATGAGAAACAAGCGCAAATTGATATATGCGAAGTTCAAGTACAAGCGCACAATTGGTTTTGATGAATGACAAACAAGCGCAAATTGATATATGCGAAGTTCAAGTACAAGCGCACAATTGGTGGATAACGAGATTCAAGCACAAGACAAAGTTTTATAGTTTAAATGAGTCGTTCTGAATTATGATCTTGATCCGACAACTTGACTCATGACATGGATTCTCTCGTAAAACTATTTTTATAAAATCATGCATATTTAATTTAATGCTAAATAATTTTAAATCATGCATATTTTCATTAGTCAAAATGATTTTTAAACATGCCTCTAAAAACTGGACTAAGTTAATCGATTATGTACTTATGATAATCGATTATGTTAAGCCAAGACTGCATGACAATCGATTGTGAACTAATGACAATCGATTATGTTCAGGCAGTGAGCATCAGGTTTTTCAAACCTGCATGACAATCGATTGTGAACCTTATGACAATCGATTGTGATGAGGCAGTGTCCAAAGTTTTTTTAAAACTCAGAATAATCGATTGTGAAGCTAATGAAAATCGATTGTGATGAGGCAGTGTCCATCAAAGTTTTTCAAAACTCAAAATAATCGATTGTGAAGCTAATGACAATCGATTGTGAAGAGACAGTGTCCTTCAGATTTTTCAGTCACAAAATAATCGATTGTGAACTTATGACAATCGATTGTGTTGAGGCAGTGTCTTCCAGACTTTTTCAAAATAATTAAATAATCGATTGTGAGTATAAAACAATCGATTGTCACGAGGCAGTGTCTAAAATAATTTTCAAAATCTGATAAATAATCGATTGTTAACATTGCGCAATCGATTGGGAAGCTGACCGTTGTCGTAAAGTTTTCAAATACCGTCAGGTAATCGATTGTTGATTTTGTACAATCGATTGTTGATATTAAAATCTGTAAAAGATTTTTTGAACGTTGCTGAATAATCGATTGTTGATTTTGTACAATCGATTGTTGAAATTAAAATCTGGAATGGATTTTTTGAACGTTGCTGAATAATCGATTATTGATTTGGTATAATCGATTGTTTTACGAAAAATCTGGAAATGATTTTTTGAACGTTACCAATAATCGATTGTTGATCTTGGACAATCGATTGTTAAGCGTAAAATCTGGGATTGATTTCTGGAACGATTGGCAAACAATCGATTGTGACTTCTTGACAATCGATTGTCACTCAGTAAAATCAGCAACTCTTGATTGACAATTAGACAACGGTAATGCCAAGTTTTTCAACTATAAATACAGCTTCATTTCAGTGTTTTAAACACAACAACACACAACAACTGATCATTCTATTGCTATAAGCTTGCATACTATTGTTTATCATTTTATATTCATTTCATAAAGCTTTTGAGAGCCAAAGTCTTGTCCATAGTTGTTGTGATCTTGAGCTTACTTCTTTTACTCATATCTACTCATTAAGGAGTGCTTTGTTTGAGTGTTTAGTGTTTTGTACACTTGTAAGAGAATTGTGATTCTCTTGTTGTAAGGAACTTGTGTTTCCTTGGTTGAAGTCTTGGAGTGTTGTATCTCCGAGCAAAGGTGTTAAGGCTTGTGTCCTTAAGTTGTAAAGGTTGGTTAGGCACCCGTAAGCTTAACAGTGAAGTCTTGGAGTGTTGTATCTTCGAGCAAAGGTGTTATGTCTTGTGTCCTGTAGCTGTAAAGGTTTGTTGAGCACCCGTAAGCTTGACAAGTTAGTGGAAAATCTCGAGAGAGTCTCTCGGGGATTGGACTAGCCACGTGTTGTGGTGAACCAGAATACATCGGTGCGTACTTTATTATTTATCGCACTTATTTACTTCCTGCAATTTTTTAATTCCGCAAAGTTTACGCTAATTTTTATTATAACGCTATTCACCCCCTCTAGCGTTAAGCGTCTTATCTAACAGAGCTATGGTAGTCAAAACACACCATAAATTCTTAGCAGTGTTGAGATTCAAGAAATTGTGAGTGCTGCCAGTATCAATTAAGACTTGCACAACCATGCCCTTGATTGACACAGTTACTCCCATAGGCCTAAAATCATGTAGGCCATTCATAGCATGGACTTATACACGAGGCAGAATGGATCCCTCAGTATCAGTCTCTAGTCCTTGACCAATCATGCTCAATAATTCTGCTGGATCCAACATCACATCTTGTTCCAGCTCCACCTCTTCTAATCCCTCTTCCACCTCCATAGAAAATAACTATCTTCTATTTTTACATATTTGACCAAAACTATATTTCTCATCACAATTGTAATAAAGCCCTCTACTTCTCCTATCCTCCATTTCAGCAAGGGTAAGTCTCTTGGCTTTTTTATAGGTAGTTTTATCATTTAAGGGTTAGGGATTGGAAGTTTTATTTAAAGGTTGACTAAATCGGGGGGTTACTATGATGCTTGATTGGGAAGGTTGGGAGTTAACAACTGAAAATCTTAGGGTATTCATAATGGAATAAGTGAGATTTGAGGGGATCATAAAGACTTATTTCTGCACTACCAATGTTTTCTCTTGAATCCTAGCTAAACTAACAGCTTTAGCTAGAGACCTAGGTGCTAACATCTTAAAAGGTAAGCCAATTTCTAGCTTCAGCCCTCTAATAAAGCAGCTAACAACATATTCTTTAGACAATTCCACCATATTCAGTAGTTCATCAAACAAATCAACATAATCTTGTACTGAACTTACCTACCTTAGATCCTTGAGATCTCCTATGGGGTCATCAAAAAGCTCAGATCCAAATCTCGTATAGAAGCAAGCTACATACTTACCCCATCGAGGCCAATCCTTAGTCACCCTATGCTTCATGTAAGATTGGTTCCATTGTAGTGCCATGCCTTCCAGCCTACACGAAACTGCTTTCACCTTGGAATTCTCAGGTATTTCCTCATAAAGAAAAGATCTACTCACATTTGTACAGCCAATATTTCAACCCTACACCATCAAAAATAGGAAATTCTATGTGATAATCACGATTGAGAGGTTGATGGCTATAGGTCGATGGCCTACCACCTCTGTCCTTTCGTTCTCCACAGGAAACTCATGGTTTTGAACTTCAGTAGTTGCCAAATTTCCCACTAACAACTTCTTAATTTCCTCCATAGCCTGAGCTACCTTGTTATCCACTGATTTCTATAGCTCCGATACAGATGATTTGACTGCTTCAATCAATCCCTTGAGACTATCGACCTCTTTCCTCAGTTTGTGCATTTGCGTGTTGTGACCATATTCACAGATCCAAGGAATGAGAGCTTTGATACTAATAATACGTCCGAACAATTATCGAGCTAAGAAATTTGGAAGAAGAGAAACCTAAAGAGTAAAAATGAAAGAATTACACTTGAACAGAATCTTTGGACCCAAATGATTATTTGAGCATCAATGAGAGAGAAAGAGAAGACTACTTTATTGATATTAAACTTCACAAAAACTGAACAATACAGCAGTAAGGATCAAACTATATACAAATGCAAGAAAGTTAGTTATAACTAACTTTTGGAAGTCGCATGCCCTAACAACCTTCCAACTAACTTCTAACTAGCCTGCTGCTTCTTCCTTGCGTGAGATACTGATTTAATTAACTACTGATTTAGTAATTAAACTAATAAGACTGTAACATCCAAATAGGTTCTGGAACTTGTTGCTTCAGTGCCACTTCAAAGTTCTCCTGTGTTGGGTCTTTGGTATTTAGAACATTAGTGTGTTTGCTTCCTTGTGGTCTTGTATTTCCATTCAATTGTGTTTTAGATTCCCACTGAGGTTTGATTTCTTATTCCCAGTGATAATTTTCCCTGCCGATGCCAATGGTGAAAGAGACGGGAATTGAGTCATTACTGGTGTTGCAATTCTTTGTTCACCTTTATTTTCTAGGATTTCTACTATTACCCTAGCACTTGCCGAGCTTCCAACTGTTACAATTGCATCTTTCTTCGGTCGATCTCACCCTCTGGCTATGGCTACCACCGTCGGTGTATGTTAACTTAACGTGCGCCGAGAGTAGGCTATTTATAAACTATACTAACAATATAACAAAAATTACATTGTCATTGTACATAACTAGGGGAAAAAAATAAATTTTAACATATTATAGAAAATGACAAACATGTAGCTAGTAAGTATAAGTTTGGTGGAATTCTTTGTAGACATATGAATTTATGAGATTAAAGTCCATATTAAAATTCAATAATTTCTAAATTCAAGAAATGTCAAACCCAAATCAAGATAAATTATTTAAGTCCCACACCAATTTAAATTAAAAGTCAAACTTTATTTGGGCTATTAAATTGGGAGAAATTAAAAAATACTCAGATTTATAAGTGGTCATTCAAAAATAGCCCAATTTCAAAAGTAATCGAAATTTGGCTATTTTTAATGTAAAGATAAACCTGACCGAAAATACTGTTCAAAATCCGAGAAAATACTCCAAAATAATATACTGGAGTTCTAATATATTATACTGGAACTCCAGTCTAATATACTGGAGTTCTAGTATAATATATCGGTCCAACATAATATACTGGAGCCACCAAAGTATACTGGTCCAGCATAATATGCTGGAAATTCATATAGAGGTGCACCAAACTCAAGTATATTATGCTAGACCGGTCTCTGTTGCAGCAAAATAATGGTTATTTTTCATTGACTTGGTAAACGCTAGCTATTTTTGAATGACCAATCCGAAAACTGGCTAGACTGTGCTATTTTAACTATTAAATTTGCTTCTAAAAGATGAGCTTGCTTCATTAGCCTAAGGTCCAGATGGCTACTAGCTCATCCTAAAGCCCAGCCCAACGCTAAATGCCAAATTACGCCAAGTCAAATAAATCAGAGCATTTGCATCTATATCCGCTTTTTAGGTCATGTTTTAACTTGTGCCCGCTTTGTAAAAAAAAATACAAGCGTACTCGCTTTTTCGCGTAACTTCAGCATAAGTGGCTGAAGTAAAAAAAGCAATTACGCAAAACTTCAGCATTCTAGTATACGAGCTTGAAGTAGCAAGTGTGCTGAACCAAGTGTGATAAAATTTTTATTTGTAATTGCTGAACTTAAGCATAGTAGCTGAAGTTTTGTTCTCTATTTGCTAAAGTTTTTGTTTGTAATTGATGAACTTAAGCATAGTAATTGAACTTTTATTCTCTATTCGCTGAAGTTTTTGTTTGTAATTGAACTAAATAAGCTGAAGTTTTTTTGTCCTGGATTCATTAGTTGTGTCATTAAGCTTTTTCAAAAAATTCAGCAGAAGTTGCTGAAGTTATTTGGTTCATTTATAAAAACTTCAGCACTAAATACGCTGAAGTTTTTTTGTCCTCGATAAGCTTTTTCAAAAACTTTAGCAGAAGCTGCTGAAGTTATTTAGTTTATTGGTAAAAACTTCAGCACTAAAAGCTGAAGTTTTTTTTATTCTGGATTCATTAGTTTTGTCAGAAAGCTTTTTCAAAATCTTCAGCAAAAGCTACTGAAGTTATTTAGTTCATTTGTAAAACTTCAGCTCTATATAAGCTGAAATTTTTGAAAAATACTTTTTAACATACTAGATAAATAATCAGATTGCCAAGACTATCTAAATCATAAATTTTGAAAACAATAAACATGAAAAGAACAAAATTATCATTATCTGCTAACTTACGTACGTGGAAATATTCACAAATTATTGTCTACTAACTTACATAATTATTTATAATTTATTTTTAAATAATCTGATAAACATATTTATGGCATTCATCTTATGCACTGAAGTTTCATAGCAGCATCAACAACATCAGAAGAAAGAAGAAGAAAATGAAGGAAGAGAAATGGCCTGAATTTGTTTAAAAAGTAGGTACAAGTTAAAACTTTTAAAGAAATTAGGTATAGATTAAATGTAAGCGACCAAATAAGACGCTCCGTACAATTTTTAAAAATAAAGCGGTTTATAAAAATCCTACGATATGTTAAGCTATGAAGCATTCAAAGTCTCCCTCTAAATGTGAGATCTGCGAACGTGATCAAATCCGAAGATGAAGTACAAATCAAGATTCCAGGCAGGAGGTCTCGAATCTTGAAAGCTGAATCTCAAATCCTGGTTCATGATGATCATCATATTAACGACGCACAATAAATTCAATACCAAGCTCTTGAATCAAATTCGAAGTCCATCAAATTCAAGATCAAGCTCTCGATCCGTTGATTGATATTTATTAGGAGAAGATATTTGAGGATTGCATCTCTTTAAATTTGAGATGTTCTAAAGATTGTAATCCTCATCATTTACTGAAATTTAATATTACATTTGTTATTATTTTCTTGTCTTGATTATTTTTCAAACAGGAAATTTGTTATATTCTTTTTTGAACAATATACCGCAATCTTTTGTTGGGTCTTAAAACGGAACGTATTGAGTTTGAACATTAAAATGCTTGTTACACTTAGCATATATTTGTTTAGAACTATTAGAAACACACAGGAGAACTATATTCTCATATGATATATATATATTGTGTGTGTGTGTATTTCATTTCCCTAAGAAGATTCATAGTTGAAATCCATTAAAAGATTCAAACGGGAAGGATGGGACATAGAATTCCGCCTGCCAAATTTATCTTAAGTAGGCCAATAAGATAAAAACAGTGGCCCATTAGGAACATTCAGGCCTCCGTCAGAATATTAACGTAGCTCATAACTAAATGCAGACAGTCAATCGAGTACATTATAGAAATTTTTATACCCTAATAGAAAATTTTAAATATCATTTTAAAATATTATATTATATAAATATCTTTTATTTTTTATAGCAAAAATAATAAATATAATTATATCCTATTTTTAAGGAATCATATATGCTATTTAATATTTTTCTCTCTTCTTTTTACCATTTTCTCTCACCAAATACACGTTCTCTCTCTCTTTTGTATCCAGATTTGGTTATTTTTGTTTACAACTGTTTACTCTTCCAGTAAGTTTTCAAATGTATTCATACAGTTTCGCAAATGTATTCATATGTATTCATCTTACTTATTTTTTATGTAATAATTTTAGTTCGTTGAGTTAAATTAAGAGACTATCAGTGATTTTTTTTCCATTTAAAACAACATTTAAGTTACCAGAAATTGCGCAAAACTGGTTTGTATTCAACTGAAATTTCACTTGAATACAGCTAAATACAGATTTTATTTAGCTAATTTCCCTGTTTATCGTCTCTTTTTAGTTCGTTGAGTTAAGTTAGGAGACTATCAGTGATTTGATTTCCTTTCATTTAAAACTACTTTAAGTTATCAGAAATTGCGCAAAACTGATTTGTATTTTGAATACAGCTAAATACAGATTTTATTTAGCTATTTTCCCTGTTTATCGCCTCTTTTTATTCTTGTATTAAAAAATACAACATCTTAAATACATGAAATACATTATATAAAAACATAAAAGGTATCTACAAAATGTAATATAACATAGGGTATCTATAAACGATTAGTTAGGACTGAAAGATGGTGATTTATGAAAAATTCCCTATTTTTACACCCTATGGAAAACCTTAGTACCCTTTATATTAAATAAATACTATTTAAAAATATTACATCATATAAATACCTTTTATTTTTTATAGCAAAAATAATAATTATAATTATATTCTACTTTTAAGCTACCATAAAATGTAATATAATAAAAGGTATTTATAAATCATTAATTATGATTAAAAGATGGTGCTTTATGAAAAATTCTCCATTATAGTGATGATCTGGTTCTTAAATTACCATAATGAAATAGTCAGTTGACATTGAAGAATCCATACTTCTTGTCTCTTGACTCTGGTCTGTGGACAAATTAATATTGGAATCATAATGTGGAGTTATAATATGACAATTAAATAATGACATAAATATTTAGTAAATATACTTTTATTGATCGATATTTGATTCATTGTACCTAAGATGAAGTATACGACGTATAGTAAACTTGTGTTTGGTTTACACCAAGTAAACTTAAATAATTTTATTAATATATCTAACCTTGACTGTATGAAAATACTTGGGGAGACCTTGACTGTATGAAAACACCCGGGCCTAAACGGGTTTTGTGGGTCGGGCTTTGCGGGCCTGGACTTCGTGGACCGGGATCTGGCGGTACCAGTTTTCGTGGGTTTAATGGGTGAGAACAGCCCGTGACGGGCCTAAGCCCATGTGGTCCTGGAGCGGGCCGGACTTGGTGGGCCTGGCGGGTTTTTTTTTGCAATTTTTTTTGTTTAAGGCAATATCTTGTATATTAGTTATTAGTATAATATATAATATACTAGTATAGAATATATTTATATAGTATACTAGTTATTAATATAGTATATATAATATATATTTCATTGTATACTGTATTATAGTAATTGGTATATATTGTATGTTATGTATCTATATATATATATTCCCTTATATATTTTCTTGTAGTATATTGTATGTTATGTATATATATTCTCTTATATATTTTCTTGTAGTATATATATATATATATATATATTGTATCTTATGTATTATATAGTTATATATTTTGTTGTAGTATATATATATTGTATCTCTTATGTATATATATTCTCTTATATATATTGTATCTTATGTATATATGTTATTACTTATATATTTTCTTGTAGTTTACGTTGTATGTTATGTATATATATACTCGTATATATTTTTTTGTAGTATATATTTTATGTTATATATATATATATATATTGTAGCTTATAAATAATTCGAAATAAAGACAAAGAAATATTGAGAATAACGATATTCAAGGGTATATCTTATAATTTTTATTACCCAAAATGGCATATCTTTCTTAGTCTTCCTTCCCCCAATGGAATGAGCACAACAAAGTACTAATAACACAATTAAAAGAAAAAAAAACTAAAAGAAGATGTGCCAAAGTACATGTTACATCATAATCTACATTGTATCTCTAACAAATCTCATAAATCCGTTAAGGTTGGGAGGATGTTGTGTTGGTGGTGGTGGAAAAGAAGCTTGTTCATCACCACTTCCGGGCGAAGCCGAATCCGCCGCAAGTTCCGCTATCTTTTCTTCATAAGCTTCATCTATCGCGGGTTGTGATTCTGCAATTCCAAAGTTTCTTCTTTTCGCGCGGACCCAACCTCTAAAAAGTACCGATTTTTCCAAGCTATCCCTCATCGACGCTCTATGATCACCTATTTGCAGTCTTGCTTGACTGAAAGCGCTCTCCGATGCAAAAAGTTGAAGCTTGAATTGATAAAATATCCTGAGCCATCCTTGCAAGAACCGGAAAATATTTTTCCCTTGACTTCCACTATTCCAAAAGATCAAAAGAGCCGTCTGGATTCTCCTTTTCAAGTCCCTTAGACAAATAAACTTGAAGCTCATTTAGATGTGAAGTTTTATCATAATTATCACCTTGAGAACCCCGGAACTCAGTCCAAGATTTAAGAGCTGTTAAGCCCGCAGCTCTTTTAGACGGTTGTGAGCTAGACGAAGTAGGGGTTGGAATATTTGGCCAAGCATGCTCTAAGGCAAGTTGATAAGCATTATAAACTGTTTGAGCATTAATTTTAATTGATGCTTTTGTATCTGCAAGTGTAGAAACTTCCTCGTTCGAAAGATCTAAAGCCTTATAAATATTTGAATACCAAAAATGAGGACCTCCCAATTTTATTGTAGGATTTAACGTTGCCGCAACACCAAAAATAGGAGGGATAGGAAAAAAATATTTTTTAAATTTTTGCTTCATTTCATTTATAGCAAGTTCATAAATATCCCCACACTCGACAAATTCAACAAATAAATCATGTAGAAATTCACTATCGGTAAATTGAAAACAAGGGTGATCACTATCAAGCATTACGGGAGGAGGAGGAGGACGTCCAGGTTGACGGCTACTTTCAACTTGCTTATCTTTTCTAGGTCGGGGAGCCGGGGGAAGGGTAGTATTATGGCCACTACTTTCACAGGTTTTACCTTTTCCTTTACCAAACATATTTTTCAAAGAAAATGCCATATTAATTATAATTATGCAAACTAAACCACACAAAATATATTATTAAAACGTAAGAGTTGAAACGAGTTTACCGGAATGCCGAACAACTTCTTGAAAATTGAAAATCGTTGAACACTTGAAAGCTTCAATTCAACAACTTCACAAATTTTCACGAATTTTCAACAATAAATTAAGCAATTGTAGTAGAAAGATTGAGGGAGATTGAGAGATATTGATGAATTGGTGAATAAAAATGAAAGAATGAGGGGGTATTTATAGTTGAGAAATGAGAAAAAATGTAATTATATAAAGTTTCGGGGCCAAATGACCATTTCGTAAACCTCCAAACGACCATATTTTCAGCCAAACGACTATATTTAAATATGGCCGTTGGTGATTTTTTAAAATAATTTTTTTTAAAATATAGCCGTTGGGCCCGTTTAGGCCCGCCAGGCCCCGCTGACGGTCCCAGGCCTAACGGTCCAGGGTTCACGGGCTAATGAACGCGGACCGGCCCGTCACGGACTTAAGAGTAACACCAGGCCCAAGACCACCAGGACCGATCTATCAGGCCCGTTAGGCCCGCCGGAACTGCAGGCCCGATCTGATCCGATTCAGGCCCGGACCACAGTGCACCATTAAGTTCAACTAAAGATTGAAAACGGGGGTAATAATCATTAAATTAGAGCCAAAATCATGTCTAAGTGGATGCTTTCAAGAAGAGGCTGGATTCGTTTACTGAGTAGTAAATCATTTGCATATTTTGCGTTTATTATACATTAATTATTTACTCAACTTTTCAAAGTTTGCTCACGTACTCTAATAAATCATGCTAGAGAGCATAACCACCTCACTTATCCAAACAAAGAAATGGCTTTTATGCAACAAATTTTATGTCCAAGTTAATCATCCTTGAAATATTTGAACTTATCACCACTTAATGTAGTGGGGATAGATTGAATTCCTCCGCCTTTAATTAGTCGTCAGTTCAAATCATAAAAATAAAGAAATAAATCATAGAGAGTGTTTTTCCTTTTAATAGGCTCTACAAATCGCAAACAAAATTAGTCGGGCACTAAATTGCGAGATAAATAATAACACGAAATTTTGGACAAACAAGGGATTATCGATCTTACAAATAAGATGAGTTTTATAGCAGTCAAAAGAGGATCATAAACTAAAAGATAAAACCTAAAAAAATATAATGAATTTATGTGGAAAAGGAAAACCAAAAAAATTAAAATAGTGAAAAGTTAGGGATATGAACATGGGACATCATGGTTGCCCTTAGGGGGCAACATCATCGCGAAGCACATCATGAGTTAATCTTTTATTCTTTTATTTTATATTTCAGTATTTATTTTAATAAATGGTCAGAGTTTTTTTATAAAGTACTGTCAGAGGTGGACCAAGAACTAAGTACAAGACACCTAATAAAAAAAAAAAAAAAAGCAAAGAAGCTTATGCTCCGTAATACACTAACAACTCTATAAGCACAAAGATTCAAAAGTGAAATAGTAATTAAATTTTCGACTATCTGAAAATATAACTTAATTGAATCGACAGAATTATAACTAAAGTTATATATTTAAAATTAAGAATGAGCTCATATTAAAAACTTGAATCAAACAAAAGATAAACTATTTTCTTTAGTGTTGAGAATAAATAACCTACTCTTTAAATTAACTAATTAGCAAAAGAATCTCATTCAATTATTTTCTAAATTTTTCATAGAAGCAAAATTATTTTTCAGGTTATCAAAACTTTTTGAGTACATAAATTTATTCCCATAAGAAAAACACCAGCTCTTAAAGAAATCAAAAATAAAATCAATTATAACATAGTAGTATTAAAAATCAGTTGATTAAAATGTAAAATTGAAGAAATGAGGTTAAAACAGTGAAGATAAAATATATTCTAATGAGTTGATGTTGTCAATTATTTTTCTTTTATTTGTTATTTATTCCAACAATTGATTCTTTGTAGTTTTTATAACCAAAAAATGAATGTTTGTAGTTTTTTAATATTAAGTCATTTATTGGAAAATATTAACTCAACATAAGTCATATTTATATTTCAGATTTATACTCAATTCATTTTAGCAGCTTTAGGATTTTATCTATTCATTCCCGAATCTATGAAAGACTAGAAGATTCAATTTTTTAATTTGTGTTGTTTAAAAAATATTTAAAAAATCATGAAAAAAGAATATAATAAATATCCGGTCATTTGTGCCCAATGAATTCTTTTTGTAAATTAGCCAAAAACTATGTACGGCAGTATTCGAATTGATTATAGCACTCTTGTGAGATGTGAAGAAAGAAGGTATGAGTTGATCAAAATCGGGGTTAAGTATGTGTTATTCAATTATGTTTTTCATAAATATTTTATTTTAGAGTCTTATCTAATGAATGTTTGCATTTTGTTTTATTTTATAAATCAACAAATTATTTAATACTATTTATGTAATTGTTAAGTAGTGTATTTATGAATTTAGATACATGCGCAAAGCGCGTACTCAAAAATTAATATATATATATATATATATATATATATATATATATATATATATATATATATATATATATATATATATATATATATATATATATATATATATATATATATATATATATATATATATATTCTAATGACCCCTCTACCATTTTTGTAGGCCTGCCTCTGTTAATTGTATATTTTTTTTAGTAATTAACTTTATTTCCACGTAAATAAATACACGTATATCTCTAAGTTTGGACATTCATCCCCAAACTTAGTAACATCTCTTCTTCAATATCCACTCTAAGGATAATAATTGAGCTTTTGCATACTATTCCTCAATCTACCTTACCTATCACCTATACAATGAATGTCTCTAACTATTTGTATAGTAATATCATCACTACTTCTCTTAATCTTCTGAAAAATTCTTCTATTTCTTTCCAACCATATATGATACACTGCTCCAATCGTACTTAGCCTGTACAATATGATTTTACACCATTATCTTTCATCTGCTCTATTGCCTATTTCATCTCCTCATCCCATTTTTTTTGTTTCACGGTTGATGTTAATCCATTTTAGTAATCTTCTCCATACATCTTCTGAGAAAGAGCAAGTAAAGAAAATATGATTGTGACTCTCCATCGCATGCTCGCACAGTGAACATTCTGGAATGACTTGCATTCCCCATTTTCTCAATCTATCTTTTGTATATTGACTCTCCTGCAATACCAGGTACATTATAAATTTTAACTTTGGACAAATTTTGTTATTGCACATCAGACGATTTACCTTCAGGAAATCCCCTCTTAGTTGTCTCTAATGGAGAATGAACTATTCTGCATTACTCTTCCTGTGTCTAAACCTGCTTCATTCAAGTATTGTCCAGCTTGTAATATCTTCCTTATGATCCAAGAAGCTTGCTTTGCATCAACTACCCATGGCTCCTTTCCTTTTAAATAGTATGCAATGTACCCATTTGATCCATAGTTTGTCCTTTTTCTTTCCCAAGTTCCACAAATTCTTCAGTAGAGCTGCCATATTCTATGTGTTGAGGTATGTGTCATTCAGCCCTCCCTTAGTTTTAAGCCTGCACAGCTTGTTTCATGCTACTAAAGCCTTCTTGCTCGAGCTAGTATCACCAGTCCATAGGAATTACCTACACATGGCTACAACCTATTGGATGATTTTCTTTGGCAAAGGAAAAATCTTTGACCAGAATGACTGTATGGCAATGAGTACACTTTTGATCAATTGTGGTCTTCCTGCATAGCTCAGAAACTTCACTGTCCACTATCTTATTCTTCCCAGCATTTTGTCTAGCAATGGTTGGCATTGGCTTACTGATAACCTTTTAGTACTTAGTGGAACACCTATGTATCTAAAAGGAAGTTAACCAATGCTAAACCCTGTAACTTGGGTAATTTACTGTTGTATTGCCCTTGTAACTCCTCCAAAATAAATGATGCCCTTGTTCTGGTTTGCCACTAAGCCTGAAGCTTTTGAAAAGCTGTTGAAACACTCATACAGTAGCTGCACAGACACCTTATCTCCTAGACAGAAAAGAAGCATGTTATCAGCAAAACTGAGCTAGATAAGACCCAATTTTTCACATCTTGGATTGTAGTTGTAGTTAGGTCGATCCTTTAAGCTCTTCAAACTTCTTGTTAGATAGTCCATTACCAAGACAAATAGCAATTGAGTTATAGGATCTCCCTGTCTCACTCCTCTTCTTGCTTTAAATGGAATAGTAGGACTTCTATTGATATTGATAGAATATGACACTATTTTGATGCATTCCATGATCCAACCTACAAACTTCGTAGGAAGACATAGTCTATCAAGCACCTGTTCCAAAAATACCCATTCAAGTTAATCGTATGCTTTTTTCATGTCTATCTTGATCATGCATCTATGTGAGATACCTTTCCTACCATAACATTTTATCAGTTCATGGCTGAGTAATATATTATCCATTTGTTCTCTCCTAGGTACAAATGCTGCCCGGCTCTCATCTACCAGTGTGTTCATGACCATCCTTAGTCTACTTGTCAGCATCTTGGATATGATCTTGTATAGGGTAGTGCAGCAAGAGATTGGTCTGTATTCTTTTATTGAGGTTGGGTTCTTCACTTTAGGAATAAGTGTAACTGATGTGCAATTTATTGGCTTGAATATTTTCCCAATGCTAAATAACTACAAAATGCCTTTGTTATCTCATCTCCATTTATCTTCCATGTTCTCTTGAAAAAGCAAGCATTAAAATCATCTCCCCCAAGTGCCTTCATATCATCAATACTCTTGAGGGCTTCATGTACATCCTCCTTTGTAAAAGGAATGAGTTCCATCTGTTACTGCCTGCTTATCATTGGTCCATTTCTTATCCACCCAGGGTTTATGACAGGTATACTTCCACATGTAGTTCCCTATAGATTCTTGTAAAAATCAACCACTTCAGATTCAATCTCTTTATAGTCAGTTAAGCTGTGTTACGACCAAAGAGTCAACACTTATTTTAAATAAATTTGTACTTTCGAGGCCTTAAAAATCTTATATAGAGTCACATCGATTTGCATGCGCAGGGTGCATAGCCGAAAAGCTTAAATATGAAATTCTGTAAAAAATGCTAAGTTTTGATATTAAAACGAATAAATTTGACTTTGGCCAACTTTTTAGGTAAACGGACTCAGACACGTGATTTGACGGTCTTGGAGGGTCCGTATGAAAAAATAGAACTCGGGCATATACTCGGAATTGATTACCGAGGTCTCGAGCCCGAGAAATGAATTTTTAATAGAAATTATTTTTTTGAAATTATTAAGGGAAATTGAAATGATATTTGATTGGGATGTGTTGATATCAGGCCTGTATTTTGGTTCCGGAGCCCGGTACAGGTCTTATATATGAATTAAAGATGTTTCTGTAAAATTTGGTTAAAAATGGACGTCGTTTGACGTGATTCGGACTTAAAGTTCTAAATTTGAAACTTGATGAAGTTTGAGAAAAATTCTAGATTTTATGGTTTGATCCCTTGTTTTTGAGGTTATTTAGGCGATTTGATCGTACAGATAAGTTCGTATTAATTTGTTGAGTTAGTGAATGTGTTTGGTTAGGAGCTCTGAGGGCTCGGGAGTGTTTCGGAATGGTTTTTAGCCTAAGAAGTGTTGCAGGTTTCTGCTGTTAGTGCCTAGGGATTTTACTTTTCTCGTTCGCGTGACCTCACTTACGAACGCGTAAGGCAAATATACCAGGTGCTCAATTTCTTCAATGCAAACGTGAGATTTGGGACACGAACGCGAAGCTCAGGGGGAGACCCTATGCGAACGCAATCCCCCACATGCGAACACGTAGGGTACAGGGGAAGGGGTCGCCAATTGTTCTACGTGAATGCTTTTGTGTTCACGCGAATGCGAGGCTACATGGGAATTAGTCTCCGCGAATGAGATCCACTATACGTGAACGTAAAGGTCTTTTAATATTGACTCATCGCAAACGCGGCCAGCCTGACGCGAACGCGATGAGTATTTTTTTGTCCAGTTAGTTTTATAACTTCAGAAGCAGTAGCTACGGGATTCGTAAGAAATTTCACAAAACCTCTTTTTCTCCAAGCTCTTAGGCGACCATTGAAGCGATTCTTCACCAAAACCTCTTGGGTTAGTAATCCTTAACTGATTTTCTTCCATTTTCTTCAACATCTAATAAATTTCTAGGCATAAAACATATGATTGAGGGTAGAAAATAAGGGATTTGAGTAGAGTTAGGGCTTTTTGATTTTTTTTTATTTAGACCTCGTTTTGGGGTCGAATTTTGAAAAAAACATTATACATTCAGGCTCATGGGTGGATGGGTGATTTAATTTTGGTCTGAACCTCATGTTTTGACCAAGCAGGTTCAAGGTCGATTTTTGAGTTTTTTGAAAAAATGATGGAAAGGCTATAATTAGGAATTGGGTTCGCATTTTTTAGCATTTATTGATATATTGAAGTTATTTATGTGTAGATACATTTGATTTGGAGCCAAACTCGAAAGGAAAAGCGGTTATTGAGGATTGAATTGGCTGTGGAAATTTTAGGTAAGTGTTTGGTCTAACCTTAGCTTGAGGGATTAGGAATTGAGTCCTATTTGCTATGTGATAATGGTTGAGTATCACATATAGGCATGGTGACGAGTATCTATACGTTAGTGTTTAGACTGTGAGTCTTTATATTGTAAGTATCATGATTTTATTGTTTCTTTCATTCATTGGTGATGATTTCTATATGTTGTGAAAATGCTAGGAAATTGTGACCTTTGAACATTGAGGAGCATTGGCTCGAGTATATTACAAAAATGCGAAAGTATATGAGATGACTGAATCCTTTGGAGCATTGGCTCAAGTGATAAAACAAGTTGTGAAGTAAAAGAAAAAGAAAGAGCAAGAGTTATTAAATTGTTCCCTTGCCGAGATGTTTATGGCTTTGTGAATTATCTCCCTTGCCGGGATGTTGAGATTTATTAATATTGCTCCCTTGCCGGGATTAACTGTTAAATTGTGTTCCCTTGCTTGGATTTCTATTATTATTATTTGTTTACTCCCTTGCCCCTTGTTTGTAATTGTTGTTTGGGTGAGGAAGAGTGTTAAAACACTAAAGGTGATGTCGTCTATTGTTTTCTATTGTGAGGAAAGAGTGTTAAAGCACGAAGGGTGATGCCGTGCCGCATGATGTACCATTCCGTGCCAATTTTGTTGATTATATGTGAGGAACGAGAGTAAAAGCACGAAGGGTGATGCCGTGCACTTTTATGATATCATTTCTTGGTGAGGATGAGAGTAAAAGCACGAAGCGTGATGCCGTGCACTTATTGATTTATGATTTTTTTTTATTGATGTCTAGCTATGCTCCTTTCTTCATTATTTGATGATTTTTATTCGGAGTTGTTACCATCTCCATAGCATGCTCCCCTTCCCATATTGACTGGTTAATTCCTGTATTTTTTGTTGTATGTATTATATATATTTGACTTGTACAAGTTTAATTGGTAGTTTGGTTCTACCCTCGTCACTATTTCGCCGAGGTTAGCTAGACACTTACTAGCACATAGGGTCTGTTGTGCTGATACTACACTCTGTGCTCTTTTGCACAGATCCAGGCACCGAACAACAACATTAGTCGGAGGGCTTCCTTTAGTCCAGCGGAATATCTAAGGTAGACCTGCAGGCGTCCGCAAACCTTGGTGTCTCCCTCTATCTCTATTTCCTATTTCATTTTCTTTTATTCAGAAACAGTGTTTTGTTATTTTTTCAGACCTTATATGCAGTAATCTTAGATAGTCTGTGACTGTGACACCAGGTTTTTGGTGGTTGAGACTTAGGTATGGTAATATTTGCAGATTTCAGACGTTTAATGGTTATCTTTCGCTTAATTTTCTAAAGTTCCATAGTTTTCGTGTTATCGCATTTTTATTTGTTAAAAGAAGTAATTTGATAATGAGTTATATGGTTAAGGTTTGGTTTGGCTAGCTCTCACTAATAGGCGCCATCACGACCCCGAGGGTGGGGAAATCCAGGTTGTGACTAGTTGGTATCAGAGCTCTAGGTTACATGGGTCTCACAGTTCACAGACAAGCTTAGTAGAGTCTGAGGGATAGGTACGTAGACGTCTGTATTTATCCCCCAGATGCTACGGAGTTAGGAAAAAAACTTCACATTTGTTCTATCTTGTCGTGCGGTTTGGTTCCTTAATGCTAATTGAATTTCTACTCTGTTTGTTCGCAGATGGTAGGACCATACGCTTCCTCGTCTGCCGCTCAGCAGCCCAAGTCCCTAGCAGCAACACCCACTCAGGGCAGAGGGCAAGGCCGAGGCTGCGCTAGAGGCCAAGGTAGGGGCAGAGCTCAGCCCCGCACAACAGCACCGTAGCGAAGCCTCAGGTTGACTTTGAGGAGGAGGTTCCTGCCCTAGCAGTTTCGGTGGGCCCAGCTTGGGTCCTAGAGGGATTTATTGCTACCTAGTTCTTTAGGACGCTCTGGGACGATTGGTGGGCCTCAAGGAGAGTGTCACTCAAGCAGGTTTGCTTCCTGTAGCACCAGCCATTTCTCAGGCTGGAAGAGGGGCTCAGACTCCTGCTACTCACACCCCGGAGAAGGTAGCTCCTCAGATTCATAATATAGTGGTTCAGCCAGTTGGTGTAGGATAGCCAGGTATGGTATCTCAAACCGACGATGGAGCGGCTATGTCCGCCGATGCTTTGTGGAGGCTAGACAGGTTCACCAAGCTCTTCACTTCTACTTTCAGCAGTGCATCTACTGAGGTTCCAGGATTATCTGGATAGTTGTCACGAGGTTATTCGAAACATGGGTATTGTTGAGAATAATGGGGTTGATTTTGCTACATTTTGCTTGTCTGGATCCTCCAAGACTTGGGGGAGGGATTATTGATTAGCTAGACCAGCAAGATCGTCAGCTTTGCTGTGGGAGCAGTTTATAGTGTTGTTTCTGGAGAAGTTTCTCCCCATTACTTAGAGAGAGGTCTATCGGAGGCAGTTTGAGCACCTCCAGGAGGGTTGCATGACGGTCTCCCAGTATGAGACCAGGTTCATTGACTTAGCTCGCCATGCTCTTATTATATTCCCACTGAGAGGGAGAGAGAAATGGTTTATTGATGGAATCATTCAGTCGATTCATCTTCAGATGGACAGAGAGGCTAGGAGCGAGATATCCTTCTAGGAGGCTGCCAATGTGGCCCATAGGGTTGAGATGGTGTTAGGAAGGTTCAGTGGTGCCTCGTCTCGAGGCAGAGATTCATATGATAGGGGTCATCCTCCTAGGCCTTACCAGTTATCACTCTAGGTTTCTCATTGTGCTTCAGGTGGTCGTGGTTCTCGGGGGCAGTATTCTGATCAGCAGTCCTACAGTGCACCACCAGCTCCTATTAGTGCACTGCCGCTTCAGAGTTTCTGAGGTGGTCATTCAGGTCGATAGGGCGAGCAGTCTTAACAGCCGAGGGCTTGTGTCATGACCCAAACTGGAGGGCCATGACTAGCACCCGACCATACTTGCCAAGCACCAACGTACATTTTATCTAACCTTCTTTATTATCTTCTAGGGCTGACGAAATCAATATAAATGGTAGATAGGGATCATGGAAAACCAACTATAAAATATGATGGCATGAACATATCTAGCATGGGATGACCAGACAATAAAAAGCTATGTATAAGGTAAGAGCTACCATGCTACCATGAAAAACTATACAACAAAAACCAGCTGACAAGGCATACCAAATATACATGAGTCAACACCTGTCTATGAGCCTCTAAAGGAACATAAATGCTGCAACATAGCCGGAACAGGGCCCTGACATACCCATAATGTCCATAACAAAAATGCATACCAAGACCAAGGCAAGTCCGGAGAAGGGATCTTGCCGATCACCACTGAACTGGACAACCTACTGTGATAGGAGAGATACACCTGCCTGTCTATCAGGACCTACAGTACGACATGCAGCATCCACAAATAAAAGGACGTCAGTACGAATAAAGTACTAAGTATGTAAGGCAGAGAACCATAAATACGAACAGTAATGTAAGCAGGAATAGAGAATACACAACCTATAACATCTGAGTACCTCTGAGAGCTACTGACATGAAATGCATGATACATGTGTATAAATACATAAAATTTTAAAACATACGCCTCTGTGGGCATCATCATCCTCATATTGTACTAAGCCATAATAGGCTCGGTAAAATTGTACCCGGCCATTATAAGGCTCGGTAGTATCGTACCCGGCCACATGGAGCTCGGTAAAACCTAACTGATCAGTAGTTGCACAATAGGTGCCGTACCCGGCCGACTATAGCGCGACTCGGTAGAGTAAAATAGAGACATATGTATATATATATACATATACATATACATATACATATACATATACATATATATATACATATACATATACATATATATATACATATACATATACATATACATATATATATATATATATATATATATATATATATATATATATATATATATATATATATATATATATATATATATATATATATATATATATATATATAATACATGCTCGACTCATGGAAATATGTTCTAGACCTTTCGGAGTGACGTAAGGTCGGTATCCTTTGTACACATTATTAAAACTAACTCTTCACTATGAACCTTATAAGAAACAGGGAGTACCAACAACATTGATAACATTAACAATAAGAGAAGCAACATTAACATCAACTGTTCCATAAGAGGGGAAACAATGTAAGTATAGCTAGCATCTAATAGTAGAGTATCTTTGGAAGCTCGTTCATTACATTATGTATAATCGGATTCATGCAAAAGAAGGAAAGGTATAGACTCACATACCTTGTATATACTTCCCCAATCTCAAGCAATGCAATTGTCACAACTCTTTAGTCTACAATAAGAGAAACGATACTATCGTTATCATTTAAGCGTCATAACTATTATGTAGCGACCACAACCTATTTTATGATGAAATAGACAACACCTCCCCTATATATATGACTTCAAACCATTCAAAACAATCACCAAACAGCCCAAACAACATAAATAATAAACATATTGAGCCTTCAAAAATAGTCCATGCAAAATCTAATTACTTCATACATACGACGACCACCATAGTCGTGTCAAATGACCCAAAAATGTTATGAATAACTATCAGCGCACAACCCTACATATATATGGTACTTCTCCACACCCTTCCACCTCCAAAACTCCGCAAAATAGTAGTAAAACACGCAGACCAACAGCAACACAAAATAGTCCGCTACAAGTGAATAACTCGAACTCACGGCTCCGATCACAATCCCGTGAGTTCTTACATGTATAGAACGAATTACCATGAATTCACAGAAGAGAAAAATGTATGAAAGATGACAGTAACTTACCTTACTTGTTGGATAACTCAACCATTCCCTTGGTTTTTCAAACTCTAGGTTTTACCTTCAAATAAAACTTGAAAGAGAGGGAAAATCAATTAGGGTTTGTGTGGGATTTTTGGGAAGGCGTTGCAGGGATTAACTTTGGTTTTGAGGGTCTGAAATACGGGTGAATTAACTGAGTTCATAACCCCTTAAAATTCCTCTCTTGGCCGACTTAGGTCTTTTAATTTTGGCCTATCATTTTGGCAAGTAGGTGATGCACCTACTTGTCATCTACCAATTTGCGCAGGCTTGCAAAAATATGAATATCTCTATACTCGAAGGTCATATTGACAGACGGTTTAATGAATTGAAAACTAGACTCATAGATATTTAATTGAATTGATAGATCACCCCGTAAGTCTTTCTAAATTGGGAGAAAAACTTAGAAACATTTTACTTAATGTTTAAGTAAAATTATGAACCTAAGTTGCGACAACTTTTGTCGACCTTTGTTTCATAACTCGTTTGACTTCAAGACTTATGATATGGATATTATATGATCCAGACACCTTAATACATGACCGTATGGGTGTATTATGAACCTCTAGATTTACCTGAAAATACGAGTTACAACATCCTTGATTCACTTAACATCTAATACTTGTTAATCACCCTTGTATCACTTAAGATCAATAGGAGTAACTTCTTATTATCTCAAGGATAATTCCTTTTTGGATTTATGTTAACTAACGTATGGCATGAACTAACGCGCGTGAATATGGGTTGTAACATCCTCCCCTTTTAGGAACATTTGTCCTTAAATGTAAGGGTTTATGGGGAGTCCAAGTCACCGTGGATTCCAACGGAAATTTTTGGTCAATTTCCCTCCTATAAAATGGTCACTAGAAAAATTTGCAAGCAGTTATGCCCAATGTATGGCCTCACAAGGCTACACAAATCATTATCGAAATGTACATTATTTGCATATCACCATTTTGTATTAAGGAAGTATGTTCTCAAGTTATTGTTTACCTTATAAAGCTGTTTCACCTTTCCAATGTATCCTGCGTTCCACCAACATCCTTGTAATAATCATTCTGGAATAGGTAAGGATATTTAGACTTCATCTCTTCTTCCGCTTCCCATGTCATTTCTTCCATATTCTTGTTCCTCCATAATACTTTGACGGAAGCTACATCTTTTGTCCTCAGCTTGCGGACTTGTTGATCTAATATAGCCACCGGCACTTCTTCATATGATAGATCCTCTGTAACTTGTTCATATTTGATAGGGACAACTCGAGAAGGGTCTCCAATACATTTTCTCAACATAAACACATGGAATACCGTGTGGACAATTTCCAATTCGGATGGCAATTCCAACTCATACGCAACTTTTCCATTTCATTAAATAATTTTATATGGATTGATATACCTTGGGCTTAGCTTACCTTTCTTCCCAAAATGCATAACACCCTTCATTGGTGAGATCCTCAGGAAAACCCAATCACCAACCTCAAACTCCAAATCACGACATCGGATATCAGAATAAAACTTTTGCCTGCTTTGTGCCTCCTCAATCGTTCCTGTATCACCTTCACCTTCTCAATGGCTTGGTAAATCAAATCTGGCCCATATAATTCTGTTTCACCGACTTCGAACCTTCCAACTGGTGATCTACATCTTCTCCCCTATAGTGCCTCATATGGGGCTATTTTAATACTATAATGGTAGCTATTATTGTAGGCGAATTCTATGAGTGGAAGATGGTCATCCCAATTTCCCTTAAAATCTAGAACACATGCTTATAGCATATCTTCCAGTGTCTGAATGCTATGTCCAGCCTGTCGATCAGTTTGTGAATAAAATGTAGTGCTGAGATTCACTTGTGTGCCTAAAACCTTCTGAAAAGACCTCCAAAAGTTAGCCGTAAATAGAGATCCTCGGTATGATATAATAGATGTTGGCACACCATGAAGACTAACAATCTCCTTGATATATAACTTCGCATAATATTCATCCGTGTAAGTAGTCTTAATTGGGAGAAAATGGGCACATTTTGTAAGTCAATCAATTATCACCCAGATGGAGTCAAACCTATGATAAGAGCGAGGTAATCCAATAACGAAGTCCATATTAATTACCTCTCATTTCCAGGTCGGAATATCTATATTCCGAAGCAATCCACCGGGTTTCTGATATTTTATCTTTACTTGTTGACAATTGGGACACTGGGCTACAAATTTGGCAATAGACATCTTCATATTGTCCCACCAATAGTGCTCCTTGACATCATGATACATCTTTGTCGAGCAGGGATGGATAGAATATCGGGATTGATGAATCTCATTCATAATCTTTTCTCGCAACCCTGCCACATTAGGCACACATAATCGGCCCTGGTATTTCACTGCCCCATCTCCCCCGATCTCAAAGGCTGTAATTTTACACTATTGGATGATCTCTCTCAATCGTATTAAGATAGGATCTTCATATTTCCGTGCTTTTACCTCGGCTACCAAAGATGATTCGGATGTATTATGTATATTATGTATAGTAACACCTCCGTCATCAGAGTCTAATAATCTGATTCTCATATTGGCTTGCTGATGAAGCTCTTTAGTCAACCCCCATCTACCCGCCTCAATGTGTACTAAGCTTTCCATTGACTTACGGCTGAGAGCGTTTTCCACAATATTGGCTTTACCGGGATGATACAATATCTCGACGTCGTAGTCTTTTAGTAATTCAAGCCACATACGCTGCCTCAAATGCAACTCTTTCTGATTAAGATGTATTGTAAACTATTGTGATTTGTGTAGATGTCAACATGGACACCGCATAACTAGTGCTGTCATATCTTCAAAGCATATATTACTGCAGCCAATTCCAAATCGTGGGTCGGGTAATTGTTTTCATGCTTCTTCAATTGTCTTGATGCATAAGAAATCACCTTTCTACATTGTATCAATACGCACCCCAAACCTATACCTGTGGCATCACAATATACCGCATATCCTTCTGTTCCTTCAGGAAGAATGAGCACTGGTGCGGATGTCGATCGATTCTTCAGCTCCACCAACTACATCCACAAGTGTCAGACCACTGGAACTTGGTAGCTTTATGTGTTAACTTAGTCAATGGTTATGATATAGAGGAAAACCCTTCACAAACCACCTATAATATCCTGCTAGCCCCAGGAAGCTATGGACTTCTGATGATGTTGTAGGTCTCGACCAACTCTTTACTGCGTCGATCTTCTGAATGTCGACACTAATACCCTCGTCAGATATCACATGGCCATGGAATGCTACTGAGTTCAACCAGAATTCACATTTGGAGAGCTTAGCATGTAACTTACGATCCTGAAGCGTCTGTAATAGTATCGCAAGTGGCCCGCATGTTCCGCCCTCGAACGAGAATACACCAGAATGTCATCAATGAATACCATCACGAACACATCAAGATAGGGCCTGAATACTGTATTCATGAGATCCATATAGGCTAATGGGGAATTTGTTCGCCCAAACGACATCACCAAGAACTCAAAGTGCCCATATCTTGTCCGGAAGGCCGTATTTGGAATATCCTTCTCCTTAACCCTCACCTGATGATACCTTGAACGTAAGTCAATCTTGGAGAAATTCTTGGCACCCTGGAGTTGGTCAAACAAGTTGTCAATTCTTGGAAGTGGATACTTGTTCTTTATAGTAAACTTATTCAACTTTCGATAGTTGATACACATCCGTAACACCCCTATTTCTTCCGCACGTATAGAACTGGCGCACCCCAAGGTGAAGCCCTTATCTAGCAAGTCCTTCAACTACGCCTTTAACTCTCGCAACTCTGCCGGGGACGTTCTGTATGGAGGGATAGAGATCAGTTGAGTTTCAGGCAATACATCAATGCTAAACTCGATCTCCCTTTCAGGAGGAAGTCCTGGAAGTTCATCTGGGAAAATATCAGGAAATTCATTGATCACGGGGATTGATTATTGAGTAGGCGGCTTCGCCTCCGCATCCCTAACGCGAACAAGATGATTAATGTAACCTTTTGAGATCATTTTCCTTGCCTTAAGACAGGAAATAAACCAACTTTTCGGTGTAGAAATGTTCCCCTTCCATTCAATGGCGGGTTTACTAGGAAATTGAAACCTAAAAATCTTCGTACGACAATCAAAATTTGCATAGCATGAGGACAATCAGTCCATTCCAATTATCACATCGAAATCAACCATTTCTAACTCAAATAAATTTGCCGAGGTTTGACGACTAAAAATCATCACAGTGCAACCTCTATATATCCTTCTAGCAATCACAAAATCTCCTATTGGAGTAGATTCCACAAGGGGTTTACTTATCAATTCAGGTTCAACGCCAAACTTATTAGCCACAAAGGGTATAACATATGATAATATGGATCCCAGATCAATCAGCGCGTATACATCGTAAGAAAACACAGACAATATACCTTTAATAACATCTGGAGATGACTCCAGATCCTGTCGACCTACTAGAGCATAGGTTTGACTTTGAGCACTACTCGAACTCAGTCTTGCACCTATGTCTCTACCACAATCTGTCGACTCCTGAAAACCCCGTGCTGGAGGTCGAACTGATGAGGAAGAACCAGAAACAGATCCTACCGGCTGAGCCATAAAATCACCTCCTCTGTTAGGACAACCCCGCATCATATGGCCAGACTCTCTACAAGAATAACACGCATCAGAGCCTCGACGGTGCAGTCCAAAGTGGGCCTTACCGCAGTGATCACAACGTGGTGTTGGGGGTTCATCTGACTAGTAACCCTGTGAAGTTGCGAGCTAGATTCTCGCAAACTCTGACTTGGACCAGAATAGGATCCTTCATATCGAGGCCTCTAAAATTGTGGAGGAGCACTAGCTACAGGTGGCGCTGAACTCTTCAAAGACTGGGGCCCGATGTTGCCGCTGAAGTCATCCGGATACCTTGCAAATCTCGCCCTTTTATGCTGGCCCCTATCCTACTCCCTATCTGCCCTCTACTGGCGCTTACGATCCTCTAGGGTCTGGGCATAAGCCATAATACGAGAAATATCCATGCCCTTCACCAAGGAGGTAGTCGTGCACTCATTTATCAGATGTGGTCCCAACCCGTTCACGAACAAATGCGCTCTATCACTCATCTCGGACACTATATGGGGAGCATACCTTGCTAAAGAATCAAACTGCATACTGTACTCTCGCACACTCATATTACCTTGTCCAAGGTTCAATAACTTATCAGCTCTAGCTCGTCGTATCTCAACTGGCAAGTAGTGACGAATAAAGGCCTCAGAAAATTCCTTCCACACAGCTGGAGGAGCGTTCAGACCCCTGGATCTTTCTCAACTAACCATACCAGATAACCGCTAAATCCCGTAGCCGATAGGAAGCCAACTCTATTGCCTCTGTATCACTAACATGCATAACCCAACATTTACGATGAACCTGGTCAATTAAAGTCTTGGGTTCCTCCTTGGAGTCCGATCTGGTAACACTGGAGGGTCTAAATTTATAAAATCACGAACTCTCGTACTAACTGGTTTATCCACAGCACTTGTATCCTGCCTCTGAGCCTGAGCAGCTACCAAGCTAGTCAATAACTGTAAAGCACTCTGCATATTCTGGTCGGTAGTGCCAGACAGAGGAATTGGAGGTGCTGGGTGCCTCCTAATATCCTCTGGAGGAGACGGAGTAGTTGAGAGAGGAGACGAAGTAGTGTAGATATGAGACGACATCTCACTTTGAGCCTCACTTTGGCTTGCTCTAGTGTGGGGCACATGACTGGAACCCTTTCTCGCAGCTGTATCAAGCCGTCTAGTAATTGTTTTCTTCCTAGTCGAAGGTATCGCTGAAAGAAAACAAGGTGAATATTAGTGACGAATACATACGACTCAACTCTACGCACGATCTATATTCAAGATGAAGGTAACAACCCTAGATGTCATGTAGCCTCTTGATTATAAATATGGCGCGCTACACATCCATAATCAAGACTTTACTAGACACGCTCATAAACAATCCCTAGGACATACTGGCTTTGATACCAAGTTTTTCACGACCCAAACTGGAGGGCCATGACTAGTACCTGATCGTACTTGCCAAGCACCAATGTACATTTTATCTAACCTTCATTATTATCTTCTAGGGCTGACGAAATCAATATAAATGGTAGACAGGGATCATGGACAACCAACTATTAAATATGATAGCATGAACATATCTAACATGAGATGACAAGACAATAAAAAAACTATGTATAAGGTACGAGCTACCACGCTACCATGAAAGACTATACAACAAAAATAGCCGACAAGGCATACCAACTATACATGAGTCAAAACATATCTATGAGCCTCTAAAGGAACATAAATGCTGCAACATAGCCGGAACATGGCCTCGACATACCCATAATGTCCAAAACAAAAATTCATTCCAAGACCAAGGCAAGTCCGGAGAAGGGATCTCGCAGATCACCACTGAACTGGACAACCTACTGTGATGGGGGAACTTCACCTGCCTATCTATCAGGACCTGCATAATGACATGCAGTGTCCACAAACAAAAATACGTTAGTACGAATAAAGTACTGAGTTGTAAGGCAGGGAACTATAAATGCGAACGGGAATGTAAGCAGGAATAGAGAATATACAATCTGTAACATCTGAGTACCTCTGAGAGCTACTGACATGAAATGCATGATATATGTGTATAAATACATAAACTTTTAAAACATACGCCTCCGTGGACATACTCATCCTCATGTCGTACTCGGCCGTAATAGGCTCGGTAAAAACGTACCCGGCCATTATAAGGATTGGTAGAATCGTACCCGACCACGTTGATCTCGGTAAAACCTAACTGATCAGTGGTTGCACAATAGGTGCAGTACCCGACCGAGTATATCACGGCTCGGTAGAGTAAATAGATATATATATATATATATATATATATATATATATATATATATATATATATATATATATATATAATGCATGCTCGACTCATGGAAACATGTTCTAGACCTTACGGAGTGACGTAAGGTCGGTATCCTTTGTACACGTTATTAGGACTAACTCTTTATTATGAACCTTATAAGAATCAGGAAGTACCAACAACATTGATAACATTAATAATAATAGAAGCAACATCAACATCAACCGTTCCTTAAGAGGGGAAACATTGTAAGTACCACTAGCTTCTAAGAGTAGAGTATCTTTGGAAGCTCGTTCATTACATTATGTATAATCAGATTCATGCAAAAGAAGGAAAGGGATAGCCTCACATACCTTGTATATACTTCCCCAATCTCAAGCTATGCAATTGTCACAACTCCTTAGTCTACAATAAGAGAGACGATACTATCGTTATCATTTAAGTGTCATATCTATTACGTACCGACCACAACATATTTTATAATGAAAAAGACAACACCTCCCCTATATATATGACTTCACACCATTCAAAACAATCACCAAACAGCCCAAACAACATCAATATAAAAATATTGAGCCTTTCAAAATAGTCCACGCAGAACCTAATTACTTCATACATACGACGACCACCGTAATCATGTCAAATGACCCGGAAATGTTATGAATAACTATCATCCAACAACCCTACATATATATGGTGTTTCTCCACTCCCTTCCAACTCCAAAACTCCACAAAACAGTAGTAAAATACGCAGACCAACAACAATACAAAACAGTCTGCTACAAGTGAATAACTCGAACTCATGGCTTCCGATCACCATCCCGTGAGTTCTTACATGTATAGAACGAATTACCATGAATTCACAGAAGAGAAAAATGTATGAAAGATGGCAGTAAATTACCTTACTTGTTGGATAACTCAGACCTTCCCTTGGTTCTTCAAACTCTTGGTTTTACCTTCAAATAGAACTTGGAAGAGAGGAAAAATCGATTAGGGTTTGTGTGGGATTTTTGGGAATGAGTTGCAGGGGTTAACTTTGGTTTTGAGGGTCTGAAATATGGGTGAAATAACTGGTTTCATAACCCCTTAAAAGTCCTCTCTTGTCCGACTTAGGTCTTTTAATTTTGGCCTATCATTTTGGCAAGTAGGTGATGCACCTACTTGTCATCTACCAATTTGCATAGGCTTGCATAAATATAAGTATCTCTATACTCCAAGATTATATTGATAAACGGTTTAATGCGTTGGAAACTAAACTCATAGATATTTAATTTGGTGGGTAGATCACCCTGTAATTCTTTCAAAATTGGGAGAAAAGCTTAGAAACATTTGACTTAATGTTTAAGTAAAATTATGAACCTAAGTTGCTTCAACTTTTGTCGATCTTTGTTTCGTAATTCGTTTGACTTAAAAACTTATGATATGGATATTATATGATTCAAATACCTTAATATATGACCTTTTAAGTGTATTAAGAACCTCTAGATTTACCTGAAAATACGAGTTACAACATTCTTGATTCGCTTAACTTCTAATACTTGTTTATCACCCTTATATACCTTTGTATCACATAGGATCAATAGAAGTAACTTCTTATTATCTCAAGAGAAATTCCTTCTTGGATTTATGTTAACTAACGTATGGCATGAACTAACGCGTATGGATATGGGTTGCAACAACTTGTTACACTTGTGGTGATCCTGGTCACATTGCTAGGTTTTGCCCTTAAGCATCGAGTAGCTCACAACACCAGGGATCTCGTGCTGGTACAGGTACTAGATGTTTCACAGCTCGCTCAGCCAGCTAGAGGTGGTGGTAGAAGTGCTAAAGGTGGAGGTAAAGGCCTTAGAGGTGGAGCTCAAACCACTAGAGGTGGAGGACATCTACTTGCAGCCCATCCTAGAGAGGTAGATCAGAGTGGTGGGGCCCAGCCCCGATGTTATGCCCTTCAAGCCAGGCGCAATGCAGAGGCTTCAGACGTAGTTATTACAGGTACAATCTTGGTTTGTGATAGAGGTGCTTCGGTATTGTTTGATCTGGGGTCTACATATTCGTATGTGTAATCCTATTTTGCCCCATACTTGGTCTTGCCTAGTGATGCATTGGATGTTCCTGTTTATGTGTCTACACCGGCGGGTGATTCTATTGTGGTCGATCGAGTCCATCGTTCTTACATTATGGTTATTGGGAGTGTTGATACTCGTGTAGATTTGTTGCTTTTAGACATGTTTGACTTCAACATTATATTGGGGATGGACTGGGTACCACCTTATCATGCTACCTTGGATTGCCATGCCAAGACTGTGACCTTAGATTTACCGGGTATGCCTCGTTAAGAGTGGAGAGTGACTCTTGGTCATTCTAACTGTAACGTTATCTCTTATGTGAAGGCTCAACGTATGGTCGAGAATGGGTGTTTGGCCTATCTGGCATATGTCGTGATCTAGTAGTAAGGTCCCTTCTATTGATACAGTGCCCGTTGTCCGTGTGTTCCCTAATGTTTTCCCTCCAGACTTTTCGAGCATGCCGCTCGATAGGGATATTAACTTTTGCATTGATGTGGCTCCGGGCACTCAGCCCATTTCTATCCCGCCATATTGCATGGCCTACCCAAGTTGAAAAGGTTGAAGGAACCGTTGCATGACTTGCTCGAGAAAGGTTTCATTAGACCCAGTGTATCGTCTTAGCATATGATACTATTTTTCGTTAAGAAGAAGGATGGTTCGATAAGAATGTGCATTGATTACCGGCAATTGAACAAGGTAACAATCAATAATAAATATCCGCTGCCAATGATTGATGATTTGTTCGATTAGCTTCAGGGTGCCAAGGTATTTTCCAAGATTGACTTAAGAGCTGGCTACCATCAGTTGAGGAATAGGGATTTCGATGTCCTTAAGACAACTTTCCACACTCGGTACTGGCAATATGAGTTCTTGGTTATGTCATTCGGGTTGACAAATTCCCAAGCAGCTTTTATGGATTTGATGAACCGAGTGTTCATGCCTTACTTGGATTCGTTCGTGATAGTCTTCATTGACGATATTTTGATATATTCCTGCAGTTAGGAGAAGCACGAGCAGTATCTCAGGGTGGTCTTTCAAACTTTGAGGGATAGTCAGCCATATGCTAAACTTTCAAAGTGTGAGTTCTGGTTGAGTTCAGTTGCATTCCTAGGTCATGCCGTATCAGCAAAGGGTATTGAGGATGATCCGAAGAAGATTACGGCTATCAAGAACTAGCCTAGACCAGCATGGGCTACAAAGATTTGGAGTTTCTTGGGATTGGCAGGTTACTATCGTTGGTTCATGGAGGGGTTCACATCCATCGCAACCCCGGTGACTAGATTGACCCAGAAGGGTGCCCAATTCAGATGGTCATACGAGTGTGAGGCGATCTTTCAGAGGCTTAAGACAACTCTGACTACGGCTCCGGTGCTGGTTTTGCCCACAGGTTCAGGGCCTTATACAATTTACTGTGATGCTTCCCGTGTTGGGCTTGGTACAGTGTTGATGCAGGATGGCAAGGTCATTTCCTATGCTTCAAGGCAACTGAAGATGCATGAGAAGAACTATCCGGTTCATGACTTAGAGTTGGTAGCCATTGTTTACACATTAAAGATTTAGAGGTACTATTTTTATGGCATGGCATGTGAGGTGTTCACTGACCACAAAAGTCTTTAGTAATTGTTCAAGCAAAAGGAGTTGAATTTGAGGTAGAGAAGGTGGTTGGAGTTGTTGAAGGATTATGATATTACAATCTTATATCACCCGGGGAAGGGTCAATGTGGTGGCCGATGCGTTGAGTAAAAAGTCAACCAGTATGGGCAATATTTCTTACATTCCGGACAGTGAGAGGCTTCTTGCTTTGGATGTTCAGGCTTTGGCCAATCGATTTGTGAGGTTGGATATTTTGGAGCCTAGTCGAGTGTTAGCTTTCACGGTTGCTCATTCTTCATTTTTGGAGCATATATGTGATTGACAGTTTGATGAACCCCATTTGTGTGTCTTTAGAGACACGGTGCATCATGGAGGTGCCAAGTAGGTTACCTTAGATTCTAATAGAGTTTTGAGATTGCAGGGTTGAGTTTGTGTGCCCAATGTGGATGGGCTTCGAGAGTTGATTTTAGAGGAGGCCTATAGTTTCCAGTACTCTATTTATCCGGGCGCTGTAAAGATATATCAGGACTTGCGGTAATATTATTGGTGGCGTAGGATGAAGAAAGATATCATTGCATATGTGGCTCGATTTTCAATTATAAGCAGGTTAAGTACGAGCATCAGAGGCCTGGTGGCTTATTTCAGAGGATTAGCTTCCCGAGTAGAAGTGGGAGCGGATCACTATGGACTTTGTTACTGGGCTTACGCAAACTCAGAAGAAATTTTATGCAGTGTAGGTAATTGTGAATAGGATGATCAAGTAAGCACATTTCATTCATGTTGCAGTCTCCTATTCGTCTGAGTGGTTGGTTGAGATATATATTCGGGAGATTGATCGCCTTTATGTTGTGCCCGTATCTATCATTCCAGACCGGGTTATGCAGTGTACCTCGCGCTTCTGGAGAGTAGTTCAGTGAGAGTTGGCACACCGATTGAGTTGAGCACATCATTTTATCCCCAGACAGACGGTCAGTTCGAGCAGACTATTAAGATTTTGGAGGATATGCTCCGAGCTTGTGTTATTGACTTCAGAGGTTCGTGGGATCAGTTTTTTCCCTTAGTGGAGTTTGCCTAAAACAACAGCTACCAGTCGAGTATCTAGATGGCTCCTCATGAGGCTCTATATGGTAGGCGGTGTTGATCTTCGGTAGGATGGTTTGAGCCTGGAGAGGCTCGGTTGTTGGGTATAGATTTGGTTTGGGAGGCCTTGGACAAGGTCAGGATCATTCAAGATAGGCTTTGTTCAGGTCAGTCCAGGCAAAAGAGCTATGCAGACTGTAAGGTTCGAGATGTGGCCTTTATGGTTGGTGAGTGGGTATTGCTCCAAGTGTCGCCTATGAAGGGCGTGATGAGATTTGGAAAGAAGGACAAGCTTAGCCCTAGGTTCATTGGTCCGTTTGAGATTCTTGATCGAGTCTGAGAGGTGGCTTATAGACTTGATTTGTCACTGAGCTTAGCGGTCGTGCATCCAGTGTTTCATGTATCTATGCTTCGGAGATATCACGGCGATCCAGCCCACGTGTTGGATTTCAGCATCGTCTAGTTGGACAAGTACATGTCTTATGAGGAGGGGATGGTAGCAATTCTAGACCGGCAGGTTCGTCAGTTGAGATCCAAGAGTTTCCCTTGTGTTCCTGTTCAGTGGAGAGGTCAGCCTCCTGAGGCATCGACTCGGGAGTCCGAGTACGATATACGAAGTTGTTATCCTCATCTTTTCCCTGACTTAGGTACTTCTTTCTTCTGTCCGTTCGAGGATGAATTGTTGTCTTAAAGGTGGAGAATATGATGACCCAAATGGTCATCACCTATTTTAAATGAATTCTGTGCTTTAGAGTCCTTGAAAGCCTCATTTAGAGTCACCTCGATTTTCGTGTGCATCTAGGCGCGTAGCCAAAAAATTTAAATATGAAATTCTGTAAAAATATGCTATGTTTTGCTATTAAAATGAATAAATTTGACTTTGGTCAAATTTTTGGGTAAATGAACCAGGACCCGTGATTTGACGGTCCTGGAGGATTCGTTGAAAATATAGAACTCGGGCGTATGCATGAAATCAAATTCCGAGGTCACGAGCCCGAGAAATAATTTTTTAAAAGAAATTATTTTTCTGAAATTATTAAAGGAAATTGACATGATATTTGGTAGGAACATGTTGGTATATGGCCCGTATTTTGGTTTTGGTGCCCGGTACAGGTCTTATATATGAATTAAGAAGTTTCTGCAAAATTTTGTTGAAAAACGGATGTCGTCTGACGTGATTCAGACTTAAAATTCTATATTTGAAACTTGATAAAGTTTGAGAAAAATTCTTGATTTTGAGGTTTGTTTCCTTGTTTTTGAGGTTATTTAATCACACGTATAAGTTCGTATGATGTTATTGATTTAGTGCATGTGTTTGGTTAGGAGCCCCGAGGGATCGGGAGTGTTTCAGAGGTGTTTCGAAATGGTTTATGGCATAAGAAGTGTTGCAGGTTTCTGCTGTTAGTGCTTAGGGATTGTACACTTCGTGTGGCCTCACTCGCGAACGATTAAGGCAAAGGTGCCCAGTTTCTTCAATGCAAACGCGAGATTGGGTACGCGAATGTGAAGCTCAGGAGGGAGACCCTTCGCGAACGGGATCCCCCACACGCGAACACGTAGGGTACAGGGGAAGGGGTCACCAGTTGTTCTACGCGAACGCATGTGTTCACGCCAACCCGAGGTTCTAGGAGAATTACTCTCCACGAACGCGAGCCATTATTCGCGAACGCGAAGGCCTGTTAAGCTTGACTTCTCACGAACGCGACCAGCCTGTTGCAAATGCCACTAGCCTGTCGCGAACGTGATGAGTATTTTTTTGCCCAGTTATTTTTAAAACTTCAGAAACAGTACCTACGAGATTCATAAGAAGTTTCACAAAACCTCTTCTTTTCCAAGAACTTAGTCAACCATTGAAGCGATTCTTCACCAAAACCTCTTGGGTTAGTAATCCTTAACTTATTTTATTCTATTTCCTTCAACATCTAATGTATTTCTAGGCCTAAAACATATGATTGAGGGTAGAAAATTAGGAATTTGGGTAAAGTTAGGGCTTTTTAATTTTTCTTGATTTAGACCTCATTGTGGGGTCGAATTTGGAAAAAAATTATACATTCGGGCTGGTGGGTGAATGAGTGATTTTGGTCCAAACCTCGTGTTTTGACCAAGCGGGTCTGGGGTTGATTTTTGAGTTTTTGGAAAAAATGATGGAATGGCTATAATTAGGAATTGGGTTTGTGTTGTTTAGCATTTATTGATGTATTGAAGTTATTTATGTATATAAATTTGATTTGGAGCCAAATTCGAAAGGAAAGGCAAATATTGAGGATTTAATTGACAGTAGAAGTTTGAGGTAAGTGCTTGGTCTAACCTTATCTTGAGGGAATTAGAGTTGAGTCCTATTTGCTACGTGATAATGGTTGAGTATGACGTATAGGCATAGTGATGAGTATCTATACGTTAGTGTCTAGTATGATTGTGAGTCTTTATATTGTGAATATCATAATTTCATTGTTTCTTTCATGCGTTTGTGATGATTTCTATATATTGTGAAAAAGCTAGTGAAAGAAATTGTGACCTTTGAACATCGAGGAGCATTAGCTCGAGTACATTACAAAAATGTGAATGTATATGAGATGACTGAATCGTTTGGAGCATTGGATCAAGTCGTAAAACAAGTTGTGAAGTAAAAGTAAAAGAAATAGAAAGAGTTATTAAATTGTTCCCTTGCCAGGATATTTATGGCTTTGTTGATTATCTTTCTTGCCGGGACGCTGAGATTTATTGATATTGTTTCCTTGCCAGGATTAACTGCTAAATTGTGTTCCCTTGACGGGATTTCTATTATTATTTGTCTACTCCCTTGCCCCTTTTGTGATTTTATTTTAGGTGAGGAAGAGTGTTAAAACACGAAGGGTGATGCCGTGTATTGTTTGCTATTGTGAGGAAAGAGTGTTAAAGCACGAAGGGTGATGTTGTGCCATACGATGTACCTTTCCATGCCAATTCTATTGATTATATGTGATGAAAGAGAGTAAAAGCACGAAGGGTGATGCCGTGCACATTTTTATCATATCATTTCTTGGCGAGGATGAGAGTAAAAGCACGAAGGGTGATGTCGTGCACTTAATGATTTCTGATTCTTTATTGATGTCGAGCTATATTGCTTTCTTCTTATTTGATGATTTTTATTCGGAGTTGTTATCATCCCCAAAGCATGTTCCCCCTCCCATATTGACTGGTTAATTCGTGTATTTATTTTTCGATATATATATATATATATATATATATATATATATATATATATATATATATATATATATATATATATATATATATATATATATATTTTATATATATATATATTTTATATATATATTCAAGCTATGCAGGTTTAGTTTGTGGTCTGGTCCTAGCCTCGTCACTACTTCACCGAGGTTAGGCTAGACACTTACTAGCACCTGGGGTCGGTTGTGCTGATACTATACTCTGTGCTCTTTTGCACAAATCCAGGTACCGGATAGCAGCATTAGTTGGAGGGCTTCCTTTAGTCCACCTGGAGATTCAAGTTAGACTTGCAGGGGTCCGCCCTGGCTTCTCCCTCTATTTCTATTTACTATTTTATTTTTCTTTTATTCAGAAACAGTGTTTTGTTATTTCTTCAGACCTTGTATGTAATAATCTTAGACAGTTTGAGACACTGTGATACTAGGTTTTGGGTGGTTGAGACTTAAGTATGGTAAAATTTGCAGATTTCAGACGTTTAATGGTTATCTTCCGCTTAATTATCTAAAATTATGCAATTTTTGTGTTATTGCCATTTTATTTGTTAAAAGAAGTAATTTGATAATGAGTTATGTGATTAAGGTTTGGCTTTCCTAGCTCTTACTAGTAGGCGACATCACGACCCCGAGGGCGGGGAAATCTGAGTTGTGACAGTGTTACCCTTGCAATCATTGAGCTTATTGATCTGATTCTAAGCCTTCCTTCCTTTCATGCTTGCAAATAAATAAGCATTGTTGTTGTCCCCCCAGCTGTAGCCATTTTATTCTTGATTTCTTTTTGTAAATTGACTCCTCTATTTTATCCCACTTCTCCAGCTGATTTATCATTTCTTTCTCCTCTTCAAATAGTCTTGAAGGTGTACTATGATCCTTCATTTTTTCTTGTACTTCTTGCAATCCTTCTTTTATACTGTTTATTTTATGATTCACATTTATGAACTCTTTGTTATTTAGTTTCTTCACAGCTGTTTTGACACTCTTCAAATTCTGCCATATATCGTCTATTGTCCCTGCTTTCTACTTCCAGTTAGTTTTCACCATCTGCTCAAATTCAGGATGATAAGCCATACAATTATAGAACTTGAAAGGTCTTCTCTTATCATAACATTTCACATTTATTTCAATGCCTAGGGGGAATGTTCTGAGAAAAGAGGGTTCATGATATGTACTTTCCCAGGTGGCATATTGAGCATCCATTTGTCATTAACCGATGCTTTATCAATTCTACTGAAAACGTGGTTATTAGTCCACATATATGATCTTCCTATTGTAGGTAATTCATTCAAGTTGCATTCTTCAACTACTTCTCCGAAGTCCTTTATTTCATTATCCTGCACCTCCCTGCCTTGTATTCTGTCTTCAACTCCCAGGATTGAGTTAAAGTCTCCTATTAGTAAACATGATTAATTGGTTTGCTTTTCTTTGGTTCTTATTGTGTCCAATAATACTTTCCTATTATTGATACTATGCAGTCCATATATTGTAGAAAACTGAAACTCAGTCTTACTTGTAATTCTCTTTACAACCCCATGAATCGTTTGTGCATAACTTCCTATCATTGTGAACTGCGGTCTATTTGAATTCCAAATCACCCATATTCTCCCTCTACATGTGTTGAATATATTATGGCATCATTTCTATCCAGGTAGTGTTCTTGTAATTATCTTCTCAGTCTTTGATTCACTAACTCTATTTTCATAAATTGCTATAATATCTATTTTATTTATCTTCACAAACTCATTTAACTCCTTATGCTTAAACACTTTATTAAACCCTCTAACATTCCAGGTTACTAACATTGAGTAACTATGTTATTTTTATGAACCATCACTACCTTCCCTCCTCTACTTGTACTGCATTCTTCATCCTTTTTTTTATTTTGATCCTGGCTTGTCTCTCTTAAACTATTAAAGCCATTAAGTACCTGTATTTGCTGTTCAGCTACATATATTTTTTGCCCTTTTGTTGCTGACTTGCTTTTAACTTGTTGCTATTGTTCATCACTTGCTTCTACTTTGTCACTTCCTGCTTCCTGCTCATTCATTTTTGTTTTCCCTTCCTGTTGGTCTTGGCTTTAGCCTCCTGCTCCTGTATTAACTAGTTTCCATTTTTTCTTTTGCTTAACTGGTGCTCTTTGTTGTTGTCGCCTAGTCCTCATGTCTGATATTACTTTATTCTGCTGCTGCTGTTGACAATTATGTCCTATTCTCATGCATTTTGCACAATAGCTAGGCTTCCAATCATACTACACTTTTTGTACCATTACTCTCCCTTTAGGATCTTTCACTTTAACACTTTCGAAAGCTCCTTAGCGACACCTATCTCCACTAGTATTCTTGCATATGAAATTCTTTCAATGTTCGAAATACAAGCATCAGCATATATAGGATGGCCTAGACCATTCCCAATTTTGCTCAGTGCACTTGCGCTCCAACAGCTCAAAGGCAGATTTGACAGCGTCACCCATATTGGTATAGTTTTTAAATCTTCTTCATCAATATCATAGTTACCAGTCCATTGTTTAACTACTATAGATGTCTTGTTAATCATGTGAGGCCCCGAGTACATCACCAAATTCTTCTCCTCTAAGCTCGCAAAATTCATCACAAAATACCCCTCATTATGGTAATATACCTTAGGTTAATAGAGAAGCTCCACTGCCCAGCTATAAATCTTTCCATAGCCTCAATCCTTGGTGTTCTCCCTGTAACATACATAATAACTGCATTTTTTCCATTTGTCTACTTCACTATCAATGTCCTCCTGGATCAGTTCAACAATTACTCCGTCCTCATATATTGTAGGTGGTATATAGCTCATATTCATACCTTTTTTGGCTATTGTTCTCCTCAAATCACATCAACCAATTCCTTCCTATTTTTTGTTTCATTTTTTATTCCCTTCCTAGCTGCAGTTTCCTTTGAACTACTACGTTCTGGATTTCTATTTCTTTGGTGCTTCCATCATGTATTTGTACTTCTTCCAGCTGTTTGACTTGTATTTTCTCTTGGACCCTTCCTTTTGAGCTTAGATCCTGTTGAGAATTGACCGGCGTTGTCCATTTCATCTCATGTACTTTGTTTTCTCCACTTTGACTGGGTAGCGCTGGCCAGCTACTAGATCTGTTGATACATGCGCTTTTCCCTTGTTGATTGATGTTTCCTCCATCGATTTCCTTCGTTTAGTAGTGCTACTAGCCTGTGTTCCACCCTTGATCAATGGAACAATAACATTTTCCTCATTCCCTGTAGCTTTTGGTGTAACAATTTTAATAGATCCTGAGTTTTGTATTTCCATAGAGCCATTTCCGTCATCCTCTGTATATTTCGAAGCATTGGATGATCGTCCTCGTGCTCTCCCCATGCCGATGGGTGCATTTTAGCAAGTCACGATAAAATGCGCCGAGAGAGAAGGAAAGATTCGCATGAAATTTATTAAAAAAGCTTAATAATCGTATAAATTAATTACACTATATTCAGTTTGTAACTAAGTAAATTCATTTCTTCCATTAAGTACATTTTTCTTTTTGCGTTAACTGACAACCTAATAATAATTCTTTTTCTTTTTTGGATAATAGGGGAATATTATATATACAAAACTAAAAATTGTTGGGGTTAATACAAATACTTGAAAATTTGCCACACACTGACAGTCCATCACCAATATATTACACCATAACCTTTGGTGGTTAAATACATAGTATTCATCATAAGATAAAAGCTACTTCCGTTGATGACTATCTAGAAATGTAGCTTTATCCCATGATGAATACTACGTATTTAACCACCAAAGATTATGGTATAATATATAAGATTACTCGCAGTCAGGTTTGAAAAGCCACATTTTAAATCGATTTGGATGTAATTAAATAGTTTGACATATTTACTTGGCAATGTTACTTTTTAGTTTTTTGTTTTTTATTTTGTATTTTAATCTATTTTCTTTATAACTTTTTATTTCTATTATTTTAATTTTTTAATTTAATTTTTACTTTTTAGCTCTTTTAAAATTTTAAAATATATTTTTCTTTGTACATTATTTTTTTATTTCTCTATCTTTACTTCTTGTGATTCCATGTAATTGCTTACATTTTATTATTCTATTTTTGAAACTACACCTCCTAATATTAGAAATAACGAATCATTAACAAACTTGACATATAATGATTGATGCAATTAAAGTGAAATTTCATTATTGAATGTGGTTATAAACTTATCATATTTCCTAATCTTAAGTTGTAGTGGATCTTATTATTATTATATTGTAATTTCACATATGTTACACAATTTAATTTTTTTTCAATTTTGAAATTATGATATATTCATAGTTCCAATTTACTTGTTTTAATAGTATTAGCTCACATTGCATGTTGTTCATTTTTGAGTTAGAACTGATAGATTAGTTTTGCCATACATTTGAATAATGTTATGACATTATATTTATAAATATTAGTTTATTTTATTAAATATGAATTCCACGATATTCTTACAATATATACATACATACATATATATACATATATATATATATATATATATATATATATTTTATATATTAGTTATAAATATATAATTACTAGTTAATGTATATGCGCGAAAAATATACATCTTAAAAACCAAATATAATATCATTTATACCTATAAAAATTTATAGGCACATATTCATTATATAAACTTTTAAGTTTTGATAATTACTTAATTTAAATTTAATCTAACGATGTAATTACACGTATGCAATCATACAGTAAACTTATAATTACACTATGACAAATGAACATTTTATCATATATGATTAATATGTTGTGTAATTACTATCACAATAATCACACCAGTTCCAATTACCTAGCATAATTCCAAACAGAACCTTAATTAAGTATTTGGGTTCAGATTAATTTTGAGATTGGAAAAAGTTTTGATAGGAAACACATTTCCCTTTTGAACCTTATGCAGGACCCGTCTGTCGATAATTTTTTTTTTCTAATTTTTTAAAAACTGCGTTTGTCCATAAAATTTTGTATATTTTTGAAAATGTTTTAAAAATGAGTTTTTCAAATTTCAAAATTTTGAGAAAATAATTTTTCTCCATTCACAAAACTGTACTCCCACCGGTTCCCAATAAGTGTCCAATTTACTTTTTCATTTTGGTTAAAAATAAGTGTCCAGTTATGTAATCAAGAAAAAATAATTTGTTTTTATAAATAACCCCTATGTACATATCCCTAAAAAGTTTTCTTACTCCTCACATTAAATATTTAATTAGGGGTAGTTTAGTCATACTAGTTATTTTTGTATAGGATATAATATTTTCTTAATGAGCGTTGTATGCGGTCGAATTTGACCGATCACGTCCCTAAGTCAGCACGACCGTTCGCTGAACACATGCGAGCCGAGATAGAGGGATGACCTGGGGATAATAGAAGGAACGACTTCACAACATCATCGGCCCCTCGATAGGACGTACTTTGAATTTGTCTTTTTAATGCTTAAATAAAGATCCCCTACTGTATGAAGGGGATCCGAGCTTTGTAAGGGGGAGATACAAATTCTCTTGCTCTCTCATCTTTCTAATACTTCTCTCTCTCTCTCATCTACTATTGCTGCAAAACTGATTATCAAGATCATCCTAGGGTTTATTTTTTTCGATTACGATTTACCCCTTCATCTCTTTTGATTGATTTTCTTAAAAAGCATTTAATAACTGTTGAGTCAAATAATTTGTCTCCGTCTGTGGGGACTTCGGTAGTCGAAATCATAGTTCACACCTGGGATATCAAAAACAACAACCACTATTCTTCATACTCCATAGAAACTAACAATGGAGGAAAAAGAAGCAAGGTTGAAGATGGTATCAGACGTCTCAAATAACCTCATAATCTCCCTCAACAAAGTCGGTAGAGAAAATACCGAGAATGTAACACCAAGTAATGTACCAGAGGGGGAGATCTCACCCTTTTAACTCATAGATCTAATGATCTTGCATGTAAGAGGAGCTTCTATGTCCGCTGCAAAAGGAAAACCCCCCAACAGTCAAAATGCTGCTAGAGGAATGGTTGATGAGCACTCTAAGCGGCATGCTCAAGAAACCCCCTCAGGGAAATACCGAAGATTCGCCAATGATAGAAATTGATGCTGCCACCGATGAGCCAAACCTTATACGAACGATAAACACCTGCACCGATATCAACGCGAGCGATGATGCACTCGTAACATCCTTAAGAAAATGGAAGAAATGGAGAACGAGAATAAAGCGCTTCAGGATCAAATGAAAGAACACCAAGAAAGGGTTGACAAGATACCCGACGCCCTAAGCTACTACAAACATGATATGGGAAGGTTTGTCGAACAACCATATAGTGAGGAAGCTGCTCCTCACCCAATCCCAAAAACATTCAATATGCCACCATACTTGAAAATATACGACGGAACCACGGATCTGGAAAACCATATGATCCATTATGTCACGCTGTAAAAGGCAATGACTTGTCGATAGAACAAGTGCCATCCGTGTTGCTGAAAAAGTTCGGTGACACTTTGATAGGAGGGGCATTAACATGGTACTTTCAGCTACTAGCTCGGTCAATATCAACGTTCAAGGAGATGGTAGACAAACTCGCCACCGCTCATGTAGGAGAAAAGAAGGCTGAAGCTAGGGTCAATGATATCTTCGCCATCAAGAAAATAACAGGAGAAGGACTCCGAGCCTTTCTCGGCTGATTCAACAGGGTAAGAATGGAACTGCCAAATGTATTTAGAGGGAATGGCGGTCGCAGCTTTCCAAAACGTCTTGAACAGAAACGGATCAAAGGCAACGAAGAAACTGCTCAACAGACTCATGAAGTATCCACCCACCATATGGGAAGAGATTCATAATGCCTACTGCGCTAAAGTATGAGCAGATAAAGACGATCTCAACGATCCAACCCAGCGACAAGTCAGTACAATCTGAGGTAAGGAGGGATTGAAGCAATGACGGCAAAGGGACCAACCCCCACGCTTCAACAGAGAAAAGCATTAGCCATATGTCAGAACCCCCGATCCGTCTCCTCCGAGGCACGCAGATGCCGTGTCAAAACATGTCGCCCCGCTTCGAAACGAAATAGGTATGCCCCCATTATTATCTGCTCATAAATTTTGTGTTTCTCATTCAGAAATAGTGTACGCACTAGAGAGGCTTGGCACAAATGTTCAGTGGACATAAAAAATGAAATCAGACCCAAGTGCACGGAGGTCGAATGTCCTTTGTGAATTCCATTAGGAGAGAGGACACAAGATCGAAGATTGCATAGGCTTACGACAAGAGGTGGTTAAAATGCTGAATCAGGGATACCTGAAAGAACTACTCAGCAATAAAGAAATGGCCAATTTCGCCCGAGGAAGAGACCAATCCCAAGGACTGCCAAAGACAACAACATTGGCATACACCACACAGATAATCATCGACGGCGGCAACGACTCGGTGATTAATCACATAAGTTCACCACACACAAACTTAAATCGCTCATGAATGGTATGATGACTACAAAGACAGTATCACCTTCATAAGTCAGATGCCGACGATTTGTCTTTCCCTCATTACGATGCTCTAGTTATAACATTACGTTTTGCTGAGACTGATGTGAAAATAATCATGGTAGATGATGGAAGCAGCACGTGTATTATCCACCGAGAGTTCTCATACAAATGAGGCTCGAAGATAAGATAATACCATATTGTATAATGCTAACGGATTCTAACAATGTAGTGGAGAAGACCTCCGGAGAAATACCACTGCCAGTCTTGGCAGGGGGAGTCATGCTGGAAATCACATTCCACGTATTGAATTAGGAAACAACTTATAATGCCATCATACGACATCCAATGGATACACTCCATGCGGAGCCGTTCCCTCGAGCTTCTATCAAGTGATCAATTTCCCACCCCATGGGGAATATTCTCATTCAAGGCGAGCCATGCACCACCCAGGAATGCTACCGGATCACCCAAGACTGCACCAACTAATTGAAAAGAGCAAGTGTGGAAGCATAGCAATCAGCCATATGGGGAACTAGAATCAACCCGCTGGCAGAGGTCATCAGGGACTCAGAAGTCGTAGAAGCTTGCAAAGTGACGGTCGAAGACCTCGACCCAAACCAGTCGGATGATACCGACAATACCAAGAAAGGCTACATCGGGCACAACCTCTCCGACCTAGGTAAGTACCACAAATTCTTAACTGACCATGTAGATCTATTTGCCTTCTCTCACTCAGATATGCTGGGATCCCAAAGACATTGCCACTCATAAGCTGACCGTCGACCCACTTTACCTGCACGTACGATAGATGCGGAGAAAATTCAACACCACGATCAACGAGGCGGTCATTGAAGAAGTAGACAAACTACTAGCCAACGGTTCCATCAGAGAATCGAAATACCCCCAGTGGGTTACCAATGTGGTCATGGTTAAAAAAAGGGGAAATGGAGAATATGTGTAGACTTTACCGATCTGAACAAGGCATGTCCAAAAGATTCCTTCTCATTGCTCTGTATCGACTAGCTGATCGATGCAACAACAGGGCATGAACTGCTAAGTTTCTTGGACGCCTATTCCCGCTACAACCAAATCCTAATGGCCAAAGAGGATCAAGAAAAGACAACTTTCATCACCTACCAAGGGACTTACTGCTATAAAGTGATGCCCTTCAGACTCAAAACCACGGGAGTTACATACCAAAGATAGGTTACTAAGAAGTTCAAGGAAAAACTCGGCAAGAAAATGGAGGTTTATATCGATGACATGTTAGTAAAATCGGCAAAGAAGGAGGACCATATCGATCATTTGAAAGAAACCTTCGAGATACTGAGGCGATACGGGATGAAATTAAGCCTAGTAAAATGCGCCTTCAGCGTGGTCTCGGGAAAATTTCTAGGCTTTCTCATGTCACAATGAGGTATCATAGTCAATCCAGACCAGATCAAGGCCATAGGCACAATACCCGAGTTTCTGAACAACAAAAAGCAGGTACAAAAGCTGACCGGGCAAATAGTCGCCCTATCTAGGTTCATCTCACGATCCTCAGACAGATACCACAAGTTCTTCAATGTACTTAAAAAATATCATGGTTTACAATGGAACGAGGAATGCATCGACGCCGTATGAAAATTAAAGGCGTATCTATCCTCGCCACCACAACTTGGCAAAGCAATCCCATGCGAGTGTCTACTAGTGTACCTAGCAGTATCTGAAGTTGTTATCAGCGCAGTCTTGGACGCAAAAACAAAGGTACTCAATCCCCATTTACTATATCAGCAAAACTTTAATAGATGCTGAGACGAGGTACCCACATCTCGAAAAACTAGCTTTGGCGCTGGTCGTAGCTTCATGAATGCTTTGACCCTATTTTTAATATCATCCCATAAAAGTAATAACATCCTTCCCCCTAAGGGGCATCCTACATAAACCCGAACTCTCGAGTAGTCTTTCCAGGTGGGCCATAGAGCTTAGTGAGCATGACATAATGTATCATCCAAGAACCGCCATCAAGTCGCAGGTACTTGTCGACTTTGTCGCCGACTTCAGTACAGAGATATTGTCATAGGTGGAACAAGACGCCCTTCACGCCTCTACCCATGCCGACTTCTGGGCCCTCTATACTGATGGCGCCTCGAATGCCTCGGGATCGGGACTAGGACTCCTCCTCGAAGTCCCCACGGGCGAAGTAATTTTCCAGTCCATACAATACCCCGAGATGACTAACAACAAGGTCGAGTATGAGGCTGTAATTGCAGGTATGAAACTAGCACTCAAATACGGAGCACAACGACTTACCCTCCACTGCGATCCTTAATTGTCGTAAATCAAGTCACCAGGACTTACCAAATAAAAGAACAGAGACTATAGAATTACCAATAAAAAATCCATTAGCTAATACCTTAGTTCGACGAATATCACTTCGAGCAGATCCCCAGGGCACAAAACATCGAGGCAGACGGCCACGCCAAGCTAGCCGCGACCACCAAGAATATCAACAAAGAAAATGTGGTACCCTCCTCCATTCGGTCATTGACCACATCGAGGTATTTTGCTTACACTTAACCTGGAACTGGCGCAACTGCCTTGTATCCTATCTGCAGGATGGAACACTCCCACACGACAAAAAAGAAGCCAAGAAGCTCTGAGTGCAGGCTGCCCGATATAGCCTGATAAATCAGAACCTCTACAAGAGAATGTTTGACGGTCCCCTTGCTAAATGCCTCGGACCGTACCAAACAAGGCAAGTATTAGAAGAGGTGCACAAGGGCCATTATGGCGCCCATACAGGAAACTACGCCCTCATCCGATGCCCTATCCGTGTCGGTTATTACTGGCCTACCATGAAAAAAGAAGCAGCAGACTATGTCCGGAGATGCGAGCAGTGCCAAAAGTATGCACCTATGATACACCAAGTGGGGGAGCTCCTCCATTCAGTCACCTCGCCATGACCCTTCATAAAGTGGGGAATGGATATAATCGGTCCTCTGCCAGCTGGACGAGGAAAGGTACGCTTCCTTTTATTTTTAACTGACTATTTCTCTAAATGGGTGGAAGCAGGTGCATATGCCCAAATAGGCGAAGAAGAAGTCATCACTTTCATATGGAAAAATATTATATGCTGTTTCGGCATCCCTAAAGAAGTCAGCTGCGACATTGGGCCCCAGTTCATCGGTAAGAAAATAACCGAGTTCTTTAAAAAATGGCACATCAAGCGGATACTCTCCACTCTGTATCATCCTTCCACTAATGGCCAAGCCGAGTCTTCCAACAAAACAATATTGAAACTATTGAAAAAGAAACTCGAGCAAGCTAAGAGGCTATGGACCGAACTACTACCTGAAGTACTATGGGCATACCGGACTACGCCCAAGTCCAACACGGGAGAAACACCATACTCACTAGTCTACAGGACATATGCAGTCATTCCCGTCGAGGTCGGGGAACCAAGACTAATATATTCCCATACCAGCGGGGTAGACAACGATTAAAGTAGGTTGCAAGACCTAGACGAAGCTGAAGAACGACGAGACATGGCCCATATAAAAATGACAACCCAAAAAAAGCAAGCAGAAATATATTACAACAAAAAAGCCAAAGTAAGATCGCTCAAAGTCGTTGACTACATCCTCAAAGCCAAAACACTAGCATCAAAAGACCCGAATGGGGAAAAGTTGGGAACCAACTGGGACGTACCATATAAAATCATAGCACCCGCAAACAAAGGAGTGTTCCATAAAGAAACAATGGACGGAAAACCACTCCAAAACAACTAGAACGTCGCCCACATCAAATATTTCCACTTATGAAAGGCATTTTCTAAGTCGTACTCTTTTTCCCTCGCCCGAGTTTTGTCCCAATTGGGTTTTCTCGGGGAGGTTTTTAACGAGGTAGCGAAGGGGATACCCGGTGGTATCAGAGTGTAGATTCATCACATCGGCCAGTCGATGCGGTCTCTAGGCCAATATAGTGGAGGGACTACACTAGTTGATCTCCATTGTATGAATAGAAATCGCCATTGTATGAACAGAAATCTCCATTGTATGAGCGAAAATCTCCATTGTACAAACGAAAGTTGATCTCCATTCTACAAACGGGAACCTCCACTGAACGATAGATACTACTCCGACGACAGTCGAAGCAACATTCTAATGTCTAAGGCCATCGACATCAGTTTGACCTCGTTCGAACCACGACAGATTCTACTTAAACGATAGTCAAAGCATCCTAATGGCTAAGGCCATCGACATAAGTTAGACCTTGTTCAAACCACGGCGGATACTACTTCGACGATAGTTGAAGCAACATCCTAGTGGCTATGGCCATCGATATTGGTTCCACCTCGTTTGAACCGTGACAGATACTACTTCGACGACAGTTGAAGCAACATTCTAATGGCTAAGGCCATTGACATCAGTTCATTCTCGTTCAAACTATGACGAATACTACTTCGACGACAGTCAAAGCAACATCCTAATGGCTAGGGCCATTGACATCAGTTCGACCTTGTTCGAACCACGACGGATACTACTTCGATAATAGTCGAAACAACATCCTAATGGCTAAGAACATCGACATCAGTTCGACCTCATTCAAACCATGATAGATACTTCTTCGATGATAGTCAAAGAAACATCCTAATGGCTAAGGCCATCGATATCATTTCGACCTCGTTCGAACCACGACAAATACTACTTCGACGACAGTCAAAGCAACATCCTAATGGCTAAGGCCATAGACATCAATTCGACCTCATTCGAACCTCGACGGATACTACTTAGATGATAGTCGAAGCAATATTCTAATGGCTAAGGCCATCGACATCAGTTCGACCTCATTTGAACCACGACGGATACTACTTCGACGACAGTCGAAGAAATATCCTAATGGCTAAGGCCATTGACATTAGTTCAACCTCATTCGAATCACGACGAATAGTACTTCGATGATAGTCGAAGAAATATCATAATGGCTAAGGCTATCGATATCAATTCGACCTCGTCGGAACAATGACGATACTACTTCGACTCTAGTCAAAGCAACTTCCTAATGGCTAAGGCCATGGACATCAGTTTGACCTCGTTCGAACTACGACAAGAACTTTTTAACAAAGTAACAAAAGCAACCTTTTTCGAGGCTAAGTATTATGAAAAACCCAAGATGGGAAGAGCAACAAATAAACAAAGTGACAAAAGTAAAGTTTATATTACAACAAAAAATATTTACATTCGCCCACACAAAAAACCCAAGAAGGGAAGAACTGATGTCGACGGCTAAGGCCATCGACATCAGTTCAACCTCATTCGAACCACGACGGATACTACTTCAATGATAGTCGAAGAAAAATCATAATGGCTAAGGCTATCGACATCAGTTCGACCTCGTTTGAACAATGACGGATACAACTTCGACGACAGCCGAAACAACTTCCTAATGGCTAAGGCCATTGACATCAGTTTGACCTCGTTTGAACTATGACAAGACCTTTTTAACAAAGTAACAAAAGCAAGTTTTATGGAGGCTAAGTATTATGAAAAACCCAAGAAGGGAAGAGCAACAAATAAACAAAGTGACAAAAGTAAAGTTTATATTACAAGAAAAAACATTTACATTTGCCCACACGGACGAGCTCCAGTACGATCCACAGTCAAAAATATATATACAAACAAAAGTGTACAAATTCAAAACTACTCATCACCCATATGGTATAAACATCTTCGTACCAAGAATCTGAGTCGAGGCGATTGACGTCCTCGGAAGCAAGAACCTTCCCCATCGGTAGAGTCAGGGTAATACACACACGATTCATGAGTTATACGAGCCTTGTTCCGTCTCTCTTAGACCTCCACCTCTATCGCCCGACCCTTTGCATGAAGAGCTCTAAACACGTCAAGTCGAGCCTCTGCAAAGACCCATACCTCATATGCACTATGAGGTAGAGCTCGACCAGATAGGGGATGAGACGAGGAGAGCCGAGAAAGGGGATCCACTTCCTCTGACCTCGACAGAGCAACATGTCTTTGCAGCTTAGCCAACTTATTAGCACTAGCATTTAGCTCACCTTTGAGCCCATCAATCTCTGCCATTCTGGCACCTAGCTCGACGGTCAAGTCAGCTACCTTCCGCTGCAAGTCGGCATTCTCCGCCGTCACCCCCCGACTCAATTTAAGTTCATCATATTTTTTCCTATGGAGGGCCTCCAATTTGCTGCTACGAGCAACGACCCTCATCACATCTCCATCCATCTCCTCTACGCTCCAACTGGGCCTCTCTTTGTTTGATCCCCTTACGAAAAACCTAAAACTCGCGGTCTTGCTGGTAGAGGTCGACCACTACTTGGTGCTTAACACGGTATTTTTGATATTTTACCAATATCTTTTTATAGCGATTTGTCCTCTTCAGCTCGCGATGGGTCCACTCCACTCCAAGACGAGAGTTTGAGAAGAAAAGTACATTCCAAGGTCAATTGCACAATACGAAATAAAGGGGAAGGGAATGAAGAAATCTACCTGTAAGGCCATGCCGGCTACTCTCCGAGACAGCTCCGCATCGTTCACTGATTTGAGCATCTCGCTCTCAAGAGCAGCATACAACATGGAAAGGGTCGATGCAACATGCTCACTATTTAGCAATAAGTTGTAATCCCCCTAGGATCACAATAAGACGGTCAGGCCAATCCGTCGCCATATCAACAAGGGTGTGACCACCCAAAAACTCATTCATGTCCTCCTAGGCAATGTCGAAGCTCGTATCATCAGCTTCCCTGCTGGGTCCCCCGACGTTAGTCGACAAACCTCCCTCATCGACACACACCGAACTAGTAATAAGGGCAGCACTGCTCTCCTGGGTCGACCCCTTCCCCCCTGACAGAATGGCATAAGCCATAAACACAGGTCTTGGCGTTATTCGGGGCGGCCTGTTCTCATCGGCTTTGGTGGCCACCTCCTTTCCCGTATCCAGCCTTCTCCTCTTTCTCTCCAACGACTCTTCGCTATTGGAAGGCTCATCAACAGGTTGTGAGGTCGGTATTAGCGATATCGACTATCCCATAGCTGCAGTGGCGGACGAAGCCCCCTGTTGGGAAGTTAAAGGATGACCCCCTTAGATCGACTCGCACAGTATATCGCGAGCCCCGAAGAAACGTTGGGTTGTATGAAAGCTGGGACTGGCGCCCTCTTCCTAGAAGCACATCGACTTGTTGCCATAAAAGCATACAAGTTAACAAGGTCATAGAGCTGACAAAATAAGAATTAGAAGTCTACCTAAAGAAGTTTGGGGCCGTAGCATTGCATAAAAGCAGGCCAAGAGCGGGTCTCTTCTGCGTGAGGTAGTAAGCCAGCGACCCAGTTCCTGAGGCCAATGATGGGATGGGGCGAGCGAACCATGGCTGCAAGGCAAGAATTAGAATTGCAACTACAGGTAATGAGGAACTTAGAAAAATGGCAACACTTACGCGTCGAGTTCCATCTCTCTGGGAATCGGGTAGGGTCAGAGACCACGTGCTCGGTCCTAATAAAGAAATATTCATGCCAGAACCCATGGCTCACTCGGTCCTCAGTTTCGACCACCAATCCCTTTGTACCACGGATCCTCAAGTGCAGCATGGTCCCTCTGAGAAAACAGGCGGTGAACAAGTGTAAGAGATGATGAACTGAAACGTTGCATTCAACCAACTCTGCATACTTGCTCAGCAATAAAAGCACTTTAAGCATATACAGCATAAGCTGAGCCTGGCAGATGTTGTAGAATCTACAAAACTGCTTCCCCAAAGGAAAAAGAGGAAAGTCGTAGCCTATCATAAAGGGGTACTCATAAAAGGCACAGTACCCTGGCCTATGAACGTCAGCATGGTCTCTCCCCGCTGGTACTATCTCTATGTGGGCAGAGATACCATACTTAGTACAAAGGTCGTCTAAATGCTTCTATTCTGACTCGAAAAGCACTGGAGCCGGAGTAGTAGAATCTTTGTTGAAATCGCAGTGAGACGAAGAATGCCTCGGTAATAAAGTCTCCACCGTAAGAGGACTAATATCTTCTTTCCACCTCCACCTCTCCGCCATCGAAAGAGGGTGGTGCATTTGACGGAACAACCGCCGGAATCCTTTCGTTGTTGCGACGAGGTTTAGGCATGATTTTGGTTGAGAGTGAGAATGGCACACATCTCAACGAAGAAGAAGGAAATTCTCGAACACACGCAAAAGTACAAGAATGTGAAAATATAAACTGAAGGGTTGGGACACTCTTACAAATGACCAAAATTTGAAATTAGTTAAACCCTTCCCCTTTTTATAGGTTGGGTGACACCAGAATCGAGGCGACATACTTTAAATCAGTGCAGTAAACCAAGCGTCAAAGTATCTGTTTTCCTGCCTCGAGAATACGCGCAATGATGACGCATGCGAACGCTAACGTCATACAAGGAAAAGTGTTTCGTTTCAACGCTCTGATAGTTATGATTACTGTCTCCCGCCCATCGAGGCCGCATCTTGCTGTGACCTCGACGAACGGAGGGACTAACTGTATGGGGTCGAATTTGATCGATCATGTCCCTAAGTCAGTACGGCCGAGCGTTGAACACATGCGAGCCGAGATAGAGGAACGACCTAGAGATAATAGAAGGAACGACTTCACAACATCACCGGTCCCTCTATAGAACGCACTTTGGTTTTGTCTTTTCAGTACTTAAATAAGAATCTCCTATTATATAAAGGGGATCCGAGCTTTGTAAGGGGGAGATACAAGTTCTGTTGCTCTCTCATCTCTCTAGTACTTTTCTGTCTCTCTCATCTACTATTGCTGCAAAACTAACATAATATTTTTGAGTCATACAGACGTGCTAAAAGTAAATTGAACACTTATCGTAAATCGGAGAAAGAAATAATTTTTAAGTAAAATATATACCCAAATATAATTTCAAATACCAATTTTTATGTTGAAATATATTTGAATTAATGGACGCATTAATATAGGTCGCGACACCAGATGAAAACCAAAATAATAAATCATGGACTCCGTTTGCAGGCCCCCACGTCCTGTGCTCAAGGCTGATCTTTATGGTGTCTTGGATATATCGTTTTCGCCTACCAGTAGCTGAGAGAAGAGTTTTGGGAAAGTCTACCAAATCCTTACCTGTTCCATTTTCAGCGCAGAATCCTATGCTTATGTCAAAGCACTTCAGATAACATACCACCCATTATAAAAAGGCTTTATAAAGGGTGTTCTTTGAAAATGACCTGAAAATTGAGATTTGGCAGTGTAATAACACATTTGACATATACATGAGCACACACATAATAATAAATAATGCAACTTACCCTATAGTTAATCATACGCAAATTAGGTACACCGCTTCATCATATTTTCAACAGCAGGTGAAATTTTTTATGAACGAGCAGGTTCGGACGGATATGAAATAAATTGAAAACAGGTAATATAGAATAAATTTGATCCGACCTATATTTAATACGAATAAAAATTGGGTATAATATGGATTTGGTGTAAGCATTTTTCAGAGAATTCTTAGTCTCCCAAACTTAAGGAATAACTAATCCGCGGGTTTACAAATATAAAACTTGTATAATATGGAATTGATGTAAGCACTTTTAAGAGAATTCCTAGTCTTCCAAACTCGAGGAACAACCAATTTGTTCATCATTCAATCTAATTTTTAATGAATAATATGGACAGATAACTATTTTCTTTTATCTATTTTAACACCACCACTAGTAACATGCAATGTGATCAATTTTTATACTATTCATTAGCATGCGGGGCACCTTTTTTAGTTCTTCAATTTTTGAAGAATTTATCTAAATAGCCGCTCACTTAATTGTTTAAAATAAAAATAATAGGTGAAAAGAGTATATTTTTAGATGAAACGTCATTTCTGTAACTTATAAAACCTGTTTAGTACGTTTGTATATTTATGTTTCTAATTGAGGGACTTTAATACTCGTAAGAAGACATTTATAACGCAAATAAAATTTATTAGTAACTGGTAACTACTTCCACCCCAAGCCATTTTATTTTATGAGAATTTATTTGTTTTGACATTTGTGTAGTTTTTTCACTTTCTCGCCATTTCTATCTCATAGGTATAATGTTTGAATGTTCGTTTACATGAGTCGATATTATTCATTTTAAATTCTTCCTGTTGAGTTGTCCCACATCGGAGGGATTTGAGGTCCTTGGTCTCCTTGTATGGCTTGGGCAATCCTCACCTCATAAGCTAGCTTTTGGGGTTGAGTTAGGCCCAATGTCCATTCTTATCATGGTATCAGAGCCAGGCTCATCCCAATTGTTGTTACCGATGTTGGGCCCCCGTTTATCTTGTCCACGCTCCAGAGATCTGGGCGTGATAGGGGGTGTTGAGTTGTCCCACATCGGAGGGATTTGAGGTCCTTGGTCTCCTTATATGGCTTGTGCAATCCTCACCTCATAAGCTAGCTTTTGGGGTTGAGTTAGGCTCAAGGTCCATTCTTATCACTTCCCGATATTTCCCAAAAAAAGAATCTTGAACTTCTCTAATGATCAAGTTAATCATTCGTGTAAGTATAAAACTTTGAAAAACTTATGATTTTAAACATCACCGTAGTATTTGTATAAAATAATATCATTAAAGATAAAATAAAAAATTTAATGTTAAATTATGTTTAAATTCATAAAGGGGCCATTATTTTAACAATTAACTAAAACGGTGTAAGGAGTATATTTTTAGATGAAATGCCATTTCTCTAACTTATACAATACCTGTTTAATAAGTCTATATATTTATGTTTCCAATTAGTAGAAGGATCTCAAAAAATAGCTAGTTCCACCGGGCTAAATTGCCAAGTTTAATTTGGGGACTTTAATATTCAGAATTAGAAGATATTTATAACGTAAATAAAAGTTATTAGTAACTTGTAACTCATGAGCCCCATCAATATTACCATAAAATGCACTCAAAAAATTATAAGTTACTAAAACTTTGAGTCGTAGATGGTAATTAATAACTCATAAATACAATTGAAAAATTAAATTTTGTAGTAAATAAAATAAGTAATGAATATGTGGAAATGATAAAATAATATTTGGACAAAATATCATGAGAAGTTGAAAACTAAAAGGAACTCCTAACTACAGAAAAAGACGGGGTTTGGTCCCCGCATAGCAAAATCACGTGCGTGGTTGCATCAAAGTGCGTAGCAAATCAGAAACGAAAGGAAAGCTACCCTTCAGCCCGCTTGTCCCAAAAACAAAAATGAAAATTATGAAGAAAACAAAAACGAAAAAAGAAAAAGACAAACTCCTACAGTGTATTTTTTTTGTAATTAAGAATTTCATTAATCACCAATGAAATAACATTACAAAATCATAGTCTAGCTTTAACTCATCTGACCATCTCTAATATAACAATTTAACTGTATCTAATGTCCTAACTACCTAACAATACTAGATTTGAAGGTGTTGCAAGTGGTTTCTAATTCGAGGGATACCTCTAACATTACAAGTGTATGCTATGTCTCTCAAAAGGGCTTCATTGCAACGAAATGTGTTGTTGAAGATTCTTGAGTTCCTTTCCAGCCAGATAATATATGCAAACTCAGCAACTACCATATTGAAGATGGTTGCTCGACATGTTCTACCCTTGGCTTTACTTATGAGCCACTGCAGTTTCTGGTTCCAGGTAGTAAGGTGAGGATAAGTCTCCTGCAGCCAGTGTATTGTTTTCTCCTATAGTTCAACAGTGACTGGGCAGAATAGTAGCAAGTGATCTCTTGTCTCTGGATGGTTTTGGCATAAGATACAGTGCTGATCAACACTCATTACCCATCTGTGCAATCTATCTTTTGTTGGTAATCTATCTTGTAAGAACAGCCATAGATTGAATGTTGCCTTTGGTCTTACATAGTTCTGTATGATCAGATTCTTCCATGGGACTCTCGGCAGGTATTGAAGCTGTAAATGGTATAGTTGTCTAACTGAGCAGACCTGCTCCTTTCAGTGTTGAAACCTCTGCAAAACTTCTCTAGACTGAATGATCTTTCTGACCATCCAGCTTGCCTGTGCAGGAATTGGCATGGTTTCAATAAGTTTGTTTTTTATGTAGTATACAGTGATCCACCTTATCCACAGTTTGTCCTTTTTATGAGCTAGATCCCAGCATGTCTTTGCAATGGCAGCTTTGTTCCAGAGCTTGAGATTAGTAAGATTCATCCCTCCTGCTGATTTTGGGGTACATATTTTGTCCCAGGAGATATATGCTTTCCTAGTGATAGAGTTCAACCCAGACCAAATGAAGCTCCTACAAATGGCTTCTATCATCTTCAGGACTTTAACAGGGAATATGAACAGTTGTGCCCAGTAAGCTTGGATACCAAAAATGACAGATTGGACCAGTTGGATTCTCCCAGTATAGGACAATGTCTTGGCAGTCCATGAGGTGATATTGATAGTGATCCTCTCCACCAGAAGTTGCCATTGGAGCAATGTGATCTTCTTGGTGGACAGGGGGACACCTAGGTACTTGAATGGTAATTCACCTTGCTCATAGCCAAGGTTTTCGATAATCTGTTTCTGAACATCCAGTGCAATACCACCAAAGTAAACAGAACTCTTGTTTAGGTTAGCTTGTAAACCAGATGCTTCAGAGAATAGAGAGAAGCATCTGGATAAGGCTATGACAGAGGTAGTATCACCTTTGGAAAACAACAACAAATCATCAGCAAAACACATGTAAGTAATTCCTAGATTTTTACATCTAAAGTGGAATTGATATTCTGGATTTCCCTTTAGTCAGTTGCATGATCTGCTCAAGTACTCCATGACCAGAGCAAATAGGAAGGAGGAAATAGGGTCCCCTTGCCTACATCCCCTAGCAGCAGCAAAAGGTTCAGTTGCCTCTCCATTGACTAGCACAGAGAAGCTCACTGTTGAGATGCACTCCATTATCCATTTGGTGAATTTGCTGGGGAAACCAATCTGCTCCATAACCTGTTGTAAGAATGTCCATTCTACTGAGTCATAGGCTTTCTGGAGGTCAATTTTAATCATGCATCTGTGTGACACTTTTTGTCTAGTATAGCTTTTGACTAGTTCATGTGCCAGAATGATATTGTCTGTTATCTTTCTGCCTGGAATAAACCCTGCTTGGGCCTCACTGATAATGCTTGCCATCACCTTCTCCATCCTATTGGACAGTATTTTTTAGATCATTTTATAGAGGACAGAGCAGCAAGCAATTGGCCTATACTCTTTGACTGTAGTTGGTTTGGACACTTTAGGAATTAGGGTGATAGTGGCACAGTTGATGGGTTTGTACATCTTGGTTGGGGAGAAAAACTGCTTGATGCCACTGGTAACCTACCTGCCAATGATTCTCCAGCTCTTTTTGAAAAAAACAGCATTGTAACCATCTATCCCTGGTGCTTTGTCATCTCCAATAGCTTTGAGACTCTCCACAATTTCCATATCAGTTACATCAGCACATAGATCCCTTCTTTTTTGTTGTGTTAGTTTTGGTCCATTTGTCATGTACATTTGATTTATAGCTGGAAGGGTGGATACAGAAGATCCCATCAGAGCCTTATAGAATCCAATGATCTCCTTTTTGATATTTTCAGCTGTAGCGATTTTGGTACCCATTGCATTTGTAAGTTCAGTAATCTGGTTGCGTTGAGTTCTCTCCTTCATGACTGCAGAGAAATATTTAGTGTTGGATCTCCAAGCTGTATCCATTTTGCTCTAGCCTTCCGCTACAGAACACTTTCCTCAATCATTGACCATTTTTCCAGTTTCATCACGAGCTCTTTCTCCTTCTACTGCAAGACATCAGAGTATGCCTTTGTCATCTGAGCTTGTATTGTCCCCAGTTCCTGTCTGCTAAGGTCTATTCTCCGTGAGATAGTCTTGAACTCCTTAATATTAGGTCTTTCAGAGGACTTTTCAGAGCTTTGAGTTTAGACCATATGGCTTTCATAGTGCCTGAATTGCCTGTATGCCAAACACTTGCCACAATCTGATGAAAATCTTCTTGATCAGCACATATATTAAAGATCTTGAAAGGTTTTTTCCCATTCTAGGAAGATGATGTCAATGTCACTATCATGGGATTATGATATGAGATTAGAGGATGATCATAATCAGCTACCACTTGGCTCCACTTGATCATCCATTCATAGTTACCAAATACCCTATCCAGTCTGCTGCATACTCTGCCCACTCCAGTCTGCTTATTTGTCCAGGTGTAGTATCACCCCTCCAAGGCAATTCTGACAATCCAGCTTGTTGAATACATTTACAGAAGTCTTGGGTCTCAGGGAGTCTTACAGGTTTGCAAGACTACCTATCTTTGTCACATAAGATAGCATTAAAATCTCCAGCTACTACCCATGGATCTTGCATCCCTGATGACAGTGTTTGGAGGCTGCTCCATAGTGATCTTCTTTGCTCCAATCCATTGAAGTCATACACCACAGTAGGAAGCATGTGAAGTCCTTTGTCCTGCTTCTAACCTTGCTATGTATCAATTGACTTTCCTCCAGAATACTAGTGAATTCAAACACTTTTGTGTTCCATAGAATCCACACTCTGCCCTTTTCACCAGAGACATAGTGTGTTAGGATGCCCCATCCTGGTTCTAGTAGGTTAGCAATGTTAGAATATACGCTTAACGCTAGGGGGGGGGGGTGAATAGCGTTATAATAAAAAACAATGTAACTTTGCGGAATTAAAAATTACAGGAGTAAAATAAGTGCGGTAAATAAAGAAGTAAGGAGAGAGCACACCAAGTTTATCCTGGTTCACCACAACGGTCCAGTCCCCGAGAGACTCTCTCGAGTTTTACGCTAACTTCGTTAAGCTTACGGGTGCCTAACAAACCGTTACACTTGCTCGTAGAAATACACTCTACAAGACTTCAACCTGCTTGAGGATACCGCACCTCAAGACTTCAAACCAAGGAAACTACCTTTCCTTCTTACAACAAGGGATTAGAATATCCCTTCAAGTGTGTACAAACACTTAGCACTCACTTAAACAGAACTCTCTTGAAGAGTAGATATGAGTAAACAAATACGCTCAAGAACACAACAATTTGTTCAAGAATTTGGCTCTCAAAAATTATGAAATAGATATGAAATGATGAGAGAAGAGTATGTAAGCTTTATGCAAGAATTATAATCAGTTGTTGTGTTTAAAAACGTGAATTAGAGGTGTATTTATAGTGCTAAAAGTCACCAAGACCGTTGCTTAATTGCCAATCACTGATTGCTGATTTTGTGCTTGCATAATCGATTATATGACCTGCATAATCGATTACCTACAGATCGTTCAAAAATCATATGTGGATTTTAAGCAGAATAATCGATTGTTCAAGTTGCATAATCGATTATCTGTTAACGTTAAAAAATCGGATGCAGATTTTGTGCAAGCATAATCAATTATTACCTTGTGTATAATCAATTATATTTCAGCGTTTTAAAAATACTTTGGCAACGGTCAGTGAATAATCGATTATGCTATCTCGTATAATCGATTATTTTGTTGCTTTGAAAATCCGGTTATACACTGTCTCAACATAATCGATTATAAGTAAAACATAATCGATTATATTGCTGTCTTGAAAATTTCGGTTAACACTGCCTTAACATAATCGATTATAAGTAAGACATAATCGATTATATCGCTGTCTTGAAAATTTATAATCGATTATATTGCTATCCTGAAAATTTCCGTTAACACTGTCTTAACATAATCTATTATAAGAAATACATAATCGATTATTTATTTCCAGATTTGAAAAACATGTTTGAAAATCATTTTGGCAAAAATGAAAATGTTTGAAAATCATTTTGGTTTAACTCAACGATGCATGAAAATGTTTTTACGAGAGAAGCCAAGACTTGAATAAGTTGTCGGATCAAGATCACACTATAAAGTGACTCATTTATAACTTTGTTGATATTCTTGATCTTGCTCGTTGTTTCTCATGTTCTTGGACTTTGGCATATGTCAATGTTCCATGCGCGTCGGTTTGTCATTTATCAAAACCTACAGAAATGAACACACGTTTAGTTTTAGCGACTTGAGAACGTGTTTCAACAATTTCCCCCTTTTTGATAATGGCAAACCAATATCGGGATATGCATAAGATAAGTATAGGTTCCCCCTCAATTTATGAGTTCCCCCTCAATTAATGCCAATATGTATTAGTGTGCATAGCCCTTATTCTTCCCCCTTTTGACATTAGCAAAAATAATAAACTTTCATTAAAAATATTAAACATACATGAGAAGGCAAGAAAAATAGACAGAATATAATTCAAACGATACAAAAAATTTTTTTTATTCATTGTCATCATTTACATCCGGCTCGGCATCCGGCACACCATCCGGAAGAACAATTTGGGCATATGGATAGTTGACATGATCAAAGTACCCATGAATCTCATAAGTCAAGCGAGTGACGTTTTGATCAATACGATTCACTGACGTTGACAAAGAAGCAAGTTGGTCCGAAATGGTTTGAAGAGTAGGAGCTTGAGGACGACGTATTTGAGTAGGAGGAGGAGGAGGATGTTCACCAATATTGGGAAATGAAGATTCTTGAATATCCCAATGCTTTGTTGCCTTTTTGTGAGGACCGACGGAGGTGTCGATACCGGAGGCTTCAAAAATAGCCATTATGAGAAACGCATATGGGAGTGGCTTATCGTCCCCAATTGCATCATACATGTGAGTCATGACGAACTGGCACCAATTGATGCGAGCCCCGGTGATAATTGCATGCAAGAGTTTTGAATCCTCATGAGAGAGGGTGGTATGATTGAATTTTCGGAGTTTGAGAACTCGGGTGATGAAATAAAATATTAGACGATATTCTGGGCGCATGTGCGTAATGGTTGGGCGACGATTTTCCGGACAGTCGCCAATACCGATTTGGTGGAAAAGAAGTTGTTCATCAAATAAAGCGCCTTGTTCTCTAGTGTAGAGAGAGATGTCTTCACCATTTCGTGGAAGGTTAGTGAGGAGTTGCAAGTTTTCCTCATTTACAAAAATTGGAACTCCATTGATGCTAGAGACAAGGTCACCATCTTCGTCCTTCTGTAGATTTGAATAGAAGGCACGGATTAGAGCAGGGTGAATGTAAGGAGATTGAAGATATAGAAAGTCAATGAGTTGGCTTTGTATAAGAATATTTTCTATTGATGGGGGTGCACTATTTCGAAGATATCGAGTAGTTGAGAAACAAGGCGGAAGGATTTCTCGATTCTCAAATTTTTCAATGAATCGAAGAAGTTCGGGTTGAGTATCAAAATGCAAATAAGAGCCATCTTTATAGTGGAAAACGGGTGGAGGAGCGGCGGAAGAGGAGGCAATTTGTTTGCCGGAACGAGAGCATTTGGAATTCTTTCCCGTCATTTTTATGGAGGAAGGAGAGCTGTTACAGAAAGTTTGAGGGCTTTTGAAGATTGTTTGAAGCTAAGAGTGAAGTTTGAAGTGAGAAATTTGAAAGATGAACACACCTATTTATAGAATTGAAGAAGTGAGGCATTTTTGGAGCAAAAAAGCTGCAGATTTCATAAGCCAAACGGTCAAAAACGGTAACAAAATTAAAAGCACGGACCATTGCTAATCGATTATGGAGGCTGAATAATCGATTACTGCCAATATTTTGAATCATAGTCAGAGAAGAAATCGATTATGCGATAGGAGATAATCGATTATTTAAAGACAGAAAGTATTATGAGGTCCGGCCTTGGGGAATAATCGATTTTGGTTAATATGATAATCGATTATTTCAGTCCAGTGATATGACAAAAAGGCGAGACGGTAAAAGGTAATCGATTATGCAGCACTAAATAATCAATTATTATAAAACCTATAATACTGAATCTCAACTTAATCGATTAGGAATATATGATAATCGATTATTACCAAATTCCTGCAAACCGAGATGTTAGAAATAATCGATTGTTCTTAGTCAATAATCGATTATTTTGTACCAGTGCCCAAAAGTTCCCCCTATCTTTGGGGCGATACCTGCAAAAAAGAATTAGGTGCCTCCGACGCTCAAGTCAGCAACATTTAAAGAAAAATGCAATGCATGAATTAGATCATCGTGGAGTCAAGAATTCCGAGTTCACTACGAATGCGGAAAAAGGACTCTTTCTCTAAGGGCTTTGTGAAGATGTCGGCCAATTGATTTTTGGTTTCAACAAATTCAATTTCGACATCGCCCTTGAGAACGTGATCTCTTATAAAGTGATGTCTAATTTCTATGTGTTTCGTTCTTGAGTGAAGAATAGGATTCTTCCTCAAGCTTATGGCGCTAGTATTGTCACATCGAAGAGGAACATGATCAATACTAAGACCATAATCCGAGAGTTGTTGCTTCATCCAAAGGATTTGAGCAAAACAACTCCCCGCGGCTACATATTCAGCCTCGGTTGTGGATAACGCAACACTTACCTGTTTCTTGCTAAACCAAGAAACTAGAGAGCTACGAGCAAATGGCAAGTGCCACTAGTGCTCTTGCGGTCCAATTTGCAACCCACAAAATAGGAATCGGAATAGCCAACAAGTTGGCATGAAGAACCTTTGGGATACCATAATCCCACATTTATAGTTCCAACAAGATACTTCATTATCCGTTTTACCGCAGTTAGGTGCGACTCCTTCAGACATGATTGATATCGAGCGCATAAACACACGCTAAACATGATGTCCGGTCTACTAGCAGTAAGATAGAGAAGGGATCCGATCATACCTCGATACTTTTTGGTGTCTACTTCTTTACCTTTCTCATCCTTGTCAAGATGGTTGGATGTGCTCATTGGAGTGGCCATTGTTTTGGCGTTGCTCATTTCAAAACGATTTAGCAACTCCTTGCAATACTTAGATTGACAAATGAAAGTTCCTTCTTTCATTTGTTTCACTTGCAACCCCAAGAAGAAGTTTAGCTCACCCATCATTGACATTTCGAATCCGCTATTCATTAACTTAGAGAATTCCTCACATAAAAAATCATTAGTAGCACCAAAAATAATATCATCGACATAAATTTGAACTAATAGAATGTCATTGTTTTTCTTTATGATAAACAGTGTAGTGTCAACTTTCCCCCTTTCGAACTCACTGTCCAAAAGAAATTTGCTTAAGCGCTCGTACCAAGCTCGAGGAGCTTGTTTAAGTCCATATAGCGCTTTCTTAAGCTTGAAGACATGATTGGGAGATTTAAAGTCTTCAAAGCCCGGGGGTTGTTCAACGTACACTTCCTCTTGAATAAACCCATTGAGGAAGGCACTTTTGACATCCATTTGAAATAATTTGAAATTCATAGATGATGAAAAAGCAAGTAATAAACGAATGGCTTCTAGGCGTGCAACGGGTGCATAGGTTTCTTCATAATCAATGCCTTCTTCTTGATTATATCCCTTAGCAACTAGCCTAGCTTTGTTTCTAGTGATTATACCATTTTCATCTAATTTATTCCGAAAAACCCATTTCGTACCAATTATGGTGTGATTATCGGGTCTTGGCACCAATTCCCAAACATCATTACGTTTGAATTGGTTAAGCTCCTCTTGCATTGCCAAGGTCCAATGCTCATCCCCAATTGCTTCGGAAATGATTTTAGGTTCAATTTGTGTAACAAAAGCCATATGTCCTACAGTGTCTTTAAGATGGTTTCGTGTACTTACCCCTTTCTCGATTTTGCCAATTACCTTGTCAAGAGGATGGTCTTTAGACGTCCTCCAAGCCTTAGGCATCATCGATTCTTCTTCTTGTGGTGGTACTTCTTCCGAAGGTTGTTCCATGACTTCATCTTGAACTTCCTTTGGATCCTCCTTTTATACCTCGTCTTGAAGATTGATTTTCTTTAAAGCATCTGCAAGATCAACACAAGAATCCTTTCTCGCCAAGCGAGCATCATTTTCACAAAATACTACATGAGGAGATTCCTCAACAGTTTTGGTTCGATTATTGAAAACTCTATATGCTTTGCTACGTGATGAGTAACCAAGAAAATTTCCTTCATCAGATTTCGCGTCAAATTTTCCCAAGTTATCTTTTCCGTTGTTGTGAATAAAACATTTACAACCGAAGACTCTAAGATGTGATAGGTTAGGTTTCCTTCCCTTGTAGAGTTCATAGGGAGTTTTCATGAGTATCGGTCTAATGATAGCTCTGCTTAAAACATAGCTTGCGGTACTCACGGCATCCGCCCAAAAATATTTGGGAATTTCGGCCTCATCGATCATGGTTCTAGCCATCTCTTCGAGACATCAATTTTTACGTTCTACCACTCTATTTTGTTGTGGTGTCCGTGGAGCCGAAAAGGTATGTTCAATACCGAGTTCGTCACAAAAATCCGCGAAGATATTATGATCGAACTCTCCCCCATGATCACTTCTTATGGAAGTGACGGTTGTGTTCTTTTCATTTTGAACACGTTTGAGAAAACTTTTAAAAGCTTGAAAGGCATTACTTTTATGAGCAAGAAATAACGTCCATGTAAATCTAGAATAGTCATCAACAATAACAAAAGCATAAAGATTACCACTATGACTTTTAATTCTAGAAGGTCCGAAAAGGTCCATGTGTAGAAGTTGTAAAGGTCTAGTGGTTGAAACAACATTTTTGGATTTAAAAGAGGCTTTTGTTTGTTTCCCTTTTTGACATGAATCACAAATAGAATCTTTTTCAAATTTCATGTTTGGAAGACCAATTACTAATTCTTGTGAAACTAGTTTGTTTAAAAGATTCATATTTACATGAGCTACTCTACGATGCCATAACCACATGTCGTCTTCTTTACTCAAAAGACAATTCACATAACTTGATGAAGAATTTTCAAGATCAACCATATAGATATTATCCATTCTAATACCACGAAAAATAATTTTAAAATCACTACGACGGATAACTAAGCATTCTTCGGAGTCAAACAATACAAGATTTCCCTTGTCACATAATTGACTTATGCTCAAGAGATTATGTTTAAGACCTTTAACTAGCAAAATATGCTTAATGGAGGAGGATTCGTCCTTACCGACCGATCCAATGCCGATAATCTTTCCTTTGTATTGTCTCCAAAAATAACATTTCCTCCTTCCGTGGGTTTTAGTTGAAGGAATTTTGATGCATCCCGGTCATATGTTTGGAGCATCCACTATCAAGGTACCAAAGTACACTTGATCCCTTCAAACACACCTACAAAACAAATTAATGAGATTTTGGTACCCAAGCCATTTTGGGTCCTTGTGTGTTAGGTGCAAAATGGTGGTGTGATTGACCTGCAGTGAAATGTCTATGTCTAGTGAAGCATGCGGGAGCAATATGTCCAATTTTATTGCAATAATGACAAATGACATTCGGATTGTGCATTCTTCTAGGATGATAGTAATTAGGAGGTCTAAATTTATTCACTCTATTTTTAGGAATATAATTTTGATGTAGTTTTCGAAAATCTTGTCTAGGTGGTCTATACATGCCAATATTTCTTCTAGTATTCACTCTATTGTTAGGAATATAGTTTTGATGTGGTTTTCAAAAATCTTGTCTAGGTGGTCTATACATGCCAATATTTCTTCTAGCATTTGTTCTAGGATGAGTTGCACTTCTAGGATTAAAATTTCTAGGTTGAGTGTTGACATTTATTTTATTTTGTCTAAGTTGAGTCTTAGGTGGTTTAGTAATGGACTCAACTTTTTCTTTTGGCTCGTGTTTAAAGCCTATACCGTGCTTAGTGGATTTCAAATTTACAAGCACTTCATTGAGATTTTTGTGTGAAGAATTGAATTTGTGCAAAGTGCTTCTAAGACTTTCTACTTCTTCCTTTAGAGATTTGCAAGAAGTACAATCCTTATTTGAGCTTTCGGGTTTATCGGCGCTTCTTTTGCCATAAAACTTGTTTTCCTCTTTTAATTTCTCATTTTCAAGAGTTAGTTTTTCAAAATCCTTTTCTTTTGAAGAAATTTGTTTCCTTAAATCCTTTATAGATTTAGAAGCGCTAATAAACTCTTTATACAACTCATCAAATGCATCTTGCATTTCTTCTAAAGTGAAATAGTTCTTAGAATTGGTATATACCTCATTTTGAGATTCTTCGTGTGCCATAAGACACAAGTTTGCGGTCTCGTTTCCTTCTCCATCACCTGATTCGTCTCCGGAGTCGCCTCCCCAAGAGATGTATGCTCTTTGTTTCTTGACGGGTTTCTTCTCCTTTTTGGTATTTGGACAATTTGATTTGATATGCTCGATTTCTCCGCATCCATAGCACTTTAATTGGTCTCCTTGTTGCTTACCTTTTCGTTCATACTTCTTTTGCATGAACTTGTGAAATTTCTTAATAACGAGTCCGAACTCGTTATCTTCGTCGCTTGAATCCTCATTATTTTAAGGTTGAGCCGTGCTTGCTCTAAGGGCGATTCTTCGTTTCCTTTGATCATCCAAAGGAGGGTTAAGAATAGTAGATTCATAGGTTTTGAGATTACCTCTAAGCCCGTCGATTGTGACATTTGTAATGCCGATTGACTCTTGAATAGCGTCGGCTTTGGAGCGCCATTCCGGAGTGAGACTTCGAAGAATTTTACAGACAAGTTCCCTATCCGTGAAAGTCTTCTTAAGAGCATGAAGATCTTTAACGATTTTTTAAAATCGTTCGAACATATCATCTATCTTCTCGTCTTCCTTCATATGAAAAAGTTCATATTCATGGGTTAGAAAATCTATTTTAGCTTCTCTTACCTGGTCCGTACCTTCGTAGGTAATTTCCAATTTATCCCACATTTGCTTAGCCGTGGTGCAACATGAGATTTTCCGATAGTCATCGGGATTTACAGCACAGTACATCATGTTGATCGCTTTTGCGTTGTTCTCAACCTTTCTAATATCGTCTATGTCATACTCATCTTCCGATTTTGGCACCATTTCATTTTCTACCTTTTTGGTTGGAATTTGCTCTCCATTCTTGATAATTTTCCATAGTAGAAAATTATTTGATTGGATAAATATTCTCATCCTTTCCTTCCAATAAGTATAGTTTGTGCCATCGAATAGTGGTGGCCTTGTGAAGCATTGTCCTTCACCTAGTCCTGCATAAACACTACGAGTAGAAGCCATGGAAAGTTTCTCTCAAACTGTTAAGTCTTTCAGAGAGTATGGCTCTGATACCAATTGTTAGAATATACGCCTAACGCTAGAGGGGGGGGGGGGGTGAATAGCGTTATAATAAAAAACAATGTAAATTTGCGAAATTAAAAATTGCAGGAGTAAAATAAGTGCGGTAAATAAAGAAGTAAGGAGAGAACACACAAAGTTTATCATGGTTCACCACAACGTGTGGTTAGTCCAGTCCCCGAGAGACTCTCTCGAGTTTTACACTAACTTCGTTAAGCTTACGGGTGCCTAACAAACCGTTACACTTGCTCGTAGATATACACTCTACAAGACTTCAACCTGCTCGAGGATACCGCACCTCAAGACTTCAAACCAAGGAACTACCTTTCCTTCTTACAACAAGGGATTAGAATATCCCTTCAAGTGTGTACAAACACTTAGCACTCACTTAAACAGAACTCTTTTGAAGAGTAGATATGAGTAAACAAATACGCTCAAGAACACAACAATTTATTCAAGAATTTGGCTCTCAAAAATTATGAAATAGATATGAAATGATGAGAGAAGAGTATGTAAGCTTTATGCAAGAATTATAATCAGTTGTTGTGTTTAAAAACATGAATTAGAGGTGTATTTATAGTGCTCAAAGTCACCAAGACCGTTGCTTAATTGCCAATCACTGATTGCTGATTTTGTGCTTGCATAATCGATTATATGATCTGCATAATCGATTACCTGCAGATCGTTCAAAAATCATATGCGGATTTTAAGCAGAATAATCGAATGTTCAAGTTGCATAATCGATTATCTGTTAACGTTAAAAAATCGGATGCAGATTCTGTGCAAGCATAATCGATTATTACCTTGTGTATAATCGATTATATTTCAGCGTTTTAAAAATACTTTGGCAACGGTCAGTGAATAATCGATTATGCTATCTCGTATAATTGATTATTTTGTTGCTTTGAAAATCCGGTTATACACTGTCTCAATATAATCGATTATAAGTAAGACATAATCGATTATATTGCTGTCTTGAAAATTTCGGTTAACACTGCCTTAACATAATCGATTATATGTAAGACATAATCGACTATATTGCTGTCTTGAAAATTTTGGTTTAACACTGCCTTAACATAATCGATTATAAGTAAGACATAATCAATTATATTTCTGTCTTGAAAATTTCGGTTAACACTGTCTTAACATAATCGATTATAAGAAATACATAATCGATTATTTATTTCCAGATTTGAAAAACATGTTTGAAAATCATTTTGGCTAAAATGAAAATATTTGAAAATCATTTTGGTTTAACTCAACGATGCATGAAAATGTTTTTACGAGAGAAGCCGAGACTTGAATAAGTTGTCGGATCAAGATCACACTATAAAGTGACTCATTTATAACTTTGTTGATATTCTTGATCTTGCTCTTTGTTTCTCATGTTCTTGGACTTTGGCATATGTCAATGTTCCATGCGCGTCGGTTTGTCATTTATCAAAACCTACATAAATGAACACATGTTTAGTTTTAGCGACTTAAGAACGTGTTTCAACAAGCAATTCTACTAGCATGCATTTGTTGTACCTTAGTTTCTACTAATCCAACTAGGCTAATTTTATTTTTCCTAATATACTCCTGAACTTTTTTTTGCTTGTATCTTTTATTTACACCTCTTATATTCCAAAATAACCACTTCATTGTTGAGAAGTTGAGCCCCCTTGCTCCCCTAAAGGGTCTTCTTTATTACCAGAAACTACCTCAAACCTATTACTGACAGTGATGGGGGACAAAGGTGGGAAATTAGTGATGTTGAAAACTGGGGTCTGAGGTTGTTTCCCTTTATCTTTTTGGCTTCCTTTGTCGACCATCTGGCTCTGGACTATCTTGGTTTCAGTAGGGACTCCCTTTGGTTCATTATGCTGCACAGGTAACTGTTTCTGTATTGGCACATTTTGCACAGGGCCCTTAGTTCTCCATTCCTGGACTACCTTTGGCTTCCACACTTGTGTGTGCTGTTTTGTGTTTTGCTTTGTCTGCACTGCACAGTTGTGTCCTGTTGTTTGGAATTTATCACAATAGGAGGGTTTCCACTCATACACCACCTCTTGTAGGAACTTTTTCCCATTCGGATCCATAACCCATATCTCTTTTGGTAGTTCTTTAGTGACAGTCACCTCTATAACATTCTGGCAGAGGAAATCCTTGTCTGTTTGGCTGTACATTCATCTGCAAATATTGGTTTACCTAATATGCTAGCAGTTCTGCTTAGAGATCTCATACCCCAGCAAGACATTGGAAGTTTCGGAAACATTACCCATAATGGAGTATCAGTCGGGAACTCTTCTGAAAATTCGAAGTCAGGTGTCCATTGCTTAAGTATCATAGGCCTATTAGCTATTGAGAAAGGTCCTGCACATAGTATGTCTTTGGCGTCAGAAATTGTTTTGAATTTCACTATGTAATATCCTTCTTCATGGTAGAACAAATATGGCTCTGGGACATGCGACCAGTGATGATTAATGAATCTCTTGCATTGAAGCCAGGCCCGTATCCTAGGATGGATACAACTAAGGCACACTTCCATTTTGCCTCTTCCTCTTCCACCTCCGATATCTGTACTATAGGTTGCCCATCAATCATAACAGGGGGTATGTAGTCAAGAGCCATTCCATGGGTCGCAAATCGATTCTTCTGGAATAGGGTTCTCCAGCTCTTCTTAGGCTTCACTAAGGTGCTTCTGCTAGTCTCTGGGTTTTCCTTTACCACCGTTGTTGGTTGCATGGTCATCTCCTTCGATGGATCTGGAACTGCTGGAATCGGAGGATTTATAGCCACTTCGACAACTGTTGCAGGCGGAGTTTTCAGATTCGTGTCATCCGTACCTACCATTGCATCTTGCTGTACTGTCACTATATTTGCAGCTTGCTCATCTGCTTCCATGGTGTCTAGGTTTTGTACAGAGGGATTCTACACAACGTTGGTATCCTTCTTCTCCAAAATCAGTTGGTTCAGCTTTTCAAAGGTTTCTATCAGTATCTTCCGAGGTCGACCTCTACCGCAACTTCCGCCTTTCGCCATTTTTACGAGCTCGGCGTACGTTATGCTAACGTACGCTGAGAGGAAAGGAGGAGAGAGAGAGTTTTACATTCACTACAGTGTATTATTACTTTTAGTAAGCATTAAAAATTATTTTATATTTGATAAATAAAAAATATATAAAATTTACATAATTTATATATAACATACAGAATATATATGTATATACAAAAAATGTACAAACTTTATATATTTTTTCAGCTATTATTTTTACTGTTATTATACAATGTCATTCTCACAACTCCTACTATACAAAGTCATTCATTGCATAGGCGAGGCGAATTAACACTTGTGACGTACGGGTTCACGTAAATTTAATAATTTCTATCTAGACATTGTATTTATAAATATATAAATATCTGATTATAAACATAATTATTATTGTGAATTTACTTAAAGTTATTCTGGGACGGGCTAGAACCGATGTATTAATTTGGTCGAATCTAGTAGTTTTAGTTCAACTCTGTATTTGTATTTAAAAATTTTATTAAATATATACAAAAATTTAATTTAGAATCCATAAAGTTTAAAATTTATCTGTACTTCTAAATTTGTATTTCTAAATTTATCATTGAAATCATAAACCTAATATGTCCATAACATAACTTAATAAATAATGATGATGATAAGATATTTTGAGGACATTAAAAGAGAGAAAAAAGAGGAATTTTATGAGAGTTTGTTTGCATTGGATCCTTGATCACCAAAGCTTCAACCACACGTTTATGTAATTTGGCTTCTTTTTTCCCTCCTTTCTCTTGCCTTTCTCTTTCTGTTTCCCTTTCCTCTTCCACTTAGTAAAACCATAACCTCAAGAGAACTAAAAGAGCTCCAAAAATTATGGTTGACTTAGACTTTTATTTGTTTGACTCTTCTTCTCCTTCTTTCTTCTAATTCTAATAAAATTATTTCTCTTATTCTCCTTATATATTTAAAAGAAAACCCTCTTTTTAATTCATTCCCTTCTTCTCTCTTCCTCTCTTCCCAAACCCCACAACCTTTTCTTTTTCTAGATTTTATCTTTGTTTATGAATATGTCAAATTTTGAAGAGATCAAATCCAGTGAGTTTTCTTCACTACCTACTTTAATAGATCCAAAAGGGTGTCCAAATATCACACCAAATCATCAAGAAGATGATGATATCAAGAAAATAAAAATATTGCGGCCTATGCAAGATTCTAAAGGGTGTTCAGATATTACACCAGATCATCAAAAAGATGACGATATTAAATCCGAACAAGTGATAATATTGCAGCAAGATTCTAAAGGGTGTCCAGATATTGCAGTACAAGATCGTTTAGAATATGGCGTTGTCAATGAGACAGTAACATTACTGAAGGAAGAACAACCAAAGGATGATGATGATGGATTTAAGACTCCAACTTCTTTGGAATCCAAAATCCCAGTAATGACAACATGTCCACCTGCACCAAAACGAAAAGTTTCAGTTTCACCAAGAAGAGGGAAAAGAACCATAAGAGTATGGCACGATTATCGTCACCGCGATTCTGGAAGATTTTGGCCTGAAAATCAAGAATCGAACAACAATAATTCGTCAAGAAGAAGAGCAGCAATGCAGCCTAGGTTAAACAGTGTGCTGGAGCAATTAAACTTTTATCGTTAGAGTTGGTTGATTTTAGTTGGTGTGATGTTTAGAGTTGCTGATAGGATTAACTAGTAGCTGAAGTTGGGGCATAATGTCAAAATCTGAGACAGAGTAATTCTTTAGCTACTAAAGGAGGTAAGAATTATAGTGCTTAATTTGTACAAAATTAATCTCCTAAATTTTTACTCATCAATACCGTATGGTATATCTTGCGTTTTATAATTTGTTAATGGTAGAGAAGATATATATCAGCATTATACAATTTTTGTTTTACTTTTAAAATTCGAGTATTTTGATTTCAACAAAATTAAATTTGTTGGAAAAGAGATGTACAGGGACAGAGGCGATTCAGAATATGAACTTTATGGTTTATATTCGTAACTCTACCATATTTATCTAATTTACTGGGCTCAAAATCTATTTTTTTTATATATTTAGTGAATTTTTATTACATATACATAATTTGAGCAAAAAGTTATGAGTTAAGATAAATTCTACGTTATTCGTGGAATTACGCCCCTTGGGGGTGGGTGGGTGAAGTACTGACCAAGAAACTATAAAGAGGTACACATAAACATCTAACTTTATTGTATTGTCACCCATCTTCTTTTGTAATCAAGGCGTTATGCTGTTTAAAAAGAAAAGAAAAGATTCCCAAAATATAACAATTCTTTCTCCTATTCTCTTTTCCGTTTTCTTGAAAAGCTTTTCCCAAGGGAAGTAAGGTTCAACGTACTTTTTATATTTGCATTAGTACAGATGCCTTTTAGTCATAGACAGGAGATAACCTATAATTTGAGTGGACATGCAGTTTGTGAAGTTTTGAATATAATGTTTTCGTTTTCTTTTAATTTCTGCCTCCACTTAGCTGTAAAAGTATATTTTCTGTCGTTAGACACTATATATATAGATATATGCAGGTCATGTGGTTAATGTGCTATGAAAAATTTCTAGGTCATATATCTTTGGTGTACTCAAAAATATTTTTGTAATGTAATGTAATACTCCTAAGAGTAGTCCCTCCAGGTCAAGAACTAAGTATTAGTTTAAAGTTTTTACACATTTCTTACCAAAATTATTTAGTAAAATTAATTATAAGAGTTATTTAACTTTTACAGATATGATAAGATATATTATTTTATGCCTTGGTTTCGTGTTCTACATCATACTCCTTATTTTGAACAGGTGGGAGAGCCATTTAATACATATTTGCATGTTTCTGTAAATTGGTGATTTTTGTCCTTTATTGAAAAACAAAAACTGTATATATTTAATATATATACTTTCTCCGGTCTAAAATAAGTATTTTTTTTAATATTTTCATATAGATTAAGAAATTTGCCTTTTAGCATTAATTAGCAATGAAATTGATCATATTAATTTTTACGATCTCACATAACTACTCCTAATATATATTCTAACACTATTTACTCCAAGGATAATATAGAAAAAAAAAGAATTAATTCATTTTTAAAATCTGAAAAACTCTTGGACCACAAGAAAAAACCTAAAAAATCACTTATTTTAGACCAGGGAGTATAATAATTATATTTACTACAGCATAATCTACATTTTATCAGGCAACAGATGAATAAGACACATATAAGGGATCAAGAGAGATCATATACTAAAGTTATATTTTAACCACTACCGTACTATTTTAAGCAGAAGTATATATAATGATGATTTTTACCTCTGACATCAATTGAAGGGGGAGTAATAACACCTGGTAATTCATTATTACTACTAGAACTAGTCAAAATTTAAAAAGAAAAGAAATAAGTTTTACATATGAAATTTTTAAGTGTTAAACAAGAAGAGTAACAACGACAACAACTATCCAGTATAGTCCCACAAAGAGGGGTCTGGGGAGGGTAATATGTAGACGAGCCTTACCCCTACCCGAAAGGGCAGAGAGACTGTTTCCAATCGACCATCGACTCAGTAAAGGAAAGGAAAAATAAAAACAAAGGAGCATTAGTAACTCCAGTAGAAATAGCGTAAATAATTATCTAAACATACGAAACATAAATAAAATAGCATGCAAAAATATCATACATTAACTATCATAAGGGAGACACAATCCAAAATACAAATCATCTATGTATCCTCTGCCAAGCCTCACCCCACCTCGGGTGAGAAGTACGAAAAACTCTAGGAGCCCCTATCCTACAACCCTGATACTAGACCTCCAGACTTTCCTATCAAGGGTCATGTCCTCGGAAACCAGCATTCTAGCCATGTCATGCCTAATCATCTCTCCCCAATACTTCTTAGGCCTCCCTCTGCCTCGCCGAACGCCGACAATCGCCAATCGCTCACAACTCCTCACCGGGGCATCAGGACTTCTCCTCCGCACATGCCCGAACCACCTCAGCCTCGCCTCTCGCATCTTCTCATCCACCTGGGCCACCCCCACCTTCTCTCGAATAACTTCATTCTTAATCTTATCTAACCTGGTGAGCCCGCAGATCCACCTGAGCATCCTCATCTCCGCAACCTTAATTCTCTGAACATGAGAGTTCTTCACGGGCCAGCACTTCGCCCCATACAACATAGCAGGTCTAACCACAGCTCTATAAAATTTCCCCTTGAGTTTATGTGGAACTTTCTTGTCACACAGGACTCCTGATGCAAGCCTCCACTTTGACCACCCCGCTCATATACGATGAGTGACATCCCCGTCAATCTCTCCGTCCCCCTGAATCACCGACCCAAGATATCTGACACTGTCCCTCTTGGCGATGACCTGAGATCCAATCATCACGTCCCTGCCTACTTCGCTCGGCTCGGCGCTAAACTTTCACTCCAGGTATTTTGTCTTAGATCTGCTTATTTTGAAACCTTTAGACTCGAGAGTCTGTCTCCATACCTCTAACCTCTCAATAACACCGACCCTCGTCTCATCTATCAAGACTATATCATCAGCAAATAGCACACACCAAAGCACATCCCCTTGAATATGTCGGGTTAGAGCATCCATCACCAAGGCAAACAAGAGAGGGCTAAGGGCCGATCCTTATGGAGCCCCATAACCATTGGAAAATGGTCATAGTCGCCACCCACCATCCTAACCCTAGTCTTAGCTCTATCGTACATATCCTTGATTACTCTGATGTAGGCTTCCGGCACACTCTTCGCCTCCAAGCACCTCCCTTGGGACCTTGTCATACGCCTTCTCCAAGTCGATAAGCACCATGTGCAGGTCCTTCTTATTATCCCTGAACTGCTCCACCAGCCGCCTGACAAGGTGGATAGCTTCTATAGTGGAGCGACCCGGCATGAAACCGAACTGGTTCCCAGATATAGATGTCATCTCTTCCACCCTCGCCTCGATCACCCGCTCTCAGACCTTCATGGTGTGACTTATTAATTTGATACCCCTATTGTTGTTGCAACACTGAATGTCCCCTTTGTTCTTGTACAAGGGCACCACTGTACTCCACCTCCACTCATCCGGCATCTTTTTGGTCCTGAAGAACGCATTGAACAACCTGGAGAGTCACTCCACTCCTGACAAACCCATGCACTTCCAGAACTCCATCGGGATCTCGTCAGGCCTGGTCGCTCGACTCCTACTCATCCTACGCAAAGCCCCCATGACCTCCTCCGCCCTAATGCGCCTGCAGTACCCAAGGTCTCTGGGTATAGTTAATTAGAGAATAAGAGAAATTTCTGGGTATAGTTAATTATTCTTTATATTCGGGGACGACAAGTACTTCATCTCGAGTAGGATATCAGTGACCCCTACATTAATAAATCGTGTGATCATAAAATTAAATCTATCCTTTATCGATATGAAAAATACACGTATTGAACTCTTACAAGTCATTATCGTGATATTAATCTTACTATGAATTTGAATTTTGAGTTCATAAGAAGCCACAGTATGAGTTAAAAGGCTATTTTAGGCTTGCAAATTAAGATGAATCGATTTGTCTCATTCAGTCATTTAAATTAAAGAACCTTATGATTGATTCTTTGTCGTTGATGATAAATAATGACTCCACTATAGACACCAAGGAGGCCCCTCGTAAGTCCTAACCGTCCTCTTTAGTTTATTTTCAAAAAACTTACTATACATATCCTTTTTTAATTGAGTTTTTAAATGAGTTGAAATAAAGAATTCGAAACTCGTTATGTGGTCATCAGCACCAGATTTTGTAACCTTTTGATAGATAAGCACTTTTATGCGTTGGCTTTGAATTATATAATGAAATTCAAAAAAAAATGCATAGTGGACAAAGATGTGGCAATGAAGTGACTACAAATTTTGATATATAGAGTTCAAATTTTAACGAGCAATTTGAGGTTTGGAGGCAGACACTCGAGTCTAAGGGTTTTAAATTGAGAAAATCTAAGACAGATACCTGAAATATAAGTTTAGCGTTGAGTCGAGGGATGTAGGCGGAGACGTGAGGCTTGGGCCACAGGTCATTCCCAAGAAAGATAGCTTCAAGTACTTAGGGTCGATGATTCAGGGGACGGAGAAATCGACAAGGACGTCTCTCACCGCATATGGGCGGGCTGGATGAAATGGAGGCTTGCATCTGGAGTCTTGTGTGACAAGAACGTGCAACCGATACTTAAAGGTAAGTTTTATTGAGCTGTAATTAGACCGGCCATGTTGTATGGGGCAGGGTGTTGACCGATTAAGGACTCATATATCCAGAGGATAAACGCAGCAGAGATGCAGATGTTAAGGTGGATGTGCGGGCACACTAGGATAGACAAGATTAGAAATGAAGATATTCGAAAGAAGGTGGGCGTCGCCCCTGTGGATGACAAGATGTGGGAAGCGAGACTCAGGTGGTTCAGGAACATGCAGAGGAAAAGCCTCGATGCACCTCACGGTGAGGAGGTGTGAGTGGTTGGCCGTGGTGGGCACGAGAAGAGGTAGAGGGAGACCTAAGAAGTATTGGAAAGAGGTGATCATACAGGAATTAGCACGACTGCACATTTTCGAGGACATGGGCATTGATGGAAAGCATGGAGGTCAAGCATTAGGGTGGTAGGATAGGGGTAATAACACTATCCTTACTTCATTCTGGGGGCGAGGCGGGGTTGGATAAGGGTTGGTATTAGATGGTTTGCAGTCTATATTGGACCCACACTATTCTTGTGGTTTGTTTAGTCTCGGACCTTTGATTATGGTTACTGTTATTGCATGCGGTTCATCTTTTGGTTTTATGTTTTTGTTATTATTACGATTTCCACTGGAGTTACTAATGATTTCTCTCCTCTTTACTTTCGTCTTTCTGAGCCGAAGGTCTATCTGAAACAACCTATCTTCCCCTATCAGGGCAGGGGTATGGTCTGCGTACACATTACCCTCCCCAAACCCCATTATATGGAATTTTACTGGGTAGTTATTGTTGTTGTTGTTGTTGTTGTTGTAGAGTTCAAATTTTAGTAAAGTCAAAAAGCTTTAAGTGATTTCTTTCCACATACTTAAGGCTTGACGAACAGAGCACTCAATAGCCATTAGGTATTGGGATATATTTTTCCCTTTTCCCGTGGATAAATAAAGAACATTTAACTATTTAAATGATCACGTTCAACTTTAGTCCTAAAAAGAATAGGTGATCACTGCAAATATAATACGGTCTAAGAGTCTGAAGTCAAATTCCACAGAGAACTAAGCTTTCGCTGTAACTATTAAGTGTCACTAAGAAGACAAGCTCAAATAATTTTTAAGCTATTAATACCAAGATTCCTATGTCTAAAAAATTTAAAAGGTAAATTAACAATTAGAGATACTAATGGTTAGAGACAAGGTTAATGAGGCCTAGAGATATGATTTCGTCAATTGTCGAAATCCTTCCTGCTATATCTCCTATTATTTCACCTAAGTATTCTCTACTGATCGCGAGCAGTTCAAGTGTCGTAATTATTTTTCAAGTAACTACCACATAATTTATTAGATATATTCTCTCGAACTATGCTAGCTGACACTAGTTCACAGTTTACTAAGATCACACCAAGATTTTATTATTTTTAATCCCGCATTTAAACCCCCATATTGATTTCTCACGTATGTTAAGAGTGATTTTTTTCAAAAAATACCTAAATATGTACCTTTTTTCAAGCAATACATAATAAATAGGCACAGTAAATTGAGAGCTATCCAATCAACAACAATAAACACGTAGTTGAACAAGTATAAAAATCCAACGGTGAGGACCCAAAAGGTCATCACTTGTTTGAAAGTAAATTCCGTGTTCTGTGGCCTTAAAAACCTCTTTTTGTCTCACCTAATTTTTGTGCGCAGTCCGAGCGCATTTCCGTAAAGCTTTTATGTGAAATCTAAGTAAAATAGGGAAATTGACCTTTAAAATTGACTAAAGTTAACTTTGGTCAATATTCTTGGTAAACAGACTCGGACCCATAATCCGACGGTCTCGTAAGGTCCGTAGTAAAATATGAGACTTGGGCATATATCCGGAATCGAATTCTGAGATCCCAATCCCGAGAAAAGAATTTTAAAAAATTATTTGTTGGAAATGTAAAGGATTTTAGAAGTGAATTGATGCAATTTCTTAATGGTATCAGGCCTGTATCTTGGTTCCAGAACCCAGTACAAGTTTAAAATAATAATTTGGTTGAGTATGTGGAATTTGGTAAGAATCCGAGTTCTTTTGGTATAAAACGGGCCTATAGTTGAGAAAATAGAAATTTCAATGTTCTTGAGTGATTTCATGAATTTAAGGTTTGTCTCATAGTTTTTTTATGTTATTTTGATGATTTGATCGTACGAGCAAATTCGTATGATATTTTTCGACTTGCGTGCATATTTGGTTTGGAGCCCCGAGGGCTCGGTGAGTTTTGGATATGTTACAAAGTGTTTTGGACTTAAGGAAATTGTTGGTGTGATTGCAGGTCTGCAAACTTCACATTTGCGAAGTCAGGCTCACAACTGCGAGCCCGCAAAGAATTATCGCAATTGCGAAGATGGGCTGGGCATGGAGATGTTCGCATGTGCGAAGCTCTATGTCGCAAATGCGACTTCAGCAGTGATCGCAATTGCAAACAATGGTTCGTATTTGCGAAGTAAACATGCAAGCCTACCTTAGCATTTGCGAGTTTGCATTTGCCAACCTGACATCGCAAATGCGATAACTGCACCTGTGCAAATTATAACTTAGACAGATTTGTCTTCATTTTTCCAACTCTTTCAAACCCTATGCTCTCTTGGATGATTTTCCAATGAATGTTCATCTCCAAATCATTAATAAGTCATTTCTAATTTCAATCTAATCCATCTTTTTACATGATTTTATTTCAATATCAAGGGTTTTTCATGGGAAATTGGGTGATTTTGGGTAAAACTAAGGATTTTCAAATTTTGGGGGATTTGGACCTCGATTTGAGGTCCGATTTTAAAACAAATTATTTATTTGAGTTTGTGGAAGAATGGGTGATCGGGTTTTGGTTCGAACTTCGGGTTTTGACCAATTAGGACCGGGTTCGGGTTTTGAATTTTTGGGGAAGTCATTAAAAAACCTATTTTCATGCATTAGAATTAGTTTATTTAGCATTTATTGATATCGTTAAGCAAATTGTAACTAGATACAAGTGAATTAGAATTGGAATCGAGGGGTAAAGCGGTAGTTGAGGCTTGATTGTGTTCGTGGCATTGAGGTAAGTGTTTGTTCTAACCTTAGCTTGAGGAATAAAAGTTGTAGTCTTATTTTCTATGTGTTAATTGTTGAGTATGACATATAGGTGTGGTGACGAGTGTCTATACATTGGTTTCAAGCATGCCCGTGAGTCTTATACTATTATTTTTGTGACTCCGTTATGTATTGTCCATACTTAATATGATGATTTTCAATGTTGAACAACGCTTATGGAAGTGTTCTTGGTAATTGAACATTGAAGAGCATTGACTCAAATTGAGATTTATGTTATGAAGTGATTGTGGAAACGAGAAGAGATTTATGATATTGTTTTCCTTGCCGGGATGTTATTGCATATGATATTGTCTCTCTTGCTGGGATATTATTGTTATACTATTTTTCCCTTGTCAGGATTCTATTTTGATTTTATGGATTCCCTTTCCCGAACTGCTTGTGGTTGTTGCTTGGGTAAGGAAGAGTGGAGAACACGAAGGGTGATGCCGTGCGTGACATTTGTGAGTGAGTTTTAATGCATGAAAGGTGATGTCGTGCTGATGTTGTGAATGTAAAAGCACGAAGGATGATGTCGTGCCATGATATGAGTGATAATGCACGAAGGATAATGTTGTTCCATGATTATGTGAGATAAAATCACGAAGTGTGATGACGTACCGAATCTATTGATTCTTATGGCTAGAATGAGAGTAAAAGCACGAAGGTTGATGCCGTGCAATTGCTATTGTTTTCCTTATTCTTGTTCATAATTGAATTATTTCTAGTTTTTGTTATTATTTGATGTATATGATTTAACTGTACAAGTTTACTTGGTTTTCTTCTCCTAGCCTCGTCACTACTTCGGTGAGGTTAGGCTCGACACTTACCAATACATGGTATCGGTTGTGCCGATACTACACTCTGCACTGTATGCAGATCCCAGTGCTGGAGCATTTGGCCATAGAGAGGTTGCTGTCTTCAGTCCAGTGGAGACTCGAGGTAGTCTTGGAGAAGTTTGCAGGCCTTGACATCGCCTTCTATCCTTTCCATTCTTTTTTATTTATTTCAAAGACAGACTTGTATTTTCTATTCAGACCTTTGTTTGTAGTATTCGTAGATGGTCCGTGACAATATGACACCAATTCTGGATAGAGTTGTATTTTGGATTTTGTACTAATATTTAGTTAATGTACCAGATTTCGTCTTTCGTCTTTCGCATTTGGGGTAGTTTAGTCGGGTGTTTTGGCATAGATTGGCAAGGGGCCAGCTATGTGTATTTATGCCTTGTGGAGGTTGGACAAGTTCACCAAGCTTTTTACTACCACTTTTGGTGGTACATCTTCTGAGGATCCCAGGATTATTTGGACTGATATCACGAGGTTCTGTGAAACATAGGGATAATGGAAACCAATGGGGTTGACTTTGCTGCTTTTCGTCTATCTGGATCCGCAAGACTTGGTGGAGGGATTATTACTTGGCTAGACCAGCTTGGTCACGGGCTTTGACTTGGGTCCAGTTCTCTTAATTATTTCTGGAAAATTTCTTCCTATCACTCTGAGGGAGAACTATCAGAGGCAGTTTGAGCGTCTCCATCAGGGTTCTATAACTGTCACTCAATACGAGACCAGATTTATTGACTTGGCCCGTCATGATCTTCTTATACTTCCACTAAGAGTGAGAGAGTGAAGAGGTTAATTGAGGGACCTATTCGATTGCAGATGGCTAAGGAGACGAGGAGCGATATTTTTTTTAGGATGCAGCCAATGTGGACAAGAGAGTTGAGATGGTTCTATCACAGGGGAGTGGCCAAGGGTCTGACAAGAGGCCTCGTCATTCCGACAAGTTTAGTGGTGCCTTGTCTTGAGACAAGGATTCTTTTGGTAGGATCCATCCTTCCAGGCCATTTCATTCAGCACTACATGTTTCTCACGATGCTCTAGGTGGATATGGTTCTCATATGCAGTATTCTGATCAACTACCCTACAACGCTTTGCCAACTCATATCAATGCACCTCCACTCTAGAGTTTTTAGGGTTGGCAGTACCAGCAGCCGAGGGCTTGTTATTCTTGTGGCAACACGAGAAATATTGCTAGATTTTGCTCTCAAGCACCGAGTAGCACTCAGCATCAGGGTTCCCACGCCATGGTTCAGGCACTGAGTGTTCCACTGCCCGCTCAGCCAGCTAGAGGTGGAGGTAGAGGTGCTAGAGTTGGAGGTAAAGGTATTAGAGATGGAGGTCAGACCTCTAGAGGTGGAGGCTAGCCAGTAGGAGATCATCCCAGAGATGTAGTTTATAGAGGTGGGGCCCAACCCCAATGTTATGCTCTTCCAGCCAGACCTGAGGATGAGGCCTCCGATGCAGTTATTACATGTACTATTCTGGTTTGTAATATAATTAGAATCTATCATATGAAAGGTTCTATCAAAATCCTAGATAATAAATTTATTCATAATAGTATACAAAACTACAATACTAGAATTATTTAAAGATTAATAGAAATAGGAAGAAAAAAGTGAAAAACTCGTAGAAGAATTCTCCGCTTTTCTCCTAGCGTGTTCTTGCCTTATTAGGTCAAATCTCCCCTTCAAAAGTGAGCTTAAGGACTATCAATATGTCATAGGTTTTGCATGGGGCGAAATAATACAAGCCCACTTCGGAACATCCTTTTTAGGTTAGCTCATTCACTCTCTTGTGCGCACACGAGAGTGAACGAGCGAAGTTCTTCTCCTTTTTGTTCCTTATAGGTCTCTTGTGTACTTCCATGTCTTCTTTCCTCATTCCACTATTTATTTTTCAAGCTCCCTTCAGCTAGCGTATTCTTTCTCTTGTGTGCACGCGTGAGTGAGCAAGTAAAGTTCTTCTTTTGTCTCTTAGTCCCGAATTAACTTTTGTTGCTCACCTTTTGTCCATCTTGCTCCTACACATAAGAATACGTGTAGTGAGCATAATTCACTAAAAAACTCATGTAATCTTATTCACACAAGTTATGAGATGAAAGTACACTAAAGAATATGCATTTTTTTACTGTTTATCAACACCCCACACTTAAACTCGCTCGTCTTCGAGCAACTTTTAAAATTAGGCACAATGGCAAGAAACACATTTCAACAAAAAATGCTCAAGCATCACACCAATGACAATGATTTACACTGTCACGCCTCTTCTTTGTACCCCCGAAAGGGGCATATAAGGGAATTCTTTTTAATTAAAGCGACAATAACCGAAACAAAATTATTTATATCAAATTCAGAGTCTCCACTTAGGATATTTTATGGTTCCCCAAGTTACCGATATAAAATCTCAAATCGAGGAAAATTGACTCTTTTTATTGTCTACGAACACAAAAATTCGGGTAAGGAATTCTGTTAACCCAGGAGAAGGTGTTAGGCATTCCTGGGTTCCGTGATTTTAGCATGATCATTCAACTATTATTAATTAGCTTAATTACCTAAATAATTACATATTTTGTACCTATTGTGCTTTTTTTTTAGCTTTTAACCGTTTTTAATTATTTATAAAATTGTTCTGAAACAAGTTACGATTGTCGTACACTTGTTTGTTTGGTACACATTGCGAACCGTGTCACGAAAACTGTACCCACGATTTACAACAAGTTTAAATTATTAACATTATTAGTTGTTGTGGCTGAGTCACATAAATGTACCCCATATTTTGGAAATTATGTATCACAACTACGGCACGAGAACCGTACTCATAGCTATGAAAATTTTATTATAACGCGCCTAAAGCAACTAGCGCATTAAATTATTTTCCTAATCTTTGAGATTGTTGTGACGCTAAATTTATGAATAAGATATTATTGGAGAGAAAATAGGCTAGCTAACGTGATATGTTACTTGGCCAGATTCCTTATAATTAAAGACTCACCTTATGGCCCATTGTTATTCTTGGCCAAGAAAGAAACAACTTCAATTTTTCATCCACCAACTAAAAGTATTTATTCAAAAATCAAGACTACATGCTCACAATCGAAATAAAAACTAATTAAAACAATTTAAATGAATACTAAGACATGATATTCAAACAACGTAAAATCACAAATCAACCAACATGCGCACCGTGATATCATAACAGAATGAAATGAGAATGAAAATTGAGAAATGAACTTTTCATTGATGAATAAATCCGAAAAATTAATCAATCGGGCTAAACGAAGCTACAATTCTTAGATCGAAACACCAAAATTATAATCCGGAACATCGAATCAACACCGGAACACTCGACACCCAAATTCGAAGCAACTGCTATCCTTTTTTCTAATTCGTCTATTTCGAAATTTAACACTCTCAGATGGATAATTAGCTTAAGCTGTGGCTTCGATCCCTTTTTGACTCTAAAGAAAGAGTTAATCTCTTTCAATCTTTATCCCCTTTTTTATAATTTGTGTCCAAAAATCCATTCCACTCTCTTTATTGTATCTTTTCCTTTGTCCGTTACCCTCCCTTTCCTCTTTACTGTTTTATTATTTCCAATTCTTTGGCAAAAGCTCGAAACTGTCCTCGCTCACTCTCATTTTTCGTTTGCAGGTTGCCGCTACGATCTTTGAACATGCAATGGAGGAAAAATTTCGCGCCAAACCTGGGTTCCTAAATCCATTACTGAAAAGTTAACTCTTTTTTTAAAAAAAAAAAAATTTAATTTATAAAAAGACTGCGTAAGAACAGAGATTGTAATCTTTGAGACTTTGTTAAGTGATTGAAGAAGAAAGAGAGGAGGTGAAACGCTGGTGTTGTGGAGTTTTTTTCTAAGAAAAGAAAAGTCACGCTGAGGTGGGTGTCTCTCTAGTTCTCTTAATTAGTAGTTATTTTTATAGGGAATAAGAATTAGATTAGGTCAAATGGGGAATGTGTATCAACTTAGTATTCTAGGCTATTTGAAATTAGACCTACAAATGGATTGTTTGAACCCAAATTTTAATTTAATATTTTTTGAATAAAACTAAAAAATACTACTCATTTACTAATTAATCATACTTAAGTAAAATAACTATTAAAATAAAATTAATTATTAAAACAAACTTATTTTTGGTATTTTTCAAATATCATACTAAAAGGTAAAAGATAGAAAAATCATTGTAAAATTAAAATAATATTCCTGAAAATAAAGTGGAACTTTTTTTTTGTAATTTTGAATTTTATGTAAGATAGATAAATTAAAAGTAACTGGATAAAATATTAATTAACTAAATAAAAGAAAATATTTTTTATAATTTTTATTTATGATAAAATAAACTAAAATGGTCAAAACTAGTTAAAATAGCGATATTATACCTAAACAAAATATTTGAATGTTAGAATATGTAAAATCTTGGGGAGGGTCAAAAATTACATGTCTACAACTGCCCCTCTTTGACTGAAAATGCGAAGAGTTTTCAGACAAAGAATGATGAGATAGATTTTTTGACCCGACCCTTATTTGGAGAGACCAAAAACTAAGAGAAAATAGAATGCGACCGAGCCCTGGTATCTGAGATGCCTACATATCCTTGCCTAAAAAGGAACCAGATTACGTGTAGTTCAGAATTAGGAAAAGTGATGGAGTACCAAGGTGGAGAGCCGATTGAGGTTCTATCGAGGTTCTGGTCCACGATCCTATTATTACATCAAAAATCAAAATTGAAATGACTAACTAAGTCTATCAGCTATGAGTTACAAGATTGCTATCTATAAATCTTCCGAAGCTTGATCTTGAGTCTTGAATGGTTCTTCATGCGGACTTTAGATTTGAACCTTGACGCTTGCTAGCTGCAGGTGCTAGTTCATTATTCTTCACCTTTTTGGTTCAAGACCGGAAATGTAGCGCTCATGACCTCAACCACATCTTGAGAAATCCACATCTTTTTGCTACTTCTGCATTTTGGATTTATTTTTTAGACTACTTTTATTGGCCATCTCGGATTGTTGACTCACATTCTTGCCGCGAGCTTCTGCTACTTCTAACTCTATTTAAATTCTGAAATAACTTCCCTTGTTTTCCAGGCGGGGCACCTGTTACTGACTTGAAATTTGAAGTGACTCTGAAATGAATTCTCTTGTTCTCCAGGTGGGCGCCTAATACTACAGCAAAACAGATAAAACAGAAGAAATTTTTCTGCCCCAGTTTACACTAGGAAGATTTGTGAGTTATTAGCAGAACTATAAATCACCTATGCTACTGATGAAGGATGCAATAATGTGAGTAAAACTGAATACTCGACTAGGATGTGTGTCTCCTGTGAGTAAAACCAAGAAAATTGCAACCCAAACTAGGAATTGCATCTCCTAAATTTGAGTTTGAGCTTGCAGAAAACTATAAACTAAGCTTGACTAAAGTAAAACTGATCTTATTCTCCAGGCGGGACCCTTTATCTCAAGAAAACTATAGATTTGTAACTTAAAAAAATTAAAATTTGACATTTTTTGTTTTCAAATCCAGACTTTTTTTTTCAATTTAAAATTACTATCCTAGGATAAAATTCATCAGGCTAGGATTTAATCTTAGGAGAAAGATTCATACTAAGATTTTAATCCTAGGAGAAAGTTCATCAGAGTAGGTCTCTTTTCTTCTCTTTTTTTTGGTATCTTAGGAGAAAGATTCATTAGACTAAGATTTATATCCTAGGAGAAAGTTCATCAGAATAGACCTTCTATCTTAGGAGAAAAATTCATCAGACTAAGATTTTGATCCCAGGAGAAAGTTTATCAGACTAGGTCTCTATCTTAGGAAAAAAATTCATCAGACTAAGATTTTTATCCTAGGAGAGAGTTCATCAGACTAGGTCTTCTATCTTAGGAGAAAAATTCATCAGACTAAGATTTCTAATCCTAGGAGAAAGTTCATCAGAGTAGGTATCTTTTCTTCTTCTTCTTTTGGTATCTTAGGAAAAAGATTCATCAGATAAAGATTTCTATCAGAAAATTCATTAGATTAGGTTTTCTTTCTTAGGAGAAAAATTCATCACACTAAGTTTTCTATCTTTGGAGAAAGATTCATCAGACTAAAATTTCGATCCTATGAGAAAATTCATCAAACTGGGTCTTCTTTTCTTTTGGTATCTTAGGAGAAAGATTCATCAGACTAAGATTTCTATCCTAGAGAAAGTTCATCAAACTAGGTTTTCTATCTTAGGCGAAAGTTTCATCAAGATTTTTATTGAGAGGAAAATCCTTCGAGCGCCTGCTACTGACTTGAATCCATGCCTTGCCTTAATCCACTATTTTTTTCGAGCTCCGCTCAGCTAGCTCGTTCCCTCTCTTGTGTGCACGTGAGGATGAACAAGCAAAGTTCATTCTCACTTAGTCCAGAATCGACTTTTCTTTGGTCACCTTTCGTCCAACTTGCTCCCATACATAGGAATGCACGTAATGAGCATAATACACTATAAAAATTCATATAATCTCCCATATTCATACAAGTTATGAGACAAAAGTACACTAAAAAATATACGTTTTCCACCGTTACCACTATATTACATTATAAACGTATTTACCACTCCTAGAGAGGTAATCACTTAACTGTATTAGAATATATTACAATTTAATATTAATAATATATTACATTGTAATCTTACCCATTTTTTCTCTCTCTTCTTTCTATCCCAAAATTAAACCTCTTCAAATTAATTGAGCATCAAGGAGATTCTGAGCATAACTGGGTCGCATTCTTATGAGCGTCTGAAGAAAAAGAGTTGATCGAACTCGCTTTTCATATCCATGTCCACTGTTAATCAATCTTGGAAGAATAGGGCCTTACTATTTTTGCTAGGGTTCCAACCGCCTAATTCCTAGTGGTGGCCCTACTTGGTTTTGTCGAAGAGGAACTAAAGTAAGATTTACTCCTTAAAAATCCAAGACAGTATCACTTTTAGAAACACATATTATTATGTTCGAAGGGTGATGTAACAATTTTCATTAAATTTATTATGAACTCGATTAAAAAAATTAAAATTTTGAATTCGAAAATTGAGTTTGGCGAAATTATTATTTATTTGAATTGAATATTTTTGCAAATGAATGGATATATCATTCAAGTTTAGATCTCAATTTTGAGCGAACTTGGTAGAGATTTAAGTTGGTTTTGATTAGATTTTCAAATTGAAAACCCAAGAGAAACACATATATATATATATATATATATATATATATATATATATATATATATATATATATATATATATATATATATATATATATATATATATATATATATATATATATATATATATATAACCGGTGTACAAATAACACGTAATATACAACTAACATAATTGTATATAAGTTGTATGAATTGTATGTAAATTATTTTTTTTATAGGATTATGTACCAAAAAATTATATATAAGTTCCAGCTTTTGATCGAATTTGACAACAAAAGTTATAGTTAAGTTGTATATAAACTGATTTATACATAACTTGTGAAAAACTTTAATTACTTTTTGTAAATAGGAAAATCTAGCTAAAACGGGTAAATAAGTTTAACATTTGTATATATACGAAAAAACCCCGTTTTTGACAACTCGCTTTGAATCATCCATACATTTTATAGACCTAACTTTATGTCTAATTTGAGAGAGCAAGAGAGAGAAATCATCCAAGTACATTCGAATGCGGTGATTGTCAGATTTGATCTAGTACCTGCTTTAGAGACTTCGATGTAGTTTATATGGCGTTCATAGAACTTGATTCACTTTCCTTTTACTTTCTTCAGTACCGTTCTATTACTTACATAGTTTTACTAAAATTTGTATGCTGATACTTAGTAACGCTTATGTGCTCGTCGACACCAGAGTGGTTGTAGTAGTATTTCAGATATTTGTATCAGATATTCATGAGATTTTCACTATGTAGTTTATTAAAACATGTTTTATTCAAATATTTAGTTTTTATGTGATCATCAACTTGTCTAGCAAGTATGCTAGGCGCCATCACTACTAGATGAGATTTTGGGTTGTTACAAATTGGTATTCAGAGTATTAGGTGCTTAGGTCTCATGAGTCGTGAACGAATTTAGTAGAATATTGCGGTTCAATACAAAGACATCGATATTTATCCTTGAGAGGCTACTGAACCGTTAGGAAACTTCACTTTTCTTGAATTCTTGTCGTGATAACCATTTTCAACACAGTAGAAAGAGAGAATGTGTAAAGTTTTCTACTGAAACATCAGCTTGAGCAATCATTTTCAAGCTTTGATTTCTGCTTCATTTCTTGTCTGATCAAGCTAAAATTTGAACAAAGTGTTTCCATCATCCTAATATTCGATTAAAAACTAACGAAGCATGATTTGACGATCTGTAGATCTAAATATTGAGTCGTGGGTAGCTGTATCTTTTATAATATAATTCCAATCTTGTAATGACGAGGCTGGTCGTTTTATGAATTTATGCCCTAATTCCCTATTAACTGCACTCCCCGTGTTTGTTTCTACTATTGTGAGTTGCCGGGAGGATTATTTGGAGTTTTGGAGTGTTTTGGGACACTTAGTCCCCAAATGAGAGTTTAAACTTTAGAATTTGGACTGTAGTAGGAGCAGTGTGAAGATGTCCTCAGAATGGCATACGTTGGTTCATTAGCTGCGTTGGGTGATTTCGGGCATAGGAGCATGTTCGAATTGTGTTTTGGAAGTCCATAGCTTAATTAGGCTTGAAATTCTGAAAGTCGAATTTTTGAAGTTTCCGGTTAGATAGTGAAATGTTGATTTCGGGGTCAGAATGGAATTTCAAAAGTTGGAGTAGGTCCTTTGTGTCATTAGGGATGTGTGTGCAAAATTTTAGATAATTCGGATGATGGTTGATAGACTTTTTGATCGAAAGCGGAAACTAAAATTTTTGGAAATCATTAGGCTTGGATTTGGAGAGTGATTTGTAGTTTTAGTATTGTTTGATGTGATTCGAGGGTTGGAATAAGTTCGTATGATATTTTAGGATTCGTTGGCATACTTGGTTGAGGTTCCGGAGGCCTTACATGAGTTTCGAGTGCTTAATGAAAGTAGAATTGGACTTAGGAGAAATCTTAAGGTTGCTGAAGTTCTGCAATAACCGCACCCGCGGTTAAGGGACTGCAAGTGCGTGATCGCAGAAGCGATCGAGGTGTCGCAGATGCGGCTATTTGATCTATATGTGGTAGTGGAAAAGAATCTTTAAGACAAGCTTTATTAAGGTCTGTGTAATCTACACAAACTCGCCACTTACCATTCTTCTTTAGTACTACAACAGTATTGGCTAACCAATTAGGATACTTTACCTCACGGATAGACTCAATCTTTAGTAATTTTTGAACCTCTTCTTGAATCACCTGATTTTTGAAAGTTCCTTGCTTTCTCTTCTTCTGTTTGACAGGACGGTACGATGGATCTTCATTTAATTTTTAAGTCATTACCTCCAATGGTATTCCTGTCATATCAGAGTGGGACAAAGCAAAACAAACCATGTTAGTTTTCAAAAATTCAATCAACTTACCTTTCATGTCTTTGCTTCGATTGGTTAGAATTTCTTTTCAGGCCATTGTACAAATAATACTACAACCTCTAGTTCTTCAATTGTTGTTTTTATATTATCATTTTTCTCTGGTTCTTGAATGACATCAGGCCTTGAGTCCACATCTATTCGCCCTTTTTTAGTTGAGATTTGTATCATGATATCCCCAACTGGATTCTATAACTGCTATTTTTCTTCGTCTCTCGTACTTGAATCAGCTACGGAATTGATGCTCCTGGATATCTGTTAATCTCCACGAATTTGACATATTCCCCATGGTGATGAAAATTTGATTACTTGATGTAATGTTGATGGAACAGCATCCATCTCGTGAATCCATGGTCTCCCAAGAATCATGTTGTAAGACATCTCCATATCTACCACTTGAAATTTTGAATCTTTAATAACACCTTCTGCGAATGTAGTGATTATTACCTCTCATTTTTTTACGATACTAGAGTAGTCAAATCCAAACAAAGTATGCGCCTTTGGTACTAATTTGTCTTCAACTTGTATCTCACGTAACACTCTTAGCAGAATGATGTTCACGGAACTACCTGGATCAATCAAAACTCGTTTCACATTAGTATCATGTACAAGTAGAGATATTACCAGTGCATTATGTGGAGTTAATACACTATCTGCATCTGCATCATCGAACATAATAGTTTCTTCTTCTAAGACATGTCGCATCCGTTTCCCTTGAGTAATCCTGAATTTTGAAATCTTATTAGAGGCAGTGTACATCACACCATTGATGTCTTTACCTCTTCTTATAATGTTGACAGTCCTTTTGGGAGAAGGTTGTTTAGGGGACTCCTGCCTATTCTTCATGTATGCTTGCTTACCTTTCTTACTGAATAACTCGGTGAGATACCCCTATTTCAATAAATGATCAACTTCACTTTGTAAAAATATACAGTCAGCCATTTTATGCCCATGATCATTATGAAATTCACACCAATGATCAGGGTTGCACCTGTTTGGATTCGATCTCATCTATTTTGGCCATCGTTCCTTGTCACTCATGCTTCTCAAAATAGCTACGATTTCGGAAGTGCTCACATTGAAATTATAACCGTCGAACCTTGCCATTAAGTTTCTATCATCATCTCGAGACTCACGTGTGTTTCGATCATTCCCTAATCTTGATGACGAGCCCGAATCTCTATTCCTCGATCTGTGGTCGTATCTCTGATTATCCTATTTTCATCGTGAGTATTTTACCAAAGGTCCCATGTATGGTTCGTACCTATTTTTACCGGACTTTTTTTCGGTTCCACCCGTCTCAAACTTATCTTTTCTTCTTTTTGATACCGTAAAATAATGTCTTCTTCGATCCTCAGCTTCGTGTTATACTTGTTATAAACGTCATTCCATGTTGTGGTTGGAAATTCACGAAGACTTTCCTTGAGTCGCCCCGAAACTCTTTTCATTCAAATTACTGGTGAAAGCTATAGCCGCCCAATTGTCAGGTACACGCGGTAATGTCATTCTTTCACGTTAGAATCTGCCCACGAATTCTCTAAGTAATTCTGAGTCTCCTTGTTTGATTTTGAAAATATCTTCCATTCTTTTTTCGACTTTTTGAGCTCCCGAGTGTTCTTTGATGAAAGAATCTGCAAGCTCAGCAAAAGAATTAATAGATTTTTGGGTAAAAGGGAATACCATGTTAATGCACCCCTAATGAGTGTTTTACCGAATTTCTTGACCAATACTGATTCAATCTCCAGTTTGGTCAAGTCATTGCCTTTGACGCTTGTTGTGAATGTAGTCACGCGGTCTCGTGGATCAGTTGTTCCATCGTATTTGAGAATATCAGGCATTTTGAATTTCTTTGGAATAGGGAGGGGAGTAGCACTTGGCTTCCAAGGTTATTTTGAATATTTATCCACGTCTATCCCTTTGATTACAAGTGGTACCTCAGGTCTTCGCTCTATGCGGTCACTTTGCTCTTTGAGTTGTTTTTGCAATGTTAGTATTAAATTTTGTAAATATGAATTAACTAAATTACCTGGTACTCATTCTTGTGACTTACCGTGGGGTCCACCATTTCTTAAATTAACAAGCCCAGAATGAGAATTCTCCAGAGTGTTGCTATTTGGAGTGGGTATGAGTGGTGCAGCAGGTAATTGGCTAGCAAGAGCTTCAAGAGCTTTTTGGAGAAGGGACCGGTGTGTGATTATCCTGTAGATTTCTTGAAGTTGGTTTCCTTCATTTCCTTGAATGTGTCATTATTATTCGACATGGTTGATGCAACAAGGAAAATTAAGCTAAATATATTATCAGATTCCCGGTAATGGAACCAATTTGTTTAACCAAAATAGGAACTTCGGTCAAAGCTTTAATTTAGAAGAACTCAGATTACTGATAATCAAAGAATGTATATAAGAGAGTAATTTGACTAGAAATAAGATAATCAAAAAAGTAAAGTGGACCAGTATATTCAGATAGTGTTTCGTGTCCTACAAATTATTTGTCTCCTCCTTTTCATAGTTATTTCTAAGATATACATTTTGCTTCTGTCATAATTGAGTTATTATGGATAATTAAAGGCATTAAATGCTACGTTACACAATCATTATAATTTAATGTAAATTCTCTAACGTTTTCAATATTTTATGTTCATTAAATATTGTATATGTATTTCCTTATAATGGCAGGTTCATTCTCCTGAATTCTTGGATTTAAATAGATACGAGCGTCGAGTCTACTCGTACCTTTGCTCGTGCCAGTGCTCGTATTTGTTGCAACTCGTGCCTCTTTATTAATCATCATCCTTTGACCAACATTCATGTCATGATGTGTTATCCTTAAACTATTCGATACGTGTAAACTTAATTTTCTTAATTCAGTAGGTACTATAGCTAATAATATCTCACCTCTTTAAATTGGGGGAGCTATTCAAATATCTAAAAATAGGACCAAGGACATCTTTTTTTTTTCTGGAAACTTGGTATCTTAGTTCTTGAATGTCTGAGGAGAGAGATATAAAATCGTAATTTGAGGAGTGATAAAGGTTGGTTAGTCAAATAACCCTTATGATTAATATTATTAAATAATTTACTTAATAAATATATCAAAAATCATAAAAAATACGTACTTATTTTAGATAGGAAATTAAAAGTGTTAGTCAACTTACATGAGGGAGGAGCGCAACATCGATGTACAAAAACTAAAGCTCGCTGGTCAAATATTTATATATATACTATATTAAAAGCACGAAGATACTTAGCGAAATATTATTTATCTTTTATACCCTTTAAATACAGATTTAACATTGGACAAAGTAGTAATTTAATTATTTTTTAAAAGTTATAAAATATTTCTTATTTGAACTATATAAAAACTCCTAATATATAAGAATTTAAAAGGAATAAATTTTAATTATAAAAATCCTCTCCATAAAAGTCTGCTATAAATATATCACATTGCCTTTGTTAGATTATTTTTACCTAAATAAACAAAAAAATATTATTCTAAGGGTAAGAATCTTTTGGGTAACAATTTATATATATCCTTCAAAATTAAAGTGACCTTTAGGACCATTATGAGTTTCGTTATTAGAAGCCGACTAATTAAAGTCTCCTCTTTGATCTAACTTTATAGATCTATTGCATTATTTTGTATGTTTATAGTTTTTGGTGTAAGTTTTGCAATGTGAAAGTAAAAAAATTTTCTTGCGTGTCCTTTATATATTCAATATTTTGGTCGTGTTATTTTTAAAGTAGATCAAATCTTTTTGTTCATTAATGATATTCTCAACTCTATGCAGGGATAAGTTTATATAGCTTTAGATTTAAATTGATATGTATTGCATATGTTTTATGCTCCAAAGATATTAGCATTGTTATTTAATATGTGGCTCTCATGCAGATTTAACATAAGCATGTTAGAATCTTTAAAATGCGAGTATATGTTGCTATGAAGAGGTAAGAAATTCAGTCTTTTATTTAATTTATATTGATATATATAATATATTAGTTAACTGCTGATCAATTTATATTTTTGTATGTCTGTTCTCTTTAAATGCGAATAAGCAGTACGTCATCATATAAAACAAGAACTTAAATATCTGAATCCTTGAGATTTCTTCAGATATTGCAATTGAACCCAACAATCATTTGAGCATTATCTGTGTCAAACGATTTCTTCTTTTATTTAGTTAGGTGAATGAGATCAACGTTCATTAGTTTCAGGAATTTACACTTTTTGCTCTAATTTTATTTTACAACTCAAATATAATAATTTAATAATATTTATTATTTATTTATTGATATACGGTACACGCGCTTTTACTATAGTAAAAGCACGAAGCCCCTTAGTAAAATGTTGTTCGCTTTTTTACCTTTTAAAAATAAATTTTACATTAAATATATAAAATTATAACTCAAGTTTGTAAGATATATGGATTTATATCTAGATATATGGACTTATATCTACACACATATGAACAATATATGGATAAATTATATGTTATGTGCTATCTTTTGGTTTGGCCTAATTTTGTGGTCTTATGGACATTATGTTAAGGGGGCAAATGTATTGTCATATAAAGTGTATGACTAATGTGTAGATACCCAAAAGGGTAACCTTAGTTAATGATGGGCTAACTAAGGTTACATATATGTAACCATGGTTACATGCTTATGACTCTTGAGTTGTGTAACTCTTGTGACTCTTGGGTTATGTAACTCATTTGTTATTAAGTGAGGGTTATGGTTCCCATATTAGTGCAAGACAAGACTCTTCTTCCTCCCATTGAATCAAGAGCCAAAAACTCCATTGTTGTCTTGCAAATATTGTGGATATACCATTTGATTATTGTCATAACATTATTATTGTGAACCATTCACATATTGTTCAAAGTCTTGTGAAGCATACTTGTGGTGATATACAACTTCAAGAAATCTTGAAGAAAGGATCAAGGAGTTCACAAGGACATAAGGACAATCATCAAAGGAGGTTCAACAATTTCCACATATGGATTCAGGTTAGCTTCCGCTCATGTAGTTTAATTCCGAATTATTCAATATGAAGGTTGTTATATTTAGTTGGAATCATAATCCTAACAATTGGTATCAGAGTCGCCTTCATTTTTGGATAATTTGGATGTTCATAATATTCATGTTATGTTAGGATTCATGTTCAAGTTATGTTAGAATTTTATTTATGAAATTCTAGTACCATGAAATAGCATGATGTTATGAATGTTGTGTTTTGTTGGAATTTGATGTTTTAATACCATGTTATCTTTACTTGTATTAAAACATTGTATTAAGCATGATTTTAGTTGGTAAACAACATATTTTCTTGTTTAAGATGCTTGTTGAAAATCATGTTTTAATTCTGTAAATTCTGTCCCAAAACAGTTTTAAGAGTTAGTCGAATAACTTTTCAGATAGTCGACTAACTTAATTTTTTCTGGAATTTCCGCAAGCCTGGTTAGTCGACTAACTTAAAGTTAGTCGACTAACCTGGTCCAGTGAATATTGAAACGTTTTCCAGGTTAATCGACTAACTTTAAGTTAGTCGATTAACTTGGTCCAGTAAGTCTGAAATTTTCTTGTTATGCCAAAATAATCGATTATCTGTTTTAGATAATCGATTATCTCGGTCCATTAAGGTTAAAAACGTTTCAAATTTTTAAGTTTCAGTTTTTTAATTGACATATCAATTAATATAAAGTTTTTTTGTATTATACATTAAAATATTTGAGTTTTGAATATTAATTTTTAAAGTCCATCAATTCTCATTATTTTTGGAATTGTCCTCTCAAGTATACAACAATTATTATTCAAAAGTTGCATGTCAAAACATGTAACTTATTAAGTTAAAGATTCATGATATGGCTTAAGAAACTAAAGTTTATAGCATCTAATATTTTAATTAGTCAATTGAAGCATTATGTTGCCAAAGTAACCTCTATTGTGTAGATTGATTAATCTTAAAATATAAGATGAATGTGGATGTTAGTCTTCCATGCGTTTAACACCGGCCCAAAGGAAGGTTGTTATTTGGCAGGAATTCGAACATGCTTGTGGTGATAAATATGAGACAATTATTTGGTTTTCCATGTGAATATTAAATCGGCCCAAAGGAAGGGTTAATATTTGACAGGAGTTTATTGTCTATGTTTGATCACTACACCAAGAGTACCACTTACAAGTTGTTTTTCTGTCCAAAGACTAAAATCAATGTTGTGCTAGGTATCTTGTAATGGGAAATGCCTATTTTGAATCTATAAAGTAAAGTTAAAGTTCAAGTAATTGTAAGCATGTATTCAGTAATCATTTTGTTCTATTTTTAGTTAATTCTTCTGCTTCTACGATATCTGCCAACATCAATAGCATCCCTGTGCTTAACGACACTAACTTTAAGGAATGGAAAGAGAATGTAATGATCGTTCTCGGTTGCATGGATTTTGACCTTGCACTTCGGACCGAGCAACCTACTCCTCTTGAGGATACATCCTCTCCTGATGAAAGGAGGGCGATGGAGAAGTGGGAACGCTCGAATCGCATGAGTCTAATGATCATGAAGCGTGCAATTCCAGAATCATTCAGGGGCACTATGAATGATGAAGCTAATGCCAAAGTTTTCCTTGAAAACCTTGAAAAGCGTTTTATGCAAAACGAAAAGGCGGAAACAAGTACACTATTGAGTAAACTTGTTTCCATAAGGTATTAGGGCAAGGGAAACATTCGGGAGTACATTTTGGAAATGTCTCATCTTGCTTCGAAACTAAAGTCACTCAAGCTGGATTTACCTGAGGAACTTCTTGTGTACTTTGTTTTGATATCTCTTCCTGCACACTTTAATCAGTTTAAGGTCAGTTACAACTGCCTGAAGGAGAAATGGACTCTTAACGAGCTCATTTCACACCGTGTGCAAGAAGAGGAAAGGATAAAGCTAGATAACACTGAAAGTGCTCATTTGGCATCCTCTTCTAAGGAAACTAAGAAGAGGAAAGGTAAGGAAGTTGCGGTTGCAAGGCCCAAGATTAAGCAACATAAGGAACCTAAGGTTGAAATCACTGAATTAGGTTGCTTTCTCTGTAAGAGGACTGATCATGTGAAGAAAGATTGTACCAAGTACCATGCCTGGCATGCGAAAAAGGGTACATTTCTTTCTCTTGTTTGTTCGGAAGTTAATTTAATTTCGGTACCTAAGGATACTTGGTGGGTAGATTCTGCTGCTACTACTCACATAAGTATATCAATGCAGGGTTGCCTGAACTGCCGAAAACCAAATGATGGTGAAAGATACATCTATGTGGGTGACGGCAAGAAGGTGCCAGTTGAGGCTATTGGAAAATTTTGGCTGTTGTTATAAACCGGTTTTCACTTAGATTTGGATGAGACTTTTGTTGTACCGTCTTTTAGACGGAATTTAATTTCTGTTCCCCAATTGAACATATCCGGTTATAAATGTACATTTGGGGACAATAAAGTTAGTCTCTGTCAGAATTCAAATCTTATTGGTACTGGTGTTTTATCAACATTTGATAGCTTATATTTGGTTGATACAATAACCTCAAATAAAGAAACTTTGCATACAAGTTTAAGTGGTACCAAAAGAAAATTAACTAATGAGAATTCTATTTCACTCTGGCATAAACGTTTGGGTCACATATCCATTCAAAGAATTCAGAAACTCGTGTCAGATGGAATTCTTGATTCGCTTGATTCCTCAAATTCGGAAATTTGTATTGAGTGTATCAAGGGAAAACAAACAAACAAGACTAGATTAGGTGCTAAGAGAGCTTCGGACGTCTTAGAATTGATACATACGGATATTTGTGGGCCATTACTCCTTATCGGAATGGTCAACAATACTTTATCACATTCATAGACGATTACTCTCGTTATGGGTACCTATATCTTATTCATGAAAAGTCCCAATCCATAGACGTGTTCAAATCATTTAAGGCTGAAGTTGAAAATCAACTAAGCAAAAGAATTAAATCCGTTAGATCTGACCGTGGTGGTGAATACTATGGTCGATATGATGGTTCAGTGAACAACGTCCAGGGCCTTTTGCTAAATTCCTAGATGAGTGTGGGATCGTCCCTCAGTATACTATGCCAGGAAGTCCTACGATGAATGGTTTAGCTGAGAGGCGAAATCTCCCTTAAGGATATGGTAAGAAGTATGATTTTTCGTACTACTTTGCCAGACTCACTCTGGGGTGAAGCATTAAAAACCGCAGCTTATATTCTTAATAGAGTTCCAACTAAAGATACAATCAAAACCCCATATGAACTTTGGACTGGGCATAAACCCAGTATTCGACATTTACACATTTGGGGTTGTCCAGCTGAGGCAAGGCCTTATAGGCCGAATGAAAAGAAACTGGATGCTAAGACGGTTAGTAGCTATTTTGTTGGATACTCTGAAAGGTCCAGGGGTTTTAAGTTTTATGATCCCACTTCTAGAACTATTTTGAGACGGGTAATGCTAGGTTTTTTGAGGATATTGAGTTTGGGGGGTGGGGAGATAAAGTTGTTAGAGATTTTGTCTTTGAGGAAGAACATGTATCTTTCCCTCAAGTTGTTGATCTTGGTCAGGGTGTTCTCATTCCTGACACGGATCACACAACTCCAGTTCAAGACAATCTCGAAAATCTCCCCCATCAAGACCCTGATATAACTAATGAAAATCAAACTCAACAACCTCAAGAAACTGAAATGCCATTAAGGAGATCCACTAGAGAGAGGAGAAATGCAATTTCGGATGATTATGTAGTATTTCTCCAAGAACAAGAAAGTGATATTGGACTTGAGGAAGATGATCCAATCAACTTCCGTCAAGTCATTAAGTGTTCTAACTCTCAAAAGTGGATTGATGCCATGAATGATGAGATGAAGTCTATGAGCGATAATGACGTTTGGGAGCTTGTTACATTGCCCGAAGGTATTAAACCTATTGGTTGTAAATGGATTTTTAAAACCAAAAGGGATTCAGGGGGCAATGTTATTAAGTATAAAGCTCGTCTTGTCGCAAAAGGCTACACTCAGAAAGAAGGCATTGATTATAAAGAGACTTTCTCTCCAGTTTCATCGAAAGACTCTTTCAGGACTATAATGGCATTAGTAGCACATTTTGATCTTGAGCTTCATCAAATGGATGTTAAGACAGCATTTCTCAATGGTGACATTGAGGAAACAATTTATATGGTACAACCTGAAAACTTTGTTTCGGATGAATCAGAGAAAAAGGTTTGCAAATTAAAGAAATCCATCTATGAGCTCAAGCAAGCTTCTCGTCAATGGTATTATAAGTTTCATGCAGTCATTACATCTTTTGGTTTTGAACCGAATATTGCTGATGACTGTATATACCATAAGTTCAGTGGGAGTAAGTATATTTTTCTGGTTTTATATGTCGATGACATACTGCTTGCCTGTAACGGTATAGCTTACTTGAACTTAAGGAATTTCTTTCAAAGAAATTTGAGATGAAAGATCTTGGTGAAGCTTCTTTTGTATTAGGAATTCAGATACAACGAGATCGCTTCAAAGGCGTTCTCGGTCTGTCACAAAAGGGCTATATCGATAAGGTTCTGAAAAGATTTGGCATGCAGGATTGTAAACCAGGCAACACCCCTGTTGCTAAGGGAGACAAATTTAGTCTCAAAAAGTGCCCAAATAATAATTATGAAATTTCAGAAATGCAGAAGACAGCTTATGCTTCGGCGGTAGGTAGTCTGATGTATGCTCAGGTATGTACACGACCTGATATAGCATACATTGTTGGGATGTTAGGCAGATATCTAAGCAATCCGGAAATGGACCATTGGTTGGCAGCCAAAAGGGTCATAAGGTATTTACAGAGAACAAAGGATAACATGCTTACATATCAGAGTTCGGACCAGCTTGAGATCATCGGGTATACCGACTCCGATTTTGCCACTTAGTCTAATAACAACAACAGTAATTTGACGAAAGCAAAACATAAAGACGTCAAATTTCGGGTTGTTAAAGAAAGAGTACAAAATGGACAATTGTGCATTGAGTACATAAGTACAAACTCCATGCTTGTGGATCCGCTCACTAAGGGATTGACACCAAAAGTATTTCATGAGCATATTGCTTGTATGGGTGTCAAATCAGATAAGGATTATGTATTTTAGTGGGAGTTTGTATTGCACATTTATGTATTGTTCATTATATTCAGAAATTCAGTAATTCAGTTATATCTGCGCAGATATTCAGTTTTAAAGTTTTTGTACTCTTACAGTTTATGTTTGATCTCAATAAAGAGAACCAGTTGGAAATAGACATTCTATTGACCACACTTTATGTTATTTCCATGCTACATACCTACACTTGATCCATGTCGTTGGTTATATTGATATACGTGAGCTATGATTAGTTCTAGTTACGAATGAGTAACGACGAGCACTTAGTTCCTATGTTGGTATGAGTGATGGACCGGATTGTTCATGACAATTTTATTGTGATAGCAATTTTGAGCTCCTAAGGTTATTTTGTAACATATAATGCTAAGGTTTGTACATATGTATGTGTATCTCGTCCAAGTGGGAGATTGTAAGATATATGGATTTATATCTAGATATATGGACTTATATCTATACACATATGAACAATATATGGATAAATTATATGTTATGTGCTATCTTTTGGTTTGGCCTAATTTTGTGGTCTTATGGACATTATGTTAAGGGGGCCAATGTATTGTCATATAAAGTGTAGGACTAATGTGTAGATACCCAAAAGGGTAACCTTAGTTAATGATGGGCTAACTAAGGTTACATATATGTAACCATGGTTACATGCTTATGACTCTTGAGTTATGTAACTCTTGTGACTCTTGGGTTATGTAACTCATTTGTTATTAAGTGGGGGTTATGGTTCCCACATTAGTGCAAGACAAGACTCTTCTTCCTCCCATTGAAGCAAGAGCCAAAAACTCCATTGTTGTCTTGCAAATAACATTATTATTGTGAACCATTCACATATTGTTCAAAGTCTTGTGAAGCATACTTGTGGTGATATACAACTTCAAGAAATCTTGAAGAAAGGATCAAGAAGTTCAAAAGGACATAAGGACAATCATCAAAGGAGGTTCAGCAATTTCCACATATGGATTCAGGTTAGCTTCCGCTCATGTAGTTTAATTCCGAATTATTCAATATGAAGGTTGTTATATTTAGTTGGAATCATAATCCTAACAAAGTTAACTTTGTAGAAACATTAAAATCAACTAAACTTTTGATAATTAAATCTTTTCTTATTTGAACTGTGTAGAAATGTCTAATATTTTGGACTTTCAAATTCATTAAAACTTATCTTATATAATTGTTTTTTTCTTAATTAAATTATGTAACCAAACTACAATTCCTTACATCTTTATGCTTTAATGTGAAATGTCCTACGTGCCTAATCTAATTTCAAAATAGACTTACCAGTATTTGTTTGTGGTAAAATACTTTTTTTTTTTGTTATGAAAAATCATACTTGTCGAAATACAAAACTTTAGCCTATTTTCATTAAAAAGTTCGGTTCATCACAAATAGTATCCCATCAGTTAATGTAGTGTTATGCTTAGGATTCTTTTATCTAGCTAAATTGTCCTAGAATGACAACTCCTTTAATCTTGAACTTTAAAACTAAAATCATGTAAAATAAGGAGGACTTGAACATTTTATATAAAAAGGAGAGAATATTTCATATACTTCATCAACTTTTTGATTGTGTCACTTATGAGGAGGTAAAATTGGGTGTGCATTTGATTTATCGATTATCAATTTGTATATATGCTTATTGTTATCGTTTTAATAAAATTTCGATTTCTTCAATTTCGATTTATCGATTCGGTTATCGATTATAACAATAAAAAAAATTGCAGAATTACAAGGAAATTATATTGCTATAAACATGCCTAACTAATATGGGCAAAAAGAAGCTAAAATAAGACGAACACCGTTTATAACATAAAATTATATCAACAAGCACATGCAACGAAACTAAAGTAAGGGATCAAATGTATGCCACTTACACTCCAATGGTATATAAAAAACAAAACAAAATACATCATCACGTCTAATTCTATTTTTCATTAATTTGAACTTCATTCCCCTAAGCTTTAAATATGATCATTCCTTATGTGGTAGAGGAAATAATAGAATTAGGGACATAGGATAAAGAAGAGGGTATTATAGAATAAGGGTTAAAAAAATTAAAATAAAAATATATTTTTAGTATATCTTATCAGTTTATCGATAAACCGACAATCGAAGAGGACAAAATCGAAATCGATAACTCGATAAGGAAAAGATAATATTTGTGTTAATTTTTAAAGTTGTGCACTGAGTTTTCTTTATTGAGTTAAGACCTCAAATTAAATATAATATTTATGTTAATTTTTAAAGTTTAATACTTTTTAATATAGGGTACACAAAACTGGTAATATAGAAATGTTTAATTAATTCTTGTAGAGCACTATTCAGGAAAATAAATTCTTGAGTTGGGGAACCACGAATGCGTGAACAATTGTTGTAGAATAAAATTTAAAAAAAAAAGGTGAAAAGAGCTGAAATTTATCACTGAGAGAAACAAGGAGAATGAAACTCGATAGATACGACATTATTGAGTTAACGTTTTATTCAATACACTTCCAAGGTATACTTGATTCTTTCAAATTTAATTGTATCAAGAATTTAATTAAAACGACATTCGTCTTTCGAATAAATTTTTCTATTAAATGCGAACATGTATGTGAATGAGTGCTTAGAAATCATCAACAATTATGTGTAGAGAAAACCTCCTTGCGAATAATTTTCTCAGAGAAACACGGAGCTTCAATTCCCAAGCCTTTTTCGGCTATCTATGAGAAATTGCAGTTTGATATCCAATAAATAATTTGAAGCTACTCATATAACAATTCTTCTAAATGAAAAGAAAGATAATTAACTTGACAATTATTAATTAATGTTATGAAATTATATAAAGACAAGAACAATAATGCAAGAATAAGAGCAATAGAGAGAGAGAAGTATTCTTATTGATACTTAGAGATTGTTAGGGATGGTTTACAATGGTAGAAGACCCCTTTATTTATAGGGAGGGGGATGATTTAGCTACCAAGAATAGAACTCTAGAATCTCTCTAATTATAGACATTCACCTTAAATAGGAGATTTCATAACACTCCCCCTTGAATGTCTATTCAACAATGTGCCTCGTTAAAACCTTAAAACCAAAACCCAATGGGAAAAATTAAAGAAAGGAAAAAGAGTACACATGTTTGAATATGCGCCTATTGGTTGCCTCGTTAAAAACCTCGCAAGGAAAACCCATTTGGGACAAAACCTTCTAAGGAAAAAAGAGTGCAACGCGCATTAACTCCCCCTAATAAGAACATCAATTTATATCCTTGAGCATTTGCATTCCAATCTTGTGCATCATCTTCAAAACGATCTTTGGTAGATGTTTGACAAATCAACCATATTGACTTGAATAAATATTCCGCACCTTGAAATCATCATTCTTGATAGATATGAACATCTTCATATAATGTCGTGGAATAACTTTTCAATATCTCCATAGATGCATTCTCAATGCCATCATGCTTATAGTTATAGCAAGATACATATGTACACAAATTGTACTAAGGATGTGGTACTTCAGGACCAAGAACTGCATATGCTTCAAGCAACTTAAATCTTTCAAGTTAAGTCATATAAGCCATATAATAGACTTTAGATGCATATCAAGTTTTCCATGTCATGCTAGACAAATAAGATATCGAAAACTGACTATACATACCTTTGACTTTTATACTTTCAAGTATTTGAACTACATGTCCAAATCTACATGTCTTTCACATGGAATCAAGTATTTGTCTATACGCTTCAATCGTATCCAAGACCTTGTCCTTCAAGGACTTTTGTAGTGAGAATATAGTTACATTCTTTGGGTCAGCAAATGCGTATAGCATGCTTTGCAATATGTTGCAATTGAATTATCCATTTTATGAACTTCAGGTTCATATCATGATATTCGGGGATCTACATATACAAATGATAATTCTTCCCATGTAACCTTTTCTCAATTGTTTATCATGTCTCCCCCTCATGTTAGAAAAGCTAACTTGTTTCCTCAACTTTGGGAAATCATCTTTGTGCATTATCATGTCAATATACACAGCATATTAATAATAAGATGAAATTATTTGGTTCCTGACCCTGAACCAGTTGTGAGGGGAGAATATAATATACTCTCGTATACAACGTATATCAAACTGATATATATAACTTTGTTCTCATAAGAAACAGTTTAGCTATTAAGTGGAAGCACTCAATAATTATCTTGCTAAACCAACTTTGATATAAACCAACTTATCAAGATGAACTATCTTGAGTAGAAAATCTGGAAATTATGCTCGAAGTTAGATTACTGAGCAATTTACCTCGCAAGCACCGGCCAGGCTGCGGGTTAATAACAATTGCGCATGTAACCATATCATAGATGCATCATATGTGGTATACATGGCAGGTGAATGGGCCCATATTCACCTTTGATATTTCCAGAATTTATGGGCTTCAACCTGAACTCTTTAGTTGGTCAGTTCATTAATGAGAACAAGTGATACAAGAGAATTCGTAAAGAACTTTCTAGTTCTTTGATATTCACCTGTGTGAATTTGCACATCATACTTAAAATGAGATGGCTAATACGAATGCTAACTGAACAAATTATCAATATTGGTAAACTTTAAATTTACATCATGACATGTGCACTTATCAATAAAATTCATGTTTATTATGACATGGGTTTTTATACCAATAGATATCCACTTTATTGTGGCATTCTTTCTTTTGTGTAGTACAAACTGGAGAACAAAGCGGGTAGCTTTTCATATGCAAATTACCCCGCTACAAGTTGTAGTAATAGGAGATATCAAAGCCTTCCTTTATTTATAGTCTCAATATAATCAATCGCTTTCGCGTGTACTTTGGAAACTGAATAAGTTTCTTTGAGACTTACTACAGCACAATACTCAATTGTGTTTCTTTAACATAGTAATAATTGGCTCTTCTAGAGCTCTCAATTAATTTTGTACTACCACAGATTCATCAACATCCATGTGGTGAATATCTTTCTTAAAGAGAAAGTTATACCATTATGGTCATGTCAAACTTATATGCAAGATATGTTTCTTGCATTATCGTTGTCTTTAATAGTCATATTTCCAAAATACTTTGGCGTACAATAGGTACGTGACCAACGATCATTCATGCCATATATCATCTCAAACCTCCTTCTAGGGGTGAGTGTGGTATCATCTCAAACCTCCTTCTAGGGGTGAGTGTGGTATATTTAATACCAATTTCATGTTCATATTCTTCCAATAATGAATATGTATTCGTGAATCAGATGTTGTCACATTCACTTCGGGGATATGTGATTTTGTTATCCTTTTCAAATCTATAAATGCGTCAGGCATTTGATTTGCTATTCTTTGCAAATGGATAATCTTTTGTGCCTCTTTCACAAATAGAGGTATGTGGATCAAGATGAGATAATGATGCATTTTTCCACAAAATTTCCCGTTTGGTTTCACCAACTTCTCCCCCTAATTTTGGGAAAAGTGTCTCATCAAATTGACAGTCTGCAAATCGTGCAGTGAACAAATCTCCTGTCAATGTTTCGAGGTAGCGAATAATGGAGGGCGATTCAAACTCAACATATATTCCTAACCTTCTTTGCGGACCCATTTTGGTGCGGGATGACGGTGCTATAGGCACATATACTGCGCATCCAAAGATTCTTAAATGGGATATATTAGGTTCATGACCCAAAACCAATTGCAACGGGGAATATTTGTGTCAATTCGTCAGTCAGAGACGAACTAGCATTGCTGTATGCAAAATGGCGTGACCCCAAACCGAAGTGGGCAGCCTCGTTTTCATGAGTAAATGAGGTATTCAAGATTATACTCATGTATTGTCTCAATCTGATATCCATTTTGAATGATATCTTTAAAACTCAACAAGTTCCTTTTAGACTTGGAGGAGAACATTTTGACTGATATCATTAAAACCCAACAAGTTCCTCTTTAGACTTGGAAGAGAACATTGTATTCTCTATGATAAACATCGTGCCTTTGGGCAGAGTTACAGTTGTTCTTCAGGAGCCTTCAATCAATTTAATTCCCATGGTTTGACATACAAAAGAAATACACGAACATAAGAATAAACAAGTTCAATTCGTTTGTGTCACATAATATTTTCAAAATCTGCTGATGTCAGTTGACTAAATAAATCAGATAGTCGATTATATGTTTTCCATAATCGATTACTATGTAGTTTGAAATTTTCAGTTTAAGCATTTTCATAAAACAATCGATTGTTAAACACACACAATCGATTGTTGAGCATTAACAATCGATTGTTAAACATAGACAATCGACTGTTGACTATTTTTGAAAAATTCCAGATCACTGTTTTAAGACAATCGATTGTTAAACATAGACAATCGATTGTTGACAATTTTTGAAAAATTCCAGATCACACTGTTTTAAGACAATCGATTGTTAGACATAGACAATCGATTGTGGATGATTTTTGAAAAAATTCCAGATTACACTGTCTAACGACTATCGAATGTTAGACATAGACAATCGATTGTGGATGATTTTTGAAAAATTCCAGATTACACTGTCTAACGACAATCGATTGTTAGACATAGACAATCGATTGTCGATCAATTGTTTTTCAGCTTTAATGCGAAAATATTAGATAATCGACTAGTTTTTCAGGTTAGTCGATTACCTCTACTGGAAATTAAAAATATTATTGATGTTTGAGCATATTGAAATATTCTAAAGAACTAATACTAACATTATATCATAAATTAACTAATACGAGTTAGTACTAATGACTATTAGTTTATTCATTAACTAATACAAATAAGTGAAATAAAATCAAACAATTCCATCTTCCTTCATCAAAGTGATGGTGCAAGAGAATCAAGGCCATTGGCACAGTTTCAAACCTTCATCAAGGTGATGGCGCAAGAAAATCAAGGCCTTAGCATAGTCTTGGGTGGATGCATTATTTCTGTCTTTAATGGCGTCTCCAAGACCTATAGCATCTAAGTGGATTTCAGCATCCAACACCCATGCCATATAGTTCTTGCCCGAAATTTCAAGGGCAACGAACTTTCTTTTCATAATGTCAGACATAAAACAAAATTACATCAAGAGCGTGTTCATACTTACGGGCTCTATTACAATTATCACATTCACTTCAGGGAATGGATCATAATTATGTGCTTTACACAATCTCATGTCAAATATTACTTTCATAAAGTGAAAGATTATTTTGAGAATCTTTATTATTCTCATTATCACAATAATGACGATTATAATTTCGTCTATTGCCACGTCCACATCCATTGATACCTTTACGGTAATAATTTTGTCTTCTTTCAGACTTATCACATACTGCTTCCATATTCTCTAAAGGGAATGGAGCAAATTCAATGGGACGGATTTTCAATTCTTTGCCCACAATCATACATGAATTTAATCATGGCAGGACATAGAGATTTTACCACTTCATGTGGTTACAATTTCTTACAAACTCCATTAGAGTTATAATCAAACTTTGTTGTCTTTGTTTGTATATAAAATCAAATCGTAGAATTTCAAGAATTTGAAAGGGAAAAGTAAATTACTTACCTTTAAGGTATACCAATAAATCAAATATACCTCTTGTGTAAATTCCTTTCTTTCTCTCACGTTTTTCTCTTTCTGTCCGTATAAAAATTCTTAATTCAAGAATTAATGATTTGCCAAGAACCCTAAAATCTTTTCGTGGCCTCCGTGAGTAAGCGCCGCTGCCTCTGCTTCGTAGGTTTGTGTTTGCTTTGCTTCTTTCCTTTTTTTTTCCGTTTTTGTTTTGTTTATCGAATAAGGCTTCTGCCTTTTTGTTTCTTTTCTGAATAAGGCTTCTGCCTTTTGCCTTTTCCCAAGGAATTGTCCGCACAGCAACCAACGTAGGAATTGCAAATTATTATGCTCAATCTCAAAGCTTCTACCCAATTGGTTAGAGTCTTGTACTGATAACGTGTTATGAAATAATATAAAGACAAGAACAATAATACAAGAACAAGAGCAATAGAGAGAATAGAGAGAGAGAAGTATTTTTATTGATACTTAGAGATTGTTAGGTATGGTTTACAATGATAGAAGACCCCTTTATTTATAGGGAGGGGGATGATTTAGCTACCAAGAATAGAACTCTAGAATTTCTCTAATTATAGATATTCACCTTAAATAGGAGATTTCATAACAATTAAAGCAATTTACGAATTCTTAGCATCTAAATAAACATATCTCATGTCAAATCCGTAGAGTAAAGTTACTCCACGAGGAAGTAGGAGTTAGATATCTATAAGACATTTACAACTAAGATTTTAACCAAACGATCGTATTGGATTGATTTAGGTCGAATTCTCCAATGGCTAATTGTTCTTCTCTTCGAAAGCTATACTCAAAACATCCAAGATACTACGTACTAATATTAACCAATACTCAAAAAAAATTATCCGTACTAGCCCAATTTGCTATTTCTAATACATCTTAGATGCGACGTTCGCTAACAGGAAAAATAAAGAGCAGCGTTCCTAGTTAGTGGCGGATCTACATATATTATTACGGGGGCTCAAGCACCCATTGCTTTTTGACTAAATTTAGTAAATTTAAATAGACAATTAAAAAAATGTTTTTTATCTTTTTTTAAGAATCTTTATTACCGAACACCCAGGATTTCAAATTTTTGGATTCGCCATTGTTTCTAGTAATGACGTCACTTCTGTTGGAGCTTTTAATAGGACAAAACTGTTAACATAATAGATGATCTTAGATAGTGTACTCAAACCAAGTAATTAAATGGACAAAATATTTTGCAGTTGCGTCTAACACATATATTACAACTAGCGAAATACACTATGCTCAGAGTTAAAGAAATTTAAAGACCCTTCCTCTCTCCTTTCCAGTGGAGCAGCTAGAATTTTATACAAGGAGAATTAAGAAAATATTGGAATGTAATATCTAGGGTTTGAACATATATCTAAAGGTATTCTTGAACCCCTTTACAACTTTACTAGTAAAATTTTCCTTTACGTCAACGGGATTCAACAGTCCTTACATTACCCAAAAACATTTATATTTGCACAATATAATATTTCAACGAATGGGATATATCCTCTTTCCTCAACTTAGCTCTGCCCATGCCAAAAATGGTGGATAATGAAGATAGAGTAGAAGTTGTAAGATATATGGATTTATATCTAGATATATGGACTTATATCTACACACATATGAACAATATATGGATAATTATATGTTATGTGCTATCTTTTGGTTTGGCCTAATTATGTGGTCTTATGGACATTATGTTAAGGGGACCAATGTGTTGTCATACTAAAGTGTAGGACTAATGTGTAGATACCCAAAAGGGTAACCTTAGTTTATGATGGGCTAACTAAGGTTACAAATGTAACTATGGTTACATGAATGCTTGTGACTCTTGAGTTTTGTAACTCTTGCAAGACATAACTCAAAACATAACTTTTGTCTTGTAACTCTTGTCTCTTGGGTTATGTAACTCCTAGAGTTATAAAGTGGGGTTATGGTTCCCATTCTTTAGCAAGACAAGTTCTTCTTCTTCCCATTGAATCAAGAACCATATTGTCCATTGTCTTGCAAATAGGGTGGAAAACCATAAGCCAAATTTGATCATTGTCATATTATTGTTATTGTGTAACAATTCTCATATTGTTAAATCTTGTGGATTCATTCTTGTGGTAGCATACAAACTTCAAGAAACTTGAAGAAAGGATCAAGAGGTTCAAAAGGAATCAAGGACAATTATCAAAGGTGGTTCATAAAATTCCACACATATGGATTCAGGTTAGCTTCCGCTCATGTAGTTGTAATTCCGGATTATTCAATATGAAGGTTGTTGTCTTTAGTAGGAATCATAATCCTAACAATTGGTATCAGAGCCACCCTTCATTTTGGATAATTTGGATGTTCATAAGAATCATGTTATGTTAGGATTCATGTTTTAGTTTTATAAGAATTTTGTTTATGAAATTCTACCATGAAATAGCATGATCTTATGAATGTTATGTTTTGATTTGATGTTTTAATATGATGTTAAAACATTGTAAATAGCATGATTTTAGTAGGTTAACAACATGTTTTTTATGTTTAAAATTCATGTTGAAAATCATGTGTTATTCAGGAAAAAAAAATTTTGGCCACTGCCTTCTGACAATGGATTGTTGCCTTACACAATCCATTGTCTGTGACTTTTAGTATTCTGGCAGTTTTTTGGAACACCAGACAATCGATTGTCAGGTCAAGGTCCAGTGAGTTTGAAACTTTTCCAGTAACTGAAATTTTTCATAAAACCAAACAATCGATTGTCTGGCTTTGACAATCGATTGTGGATGGTCCAGAAAATTTTTCATAAAACCAAACAATCGATTGTCTGGCTTCGACAATCGATTGTGGATGGTCCAGTAACAAAATTCATAAAACCAAATAATCGATTGTTTGGCTTTGACAATCGATTGTGGATGGTCCAGTAACTTGAAATTATTGTCAGAACACCAAACAATCGATTGTCTGGTTTTGACAGTCGATTGTGTTGGTCCAGTAAGGTTAAAAACGTTTCAACTCTCTCAAGTTTCAGTGAATATTAATTATTTTAAAGTCCACCAATTCTTATAATATATTTAGAATTGTCCTATCATGTACACAACGATTAATATTCAAGTGTTACATATCAAAATATGTAGCACATTAAGTTGAGATTCATAAAATGGCTTAAGGAACTAAAGTTTATAGAATCTAATATTTTAGTTATTCAATTGAAGCACTATGTTGCCAAAGTAACCTCTATTGTGTAGATTGATTAATTTTAAAATATAAGATGACTGTGGATGTTAGTCTTCCATGCGTTTAACACCGGCCCAAAGGAAGGTGTTAATTGGCAGGAATTCGAACATTCTTGTGGTGGTAAATATGAGACGATTATTTGGTTTTCCATGTGAATATTAAATCGGCCCAAAGGAAGTTTTAATATTTGACAGGAGTTTATTGTCTATGTTTGATCACTACACCAAGAGTACCACTTACAAGTTGTTTTTCTGTCCAAAGACTAAAATCAATGTTGTGCTAGGTATCTTGTAATGGGAATTGCCTAATTTTGAATCTATAAAGTTAAAGTTCAAGTTTATGTAAGCATGTATTCAGTAATCCTTTTGTTCTATTTTCAGTAAATTCTTCTGCTTCTACGATCTCTGCCAATATCAATAGCATCCCTGTGCTTAACGGCACTAACTTTAAGGAATGGAAAGAGAACGTCATGATCGTTCTCGGTTGCATGGATCTTGACTTAGCACTTCGGACCGAGCAACCTACTCCTCTTGAGGATACATCCTCTCCTGATGACAGGGGGTGATGGAGAAGTGGGAACGCTAGAATCGCATGAGTCTCATGATCATGAAGCGTGCAATCCCAGAATCATTCAGGGGCACTATGAATGATGAACCCAATGCCAAAGTTTTCCTTAAAAACCTCGAACAGCGTTTTATTCAAAACGAAAAGGCGGAAACAAGTACAATATTGAGTAAACTTGTTTCCATGAGGTATAAGGGCAAGGGAAACATTAGGGAGTACATTATGGAAATGTCTCATCTTGCTTCGAAACTAAAGTCACTCAAGCTGGATTTACCTGAGGAACTGCTTGTGTACTTTGTTTTGATATCTCTTCCTGCACACTTTAATCAGTTTAAGGTCAGTTATAACTGCCTGAAGGAGAAATGGTCTCTTAACGAGCTCATTTCACACTGTGTGCAAGAAGAGGAAAGGATAAAGCTAGATAAGACAGAAAGTGCTCATTTGGCATCCTCTTCTAAGGAAACTAAGAAGAGGAAGGGTAAGGAAGTTGCAGTTGCAAAACCCAAGAATAAGCAACATAAGGAACCTAAGGTTGAAATCACTGCATTAGGTTGCTTCTTCAGTAAGGGGACTAATCATGTGAAGAAGGATTGTACCAAGTACCATGCCTGGCGTGCGAAAAAAGGTACACTTCTTTCTCTTGTTTGTTCTAAAGTTAATTTAATTTCGGTACCTAAGGATACTTGGTGGGTAGATTCTGCTGCTACTACTTATATAAGTATATCAATGCAGGGTTGCCTGAACTGCCGAAAACCAAATGATGGTGAAAGATACATCTATGTGGGTGACGGCAAGAAGGTGCCAGTTGAAGCTATTGGCAAATTTAGGCTGTTGTTTAAAACTGGTTTTCATTTAGATTTGGATGAGACTTTTATTGTACCGTCTTTTAGACGGAACTTAATTTCGGTTCCCCAATTGGACATATCCGGTTATAAATGTACATTTGGGGATAATAAAGTTAGTCTCTTTCAGTGTTCAAATCTTATTGGTACTGGTGTTTTATCAACATTTGATAGCTTATATTTGGTTGATACAATAACTTCAAATAAAGAAACTTTGCATACAAGTTTAAGTGGTACTAAAAGGAAATTAACTAATAAGAATTCTATATCACTCTGGCATAAACGTTTGGGTCACATATCCATTCAAAGAATTCAGAAACTCGTGTCAGATGGAATTCTTGATTCTCTTGATACCTCAAATTCGGAAATTTGTATTGAGTGTGTCAAGGGAAAACAAACAAACAAGACTAGATTAGGTGCCAAGAGAGCTTCGGACGTCTTAGAATTGATACATACGGATATTTGCGGGCCATTTCCTACTCCTTGTCGGAATGGTCAACAATACTTTATCACATTCATAGACGATTACTCTCATTATGGGTACCTATATCTTATTCACGAAAAGTCCCAATCCATAGACGTGTTCAAATCATTTAAGGCTGAAGTTGAAAATCAACTAAGCAAAAGAATTAAATCCGTTAGATCTGACCGTGGTGGTGAATGCTATGGTCGATATGATGGTTCCGGTGAACAACGTCCAGGGCCTTTTGCTAAATTCCTAGATGAGTGTGGGATCGTCCCTTAACATACTATGCCAGGAAGTCCTACGATGAATGGTGTAGCTGAGAGACGAAATAGGACCCTTAAGGATATGGTAAGAAGTATGATCTCTCGTACTTCTTTGCCAGACTCACTCTGGGGTGAAGCATTAAAAACTACAACTTATATTCTAAATAGAGTTCCAACTAAAGTTACAATCAAAACCCCTTATGAACTTTGGACTGGGCATAAACCCTGTATTCGGCATTTACACATTTGGGGTTGTCCAGCTGAGGCAAGGCCTTATAGGCCGAATGAAAAGAAACTGGACGCTAAGACGGTTAGTAGCTATTTTGTTGGATACTCTGAAAAATCCAGGGGTTTTATGTTTTATGATCCCACATCACGAACTATTTTTGAGACGGGAAATGCAAGGTTCTTTGAGGATATTGAGTTTGGGGGGTGGGGAGATAAAGTTGTTAGAGATTTTGTCTTTGAGGAAGAACATGTGTCTTTCCCTCAAATTGTTGATCTTGGTCTTACTGACTCGGATCACACAACTCCGGTTCAAGACAATCTCGAAAATCTCCCCCATCAGGAACCTGATATAACTAATGAAAATCAAACTCAACAACCTCAAGTAACTGAAATGCCATTAAGGAGATCCACTAGAGAGAGGAGAAATGCAATTTCGGATGATTATTATGTATTTCTCCAAGAACAAGAAAGTGATATTGGACTTGAGGAAGATGATCCAATCAACTTCCGTCAAGTCATTAAGTGTTCTAACTCTCAAAAGTGGATTGATGCCATGAATGTTGAGATGAAGTCTATGAGCGATAATGACGTTTGGGAGCTTGTTACGTTGCCCGAAGGTACGAAACCTATTGGTTGTAAATGGATTTTTAAAACCAAAAGGGATTCAGGGGGCAATGTTATTAAGTACAAAGCTCGTCTTGTCGCAAAAGGCTACACTCAGAAAGAAGGCATTGATTATAAAGAGACTTTCTCTCCAGTTTCATCGAAAGACTCTTTCAGGACTATAATGGCATTAGTAGCACATTTTGATCTTGAGCTTCATCAAATGGATGTTAAGACTGCTTTTCTCAATGGTGACATTGAGGAAACAATTTATATGGTGCAACCTGAAAACTTTGTTTCGGATGAATCAGAGAAGAAGGTTTGCAAATTAAAGAAATCCATCTATGGGCTCAAGCAAGCTTCTCGACAATGGTATTATAAGTTTCATGCAGTCATTGCATCTTTTGGTTTTGAACCGAATATTGCTGATGACTGTATATACCATAAGTTCAGTGGGAGTAAGTATATTTTTCTGGTTTTATATGTCGATGACATACTGCTTGCCTGTAACGATATAGCATTATTACTTGAAACTAAGAAATTTCTTTCAAAGAAATTTGAAATGAAAGATCTTGGTGAAGCTTCTTTTGTATTAGGAATTCAGATTCTAAGAGATCGCTCCAAAGGCGTTCTCGGTCTGTCACAAAAGGGCTATATCGATAAGGTTCTGAAAAGATTTGGCATGCAGGATTGTAAACCAGGCGACACCCCTGTTGCTAAGGGAGACAAATTTAGTCTCAAACAGTGCCCAAACAATTCTTATGAAATTTCGGAAATGCAGAAGACACCTTATGCTTCGGCGGTAGGTAGTCTGATGTATGCTCAGGTATGTACACGACCTGATATAGCATACATTGTTGGGATGTTAGGCAGATATCTAAGCAATCGGGGAATGGACCATTGGAAGGCAGCCAAACGGGTCATGAGGTACTTACAGAGAACAAAGGATTACATGCTTACATTCTGGAAATCGGACCAGCTTGAGATCATTGGGTATACCGATTCCGATTTTGCTGGATGTCAGGATAGTTTGAAGTCTACTTCAGGCTATATTTACATGCTTGCGGGTGGTGCTATCTCTTGGAGAAGCATTAAGTAAACTCTTACAGCCACTTCCACCATGGAAGCGGAGTTTATGGCATGTTATGAAGCATCTAATGAGGCATAATGGCTGCAGAATTTTGTTGGTGGACTGCGTATTGTTGATACTATTCAGAAGCCTCTTAGGCTATTATGTGACAACCGATCAGCAGTCCTTTATGCTAATAACAACAGTAGTTTGACGAAAGCAAAACATATGGACGTCAGATTTCGGGTTGTTAAAGAAAGAGTACAAAATGGACAATTGTGCATTGAGTACATTAGTACAAACTCCATGCTTGCGGATCCGCTAACTAAAGGATTGACACCAAAAGTATTTCATGAGCATATTGCTTGTATGGGTGTCAAATCAGATAAGGATTATGTATTTTAGTGGGAGTTTTGTATTGCACATTTATGTAATTGTTCATTATATTCAGAAATTCAGTAATTCAGTTATATCTGCAGATATTCAGTTTTAAAGTTTTATGTACTCTTACAGTTTATGTTTGATCTCAATAAAGAGAACCAGTTGGAAATAGACATTCTATTGACCACACTTTATGTTATTTCCATGCTACATACCTACACTTGATCCATGTCGTTGGTTATATTGATATACGTGATCTATGATTGGTTCTAGTTACGAATGAGTAACGACGAGCACTTAGTTCCTATGTTGGTATGATTGATGGACCGGATTGTTCATGACAATATTATTGTGATAGCAATTTTGTGCACCTAAGGTTTGTAACATATAATATTAAGGTTTGTACATATGTATGTATATCTCGTCCAAGTGGGAGATTGTAAGATATATGGATTTATATCTAGATATATGGACTTATATCTACACACATATGAACAATATATGGATAATTATATGTTATGTGCTATCTTTTGGTTTGGCCTAATTATGTGGTCTTATGGACATTATGTTAAGGGGGCCAATGTGTTGTCATACTAAAGTGTAGGACTAATGTGTAGATACCCAAAAGGGTAACCTTAGTTTATGATGGGCTAACTAAGGTTACAAATGTAACTATGGTTACATGAATGCTTGTGACTCTTAAGTTTTGTAACTCTTGCAAGACATAACTCAAGACATAACTTTTGTCTTGTAACTCTTGTCTCTTGGGTTATGTAACTCCTAGAGTTTAAAGTGGGGTTATGGTTCCCATTCTTTAGCAAGACAAGTTCTTCTTCTTCCCATTGAATCAAGAACCATATTGTCCATTGTCTTGCAAATAGGGTGGAAAACCATAAGCCAAATTTGATCATTGTCATATTATTGTTATTGTGTAACAATTCTCATATTGTTAAATCTTGTGGATTCGTTCTTGTGGTAACATACAAACTTCAAGAAACTTGAAGAAAGGATCAAGAGGTTCAAAAGGAATCAAGGACAATTATCAAAGGTGGTTCATAAAATTCCACACATATGGATTCAGGTTAGCTTCCGCTCATGTAGTTGTAATTCCGGATTATTCAATATGAAGGTTGTTGTCTATAGTAGGAATCATAATCCTAACAGAAGTAGCTAACTTTTCAAGGTACAAAAGAATGCAGTAACTATAGGATGAAAACAGACTTTTTGTAGCCAATTTCATGATCGCATTAGGCGGAGAGAATTAAGACCTTTTCTACGTTGATTGCAAAAGTGCAGCTGCAATGCATCTTCTTTTAAGTGCCTCTTTGACGGTCCAAAAGAGGCGAATAATGCAAGGGATACACTGCTCGACAAGTTGGGCATGTGTTTTTCTCATATAGCCAAGGCAAGAGACACTTAGAACTTAGGTGTCGAAAAGTACTTTTAAGTGCTGAATTTAATTTTAAAAAATAAATAGTTATGTGTTTGGATAAACTGAAATTAATATTTAGCGGGTGAAGAACTGCGTATACGAAGAGTTTTGTTTTAAAAAAAAGTATCTTAGAGATAAAATAATAAATATTTTGGTCAAACTTAAAGTGCTTATAAGCTGAAATTTGATAAGCTGGGGAGACCAACTTATGACTTTTGACTTGTAAGCACTTTTAATTTTATCAAATACGTAAATAAGTCAAAAAATACTTATAAACCAGTTTATAATCTTAGCCTAACAACAAATATGAAAGGCGTGCGAACAATATGCGCAATCACTTCATTCTCGTCTTTAAACTCTTCATAACAAACAGGGCAAGTGCCATCTATTAGATCTTTAAGTCTAATGGGTGGTTTAGTAGGACAAGTCCCACCTTCACCCCTATATTTCCTTAACACTTGGAGATACTCAAGGACGTTATTAGAGTAATGTGACGATCCAAAAGGTCATCACATATTTTTAATCGTGTTTCGTGCCTTCGAGACCTTAAAAATCTTATTTAGGGTTGCCTTAATTTGTGTGCGCAGTCCGGGCGCATAGCCGGAAAGCTTAAATAAAATTTAATGAAAAAATGCTAAGTTTTAATATTAAAATGAATAAATTTGACTTCGGTCAATATTTTGGGTAAACGGGCCCGGACCCGTAATTTGACAGTCTCGGAGGATCCGTAGGAAAATATGAAACTTGGGCGTATGCCCGGAATCGAACCGAGATTCCAAGCCCGAGATATGAATTTTTAAGTGAAATTGCTTTCTGAAAATATTTAAAGAGAATTGAAGTGAAATCTAATTTGAAAGTAATGGTATTGGGCCTGTATTTTGGTTTCGGTGCACAGTACTAGTCTCATATATATTTGAATCACTCTTATAAAGTTTGGTTAAAAACAGACGTCGTTTGATGCGATACAGACCCTAATTGGAAAATTTATGCCTAAAAGGAGTTTTGAGAAATTTCATTTGATCTTGAGGTTCAATTCGATGTTTATAATGTTATTTTGGTGATTTGGTTACATGAATATGTTCTTGAGTTGTTTTTGAGGTTGTGTGTATACTTGGTTGAGAGTTTCGAGGGCTCGAGTGAGTTTGGAGTAGGTTTCGGAATGCCTTCGGCCTAAAAAGATCAGATGTTTGGGGTTCAGGAATTTTGACAGGTCTTTGAACCCTTTTGCGCGGCCTGCGGAAATCGTTTGGGCTGCGGAAGGGCCAGCGGCGGATGCGGTCCGCGATGGGTGTTGTGCGGCCGCGGTCGGCTTGGTGTGGTCTGCACTGAGCAATGATCTGCAGGTCTTCAGAAAGCCTGTGCAGCCACGGTCCTTTTTGCCGGTCCGCGCAGGGAACTTCAGAGGGGTATAAATACACGTGAATTTAAGTTACTTTACACTATTCAAAACCCCAAAACATAAGAGGCGATTTTCCAAACAACTCTTCTTCTCCAAAACAATTTGTAAGTAATTTCGAACTCATTTTCTTCACCCTTTAACATCTTTTAACATGATTTCAACTTCAAATCAAAGATTTTCATGTGGAAATTAGGTGTTTTTGGGAAAACCTAGGTTTTCTAAAAATTGGGGAGTTGGACCTCAATTTGAGATTCGATTCCAAAAAAAATCATATATTTGAATTCGTGGGGGAATGGGTAACCGGGTTTTGGTCTGAACCTCAAGTTTCAACGACGTGGGTCCGGGGGCATTTTTGACCTTTTGGGGTAAAACCTTGTAAAACTTATTTTCATGTATTGGGGTTGATTTATTTTAGCATTTATTAATGTGATTAAGTAACTTATGACTAAATTCGAGCGGATTGGTGGTGGAATCAAGAGATAAAGCTATAATTGAGACTCGAGTGGTGTTCAAGGCATCGAGGTAAGTGTTCGGTCTAACCTTATCTTGAGGGATTAGGAGTTGAGTCATATTTGCTATTTATTTTGTGTTGAGTACGATATATGGGTAAGGTGATGATTATCCATATGTTGGTGCGAACATGACCGTGGATCTTAAATTGATAATTGTGTATTCTTGATTGATTCTAAGAAAGTTGTGATTGATGATCCTTGATACTGAGTAAAGGCTTAGTTTATTTCTGTGGACTCGGTTATGATTGAGTAATGGTATTAATGGTGTCAAGTAGAAGTTGAATAGGATTGGTTATATCTGATTCTCCCTTGCCGGGAAGTTATTACATTGGTTATTCTCTTGCCGGGATTGCATAGTGTGTGGTGCTGAAACAAATGGGAGCGGGTGGTACGTCTACCACAAGTAATATTGAATTTGGAGCGGGTGGTACGCCTACCACAAGTGATATTGAAATGGAAGCGGGTGGTACGCCTACCACTAGTGATATTGAAATGGGAGCGAGTGGTACGCCTACCACAAGTGATGTTGAAATGGAAGCGGGTGGTACGCCTACCACAAATGATATTGAAATGGGAGCGGGTGGTAAGCTTACCATAAGTGATATTGAAATGGGAGCGGGTGGTACACTTACCACGAGTGATATTGAAATGGGAGCGGGTGGTACGCCTACCACAAGTGATATTGAAATGGGAGCGGGTGGTACGCCTACCACGAGTCATGAATATGAGAAATGGGATCGGGTTGCATGCCTGCAACGAGATGAGCATTGAAATTGAAAGTTGTTTAATCTAACCATATCCGTGTTAGTAGCTTAATAGTTGATCTCATTATCCCTAAAGTATGTTTCCCCTCCCTAGTTTTACTTGTTTATTTCTTATTGTTTCTTTCGCCATTATTATATAACTGCATAGGTTTATCTGGAGTTTTGTCCTAGCCTCGTCACTACCTCGCCGGGGTTAGGCCAGACACTTACCAGCACATGGGGTCGGTTGTGCTGATGCTACACTCTATGCTCTTTTGCACAGATCCAGGTGCCGAGCAGCATTTGAGCAGCAGTATTAGATCAGGAGCCTGCCTTCAGTCCAGAGACACCGAGGTAGCCTTGCAGAAGTTCGCAGGCCCGGAGTCTCCTCTGTCTTACTTTTCACTTTATTATCTCATGTATTTGAAACAAAAAATATTATGTTTCTTTCAAATGTTTGTATTCAGTACTCTTAATAGCCCGTGAGTGATGTTACACCAATTCTTGGGTAGAGATATATGATGATTTCAGCATTCTTGTTCAGTTAATTTAATTCAAGTCGTCTGCTTTAAATTCATGTTTCTGTTGTTAGTTAATGATTTAACACGTGTTGTTGTAAATGATAAAATGGATTAAAAATAAAAGTGTTAGAAGTTTATAAATGTTACTTGCCTAGCTTTTACGAGTAGGCACTATCACGACTCCCGAGGGTGATTGTATCAGAGCTCTAGGTTGCATAGGTCTCACAACTCACGGACAAGCTTAGTAGATTCTGAGGGATCGGTACGGAAAAGTCTGTACTTATCCCAGAGGCTACAGAGTTAGGAAAATTTCACATCGTTCTTTCTTGTCGTGCGATTTGGTTTCTCAGTGCTAATTGAAATTCTACTTTGTTCTTTCACAGATGGAGAGAACACACGCTTCCTCATCTTCTAATCAGCAGTCTGAGCCCCAGGGAGCTCCTACCAGGAGCAGAGGGCGAGGGCGAGGCCGCGTTAGAGGCCGAGATAGGGGCAGATCTTACCCTGAGCAGCAGCACCAGTGGCGGAGCCTCTAGTTGACTTTGACGAGGAGGTCCTAGCCCCAGCCCTAGCAGTTTTGGTGGGCCTAGCTCAGGTCCCAGAGGGGTTTATTGGTACCCCGATTCTTTAGGATGCTCTGGTCCGATTGGCGGGTCTCATGGAGAGTGTTACCCGAGCAAGTTTGCTCCCAGTAGCACCAGCCGTCTCACATGCTAGAGGAGGGGCCTAGACTCCTGCTACTCGTACTCCGGAGCAGGTAGCTCCTCAGACTCAGACTCCAATAGTTCAGCTAGGGGGTGTCGTAGCCTAGGCCGGTGATAGGGCAGCTATGACTGTCGATGCTTTATGGAGGTTGGATAGATTCACCAAGCTTTATACAACTAACTTCAGTGATGCATCGACCAAGGATCATCAGGATTATTTGGATAGCTGCTAGGATTTTCTTTGGAACATGAGTATTGTTGATACTAATGGGGTTGATTTCGCTACATTCCGGTTGTCTAGATTTGCCAAGACTTGTGGAGGGATTATTGCCTTCTAGCTAGACCAGTAGGGTCACCAGGCTTGACCTGGGAGCAGTTCACGCATGTATTTCTGGAGAAGTTTCTCCCTATTACACAGCAAGAGGCTTATTGGAGGCAGTTCGAGCGTCTTCATCAGGGATCCATGACGGTCACCCAGTACGAGACCAACGCCATGCAATTGTTATACTTCCCACTGAGAGGGAGAGAGTGAGATGGTTTATTGATGGACTCATTCAACCTATTCGTCTCTAGATGGCTAGAGAGGCTGGGAGCAAGATATATTTTCAGGAGGCGGCCAACGTATCCTGGATGATTAACATGGTATTGTCACAGGGGGTGGTCATAGGGCAGACAAAAGACCCCGCCAATTAGGCCAATTCAGTGGTGCCTCGTATGGAGGTAGAGATTTGTATTATAGAGGTCATCCTTTAGGCCTTTCCAGTCATCCCTCCAGGTTTCTCCCGGTGCTTCTGGTAGCCGTGGTCCTCAAACGCAGTATTCTGATCAGCAGTCCTTCAGTGTAGCACCAGCACTTATTAGTGCACCACCGCTTCTCAGTTTCTGGGGTCGTCAGTCCCAGCAGCCGAGAGCTTGTTTTACTTGTGGTGACACGAGGCACATCGCCAGATATTTCCCTCGCACGCCAAGTGGCTCTCAGCATCAGAGTTCTCGTACCATGGTTTAGGCACCAGGTGTTCCACAACCCGCTCAGCCAGCTAGAGGTGAGGGTAGAGGTGCCAGAGGTGGAGGTAGAGGTCATATAGGTGGAGCTCAGTCCGCCATAGGTGGAGTCCAGCCAACAGCAAGTCGTCCAGAGAGGTATATCAAAGTTGTGGGGCCCAGCCCCGATGTTATGCTCTTCAGGCTAGGCCCAAGGTAGAGGCTTTAGATGCGGTTATTACAGGTATAGTTCTGGTATGTGATAGAGATTCTTCAGCATTGTTTGATCCGGGGTCTACTTATTCGTATGTGTCATCCTTTTTTGCCCCGTATTTGGTCATGCCTAGTGATGCATTAGATATTCTGTCTATGTGTCTACGCCGGTGGGTGATTCTATCATGGTCGATTGAGTCCATCGTTTTTGTATTGTAGTGATTGGGGGTCTGGAGACTCGTGTAGATTTGTTGCTTTTGGATATGGTCGACTTTGATATTATATTGGGGATGGACCGATTATCACCCTATCACGCTATCTTGGACTGTCATTCCAAGACTGTGACCTTAGCTTTATCGGGTATGCCTCGCTTAGAGTGGAGAGTGACTCCTGGTCATTCTACTCATAGTGTTATATCATATGTGAAGGCTCAGCATATGGTCAAGAAGGGGTGTTTGGCCTATTTAGCCTATGTTCGTGATTTCAGTGATGAGGTTCCCTCTATTGTTTTGTACCCATTGTTCGTGAGTTTCCCGATGTTTTTCTTTTAGACCTGCTGGGCATGCCACCCGACAGGGATATTTATTTATGCATTGATCTGGTTCTGGGCACTCAGCCTATTTCTATCCCGCCATATCGTATGGCCCCGCCTGAGTTGAAAGAGTTAAAGGCACAGTTGCAAGATTTGCTTGAGAAGGGTTTTATTAGACTCGGTGTCTCACCTTGGGGTGCGCCGGTGTTATTTTTCAAAAAGAATGATGGTCAATGAGAATGTGTATTGATTACCGGCAATTGAATAAGGTAACGATTAAGAATAAGTATCCACTACCGATGATTGATGACTTGTTTGACAAACTTCAGGGTGCCAGGGTATTTTCCAAGATTGACTTGCAGTCTGGATACCATCAGTTGAGGATCAAGGCATCTGATGTCCCTAAGACAGCTTTCCGCACTCAGTATGGTCATTATGAGTTCTTGGTTATGTCATTCGGGTTGACAAATTCCCCATCAGCTTTCATGGACCTGATGAACCGAGTGTTCAGGCCTTATTTGAACTCATTCATGATAGTCTTTTTTGATGATATATTGATGTACTCCCTCATCTAGGAGGAGCACGAGCAGCACCTTAGAGTGGTTCTTCAAACCCTGAAGGATAGTCAGTTATATGCTAAGTTCTCGTTGGGTTCAGTTGCATTTCTAAGTCACGTTGTACCGGCAGAGGGTATTCAGGTGGATCCAAAGAAGATTGAGGTAGTCAAGAACTAGCCTAGACCAGCATCAGCTATAGAGATTCAGAGCTTCTTGGGATTGTCAGGCTACTACCGTTAGTTCGTGGAGGGGTTTTCATCTATTGCAGCGCCGATGACCAGATTAACCTAGAAGGATGCCAGTTTAGATGATCGGATGAGTGTGATTCGAGCTTTTAGAAGCTCAAGACAACTTTGACTACGGCACCGGTGTTGGTTTTGCCTACAGGTTCAGGGCCTTATACAGTCTACTGTGATGCTTCCCGTAATGGGTTTCGTGCAGTGTTGATGCAGGATGCCAAGGTCATTCCCTATGCTTCGAGGTAGTTGAAGATTCACGAGAAGAATTATCTGGTTCATGATCTAGAGTTGGCAGCCATTGTTCATGCATTGAAGATCTGGAGGCATTATCTATACGGTGTTACATATAAGGTGTACACTGATCAGAAGAGTCTTCAGTACTTGTTCAAGCAAAAGGAGTTGAATTTGAGGTAGAGAAGGTGGTTGGAGTTGTTGAAGGATTATCATATCACTATATTATATCACCCGGGGAAGGCCAATGTGGGGGCTGATGTTTTGAGTAGAAAGTCAGCCAGCATGGCCAGTCTTGCTTATATTCTAGTCAGTCAAAGGCCACTTGCTTTGGATGTTCAGGCTTTGGCCAATCGATTTGTGAGGTTGGATACTTCTCAGCCTATCTAGGTGTTAACTTGCATGGTTGCTCGTTCTTCATTATTGGAGCATATCCGTGATCAGCAGTTTGACAATCCCCATTTATGTGTCCTTAGAGACACAATGCAGCGAGGAGATGCCAAGCAAGTTATGTTAGATGCCAATAGAGTATTGAGATTGCAGGGGCGAGTTTGTGTGCCCAATGTGGATGGGCTTCGAGAGTTGATTTTAGAGGAGGCACATAGTTCCCAGTACTATATTCATCCAGGTGCCGCGAAGATTTATCAGGATTTGCGGTAGCATTATTGGTGGAGTAGAATGAAGAAGGACATTGTGGCTTATGTGGCGCGGTGTATGAATTGTCAGCAGGTTAAGTATCAGCATCAGAGGCTTCCCGAGTGGAAGTGGGAGCAGATCACTATGGACTTCGTTACTAGACTTCCGATGACTCGGAAGAAGTTCGATGCAGTTTAGGTCATTGTTGATAAGATGACTTAGTCAGCACATTTCATTCCTGTGGCAGTCTCCCATTCATCCGAGAGGTTAGCTGAGATCTATATTTGGGAGGTTGTTCTACTATATGGTGTACCGATATCTATCATTTCGGACCGAGGTACGTAGTTTACCTCACGTTTGTGGAGAGCAGTTCAGCGAGAGTTAGGCACCTAGGTGGAGTTGAGTACAATATTCCATCCTCAAACGGATGCGCAGTCCGAGCGGACTATTCAGATATTGGAGGATATGCTCCGAGCTTGTGTTATTGACTTTGGAGGCTCGTGGGACTAGTTTTTGCCTTTAGTAAAGTTTGCCTACAACAATAGCTACCAGTCGAGCATCCAGGTGGCTCCTTATGAGGCTTTATATGGTAGGCGGTGTCGATCTCCGGTTGGATGGTTAGAGCCGAGAGAGGCTCGGTTATTGGGTACGAATCTGGTCCAAAAGGCCTTAGACAAGGTCAGGATCATTCAGGATAGACTTCGTACAGGTCAGTCCAGGAAAAAGAGCTATGCAGATCGTAAGGTTCAAGATGTGGCTTTCATGGTTGGTGAGCGGGTATTGCTCCGAGTGTTGCCTATGAAGGTTGTGATGAGATTTGGGAAGAAGGGCAAGCTTAGCCTTAGGTTCATTAGCCTATTTGAGATTCTTGACCGAGTGGGAGAGGTAGCTTATAGACTTGCATTGCCGCCTAGCTTATCAACCGTACATCCAGTTTTTCATGTGTCCATGCTTCGGAGGTATCACGGCGATCCAGCCCACGTGTTAGATTTCATCACTGTCCGGTTGGACAAGGACTTGTCTTATGAGTAGGAGCCAGTAGCTATTTAGACCGGCAAGTTCGTCAGTTGAGATCCAAGAGTTTCCCTTCTGGTCGTGTTCAGTGGAGAGGTCAGCCTCCTGAGGCATCGACCTGGGAGTCCGAGTCCGATATGCGGAGCCGTTATGCCCATCTTTTCCCCACTCAGGTACTTCCTTCTTCTGTCTGTTCGAGGATGAACGGTTGTTTTAGAGGTGGAGAATGTAATGAAGTCCGGGCGTGCGCAATCCAGTCGTGTAGCCTTGAAAACTTCTTTAGGATTGCCTCAATTTTCGTGCATAGTCCGGGCGCGTAGCTGGAAAGCTTAAATATGAAATTTTGTGAAAAAAATGCTATGTTTTGATATTCAAATGAATAAATTTGACTTCTGTCAACATTTTTGGTAAATAGACCCGGACCCGTGATTTGACGGTCCCCGAGGGTCTGTGGGAAAATATGAGACTTGGGCGTATGTCAGGAATCGAATTCCGAGGTCCTAAGCCCGAGATATGAATTTTTCAATGAAATTGCTTTTTGAAAATAATTAAAAAGAATTGAAGTGAAATCTAATTTGAAAGTAATGTTATCGGGCCCGTATTTGGTTTTGGTGCCCGATACAAGTCTCATATATGTTTTGAATCACTCCTGTAAAGTTTGGTTAAAAAAGGACGTCGTCTGATGCGATGCAGACCCTAATTGGGTAATTTATGCTTATAATGAGCTTTGAGAAATTTCATTTGATCTTGAGGTTCAATTCGATGTTCATGATGCTATTTTGGTGATTTGATTACACGAATATGTTCGTGAGATATTTTTGAGGTTGTGTGTATACTTGGTTGAGAGTTTCGAGGGCTCGGGTGAGTTTAGAGTAGGTTCCGGAATACCTTTGTCTTAAAAAGATCAGTTGTTGCAGGTTCAGGAATTTTGACTGATCTCTGAACCCTCTTGCGCGACCCTCGAGAAATTGCGTGTTGCCGGGGAGGAGCCAGCGCGGCCACGATCGCCTTTGCGCGGTCCGCGATGGGTGTTGTTCGGCCACGTTCGGCTTGGTGCGGTCTGCACTAGGAAATGATCCGCAGGTCTTCAGAAAGCATGTGCGGTCGCGGTCCTTTTTGCACGGTCTGCCCGGCGAACTTCAGAGGGGTATAAATACATGTGAATTTCAGTTATTTTACACTTTTCAAAATCCCAAAATATAAGAGGCAATTTTCCAATCAACTCTTCTTCTCCAAAACAATTAGTAAGTGATTTCTAACTCATTTTCTTCACACCTTAGCATCTTTTAACATGATTTCAACTTCAAATCAAAGATTTTCATGGGGAAATCGGGTGATTTGGGGAGAACCTACGTTTTCTAAAAATTGGGAGTTGAACCTCAATTTAAGGTCAGATTTCAAAACAAATCATATATTGGGGAACGGGTAATCGGGTTTTAGTCCGAACTTCGAGTTTCGATCACGTGGGACCAGGGGCATTTTTTACCTTTCGGGATAAAACTTATTTTCATGCATTGGGGTTGATTCATTTAGCATTTATTAATGTGATTAAGTAACTTATGACTTGATTCGAGCGGACTGGTGGCGGAATCAAGAGGTAAAGATATAATTGAGACTTGAGTGGTGTTCAAGGAATCAAGAGAAGTGTTTGGTCTAACCCTGGCTTGAGGGATTAGGAGTTGAGTCATATCTGCTATTTGTTTTGTGTTGAGTATGACGTATGGGTATGGTAACGAGTATCCATACGTTGGTATCGAGCATGACCGTGGGTCTTAAATTCATAATTGTGTATTCTTGATTGATTCTAAGAAAGTTGTCATTGATGATCCTTGATACTGAGTAAAGGCTTAGTTTATTTTCGTGGACGTAGTTATGATTGAGTAATGATATTAATGGTGTCAAGTAAAAGTTGATTAGGATTGGTTATAGTTGATTCTCCCTTGCCGGGAAGTTATTACAATGGTTGTTTCCTTGCTAGGATCGCATTATATGTGATGTTGAAAGAAATGGGAGCCAGTGGTATGTGTACCACAAGTGATATTAAAATGGGAGTGGGTGGTACGCTTACCACAAGTGATATTGAAATGGGAGTGGGTGGTACGCCTACCACAAATTATATTGAAATAGGAGCGGGTGGTACGCCTACCACAAGTGATATTGAAATGGGAGCGGGTGGTATGCCTACCACAAGTGATATTGAAATGGGAGCGGGTGGTATACCTACGACAAATGATATTAAAATGGGAGCGGCTGGTACGCCTACCACAAGTAATATTGGAATGGGTGTAGGTGGTACACCTACCACGAGTCATGAATATGAGAAATGGTGTCGGGTTGCATGCTTGCAACGAGATGAGCACTGAAAGTGAAAGTTGTTTTATCTAATCTTATCCGTGTTAGTAGCTTAGTAGTTGATTTCATTATCATTACTTGAGGATTCTATTTATTTTGCTATCCCCAAAGCATGTTTCCCCTTTCCAGTTTTACTTGTTATTTCTTGTTGTTTCTTTTGCCATATATTATATAACTGTACAGATTTATTTGGAGTCTGGTCTAAGCCTCGTCACTACCTCGCCAGGGTTAGGCCAGACACTTACCAGCACATGGGGTCGGTTGTGTTGATGCTTCACTCTGTGCTCTTTTGCACAGATCCAGGAGCCGGAGCAACATTTGAGCAGTAGTATTCGATCGGTAGCCTGCCTTCAGTCCAGAGACACCGAGGTAGCCTTGCAGACGTCCGCAGGCCCGGAGTCTCCTCTATCTTACTTTTCACTTTGTTATCTCATGTATCCGAGACAAACAATATTATATTTCTTTCAAACGTTTGCATTCAATACTCTAGTAGCCCGTGAGTGATGTGACACCAGTTTTTGGGTAGAGATATATGATGATTTCAGCATTCTTGTTTAGTTTATTTAATTTAGGTCTTCCGCATTAAATTCATGTTTCCGCTGTTAGTTAATGATTTAACATGTGTTGTTGTAAATGATAAAACAAATTAAAAATAAAAGTGTTAGAAGTTTATGAATGTGGCTTTCCTAACTTCTACGAGTAGGTGCTATCACATGTCACGACCCCAATAGCCCGGTCGTGATGGCGCCTCTCGTGAAGACAAGGCCAATCGAAACAACACTCACATCAACCCTTTAATCATTAAGAGTTATTTTTAAACCTTTAATTCGAGCAACATTTCATAATATAAATCTGAAGGAAAACCGTGCATAATTACTATACAAGCCTGAAATTGGGGTGTCATTAGTCATGAGCATCTCTCAAGATCTGAATACAACAAGAGGTCTAAAATAATGTACTAATTATAATAATAGTTTGAGGAAGACAGCAGTGTTGCGGACGTCATGCAGCCACCTACTAACTCCGATGACTCTGCGTCTGAGCCAATCAACACTCGCTTTCGGGTTCCGATATACCTGTCTCTACAAACGAGGTGCAGGGAGTAATGTGATACTCCAACCCAGTAAGTAATATGAGTAAATAAAGACTTAGCAGTAGAAAACAATGAATCCACATTCACGTTAGGCTCAATTAACACAACAGGCTTTCAAATCATAATACGAGTCAACCTTCCTTTTTAAAGTCCAACTTTTAGTAAAAATCATTTTGAAATGCTTTCTAGCCGTCTTAGTAGGGGTTCAATACCATTTAAAATAATAATAGAGATTAGAGCCATAATTTGCCCTCGGGCAAAGCATAATTCGTAAAACAGCCTCTCAGGCAAAACAGTAATCATAAACACTTCATAACTTGAAAATCTCGATTGAAATAATCAAATGTCAAATAAGTAATTAATTTCTGAACATCTCATAAACCCCAGTCTAAATAAAAGTTGTTTTATAAAATTTGTTCAACTTTTTGACAGAGAATCAATATAAAGATGAGTGAAAACGGTCAATAAATCAACATATTCGATAGAACCTCACTTTAAAGAGGAGTGAAATCAATAAGTTTATAAACAGACCTCTCAGGAAAACATCACTCATGTACATATATATATCTATCGCCCCCAAGGCTAGCGTCTCTACCACTCATGATTCAACTCTTCCCAATCATTACTTGCACTCAGCATTCACGCTCAATAGGTACCATATAGTAACCGCTGCGGCGTGCAACCCGATCCATATATCGATGCGGTGTGCACCCTAATCCATATAAGTATAGATGCAATGTGCAGCCCGATTCTTATGTATGTATATATATATATATATATATATATATATATATATATATATATATATATATATATATATATATATATATATATATATATATATATATATATATATATATATATATATATTGTTGCGGCGTGCAGCCTGATTCATAGATATATAATCCTCACAACTAGGCCCTCGTCCTCTCTCAATCATTAACCTTACCATCAGACTCTCAGTCTATATCAGTCATCAAGCTCATAATCAGACCGGTCTATCTCAGTTATCATCTCACGATCACTCGGACCATCAGCAGAACAGGGAACTCAGCCCAACACAATTTCCACATTTTTTAAGAATATAGTGATATAGCCAATTTGGGTAATAAACAGGAAAAACATGACTAAGGATATGCTTTCAAACAAGTAGAGTGAGGAAAGACAGTAAAAATACTCCTAAGGGTCTCAACAAGTTGGCACGAGGCCCCAAACATGGAATACAGCCCAAAATATAATAACATCAAATAATTAACTATCAAATACATATTACAATAATCGTTTGGATGGACTAGGTCACAATCCCCAATGGTGCTCAACCCCACGCTCGTCATCTAGCGTGTAAGTCACCTCAAAATAACACAACAATGTGTAATCCAGAGTTTCCAACCCTCGGGACAGTATTTACAATCATTACTTACCTTAAACCGGCAAAATCTCTAGCTCGCGACACCTATGCCCCTCAAATCGGCCTTCACGTGTGTCGAATCTATCCAAATTAGAGCGAATACATCACAATATGCTAAGGGAACAAAGTCCAAGTGAAAACAATCAATAACGGGCACAAATCCTGAAAATACCAAAACCCGAGCCTCGGGACCCGTTCTCGAAACTCAGAAATCACATCAATAGATTCCTTATCTCCACACGAGTTCATACATACCAAAAGTTCTCAAATATGACCTCAAATGGTCCTCCAAATCCCAAATTAAAAAGTCCACTTAAGTCCTAGTTCTTCAACTTTAGGCTTAGTTTCCATAAAACTCTAGGTGGATTTCACAATAAAATCGAGTTATCAGACCAAAATTCTTACCTCAAATTGTTTCCCCTTGGAAACACTTCGCGATCGCGAAGCACAAAACTCAACTCCCAGAATTAACCCTATGCGAACGCAACAGATCTCATGCGAATGCAATGTACTACCAAATTACACTATGCGGTCGCAGATCGCACTCCGCGTTCGCGATGAACAAATTTCCAATCAACACCTCATGTCCTTTTTACTCTATGCGAACGCGGCCTTCGCTATGCGTTCGCGAAGAACAATTTCACCCAACTATGCGATCGCATCCCAACTTGTGCGAACAAGAAGAACAAAAATGGACTTCCCCCAAAAGCTTCTACGCGATCGCAATGGCACTAATGCGATCGCAGTGAACAACATACCAGCAACCGAATCCTGCAATTTCTGCTATCTTTTAAGGCACAATATGTTCCGATTGACCGTCTAAAACTCACCCGAGGCCCTCGGAACCTCAACCAAACATTCCAACATAATCCATATTATCATTCAAACTTGTTTTAATCATCAAAACACCTCAAACAACATCAAATTACTAAAAACTCATCGAATTCAATCCTAAGTTTCCAAAAACTTCTGAAATACACTTTCAACCGAAAACCCGACCAAACGACGTCTGAATAACCTGAAATTTTGCGCAAACACCCCAAATGACATAACAAAGCTTCTACAACTCTTGGAATTCCATTTCGGCCTCTATATCAAAATATCACCTATCAACCGGAATTCGCCAAAATACTAACTTTGCCAATTCAAGCCAAATCATTCCACAGACTTCCAAAATGCATTTTGATCGCGCTCCTAAGTCATAAATCACCCAACGAAGCTAACCAACTCTTAAAAAATCCGATTCTAGCTCATATTCAAATAAGTCAACTCTTGGTTAAACCTTTCAAATTCAAAGCTTTCAGCTGAGACTGTTCTTTCATATTCATTCCAAATTTTCCTGAAAACCAAAACCAACGACCTACATCAGTCATAATATATTACAAGGGGCAAGTCATGCCCAAAAACTGGCGATCAAAGTACAAAATCTCAAAACGACCGATCGGGTCGTTACATCCTCCCCTACTTAAACACGCGTTCATCCTCGAACGTACCCAGAGTTGTTCTAAAAGCAAACCAATCGCTGAATAACCTTACCATGCATATACCCGGGGATTATCCTATGTCACCATATCTCATATGGGTCTAATGCACGATATAACTGAAATTTCACAATCCATTCTAGGCCATAAACCATAGAACCACATTTCTGCTTCTAAAACCCTCAATACAATCTGAATCTAACATTTATAATGTGAATAAGTCCAAACAAGCTGTAACAAACCATATTTTCTACCTCAGGCATAATCATAGGATATACCACATAACTTAACCGCTCGCAGCGATGACTTCTAGTCACAGCAGCTGCCCATAACAATCGAATACTGATAGAAAACCTCTTAACAACTAAAGTATCTTTCCAACACTTCCATATTCTTCCAATGATAGATGAAACACGCAATAAACTATAACCATATCTCAGTTCAACCATCCATATGGCTACTTCTCCTTTGGCAAGGACCATAGCAAATTTCTGAACTGAACCTCGATATGTATACATCAATCATGCTGAAATTGAATATGTTTGTATTCATAATAGACCCCAACGATCTAATCTAATCAAACACAATTGCCCTGGTGACATGATACACCAAGACAGGCTAAAGCCACAACTTGCGCATTCCGCACACCAATAAGCAATAATCCGAACATACTCATATCATGAAACTGACTAAAATGAAAAAGTTGCACCTCAAGCTCGCCAGTACCATCACAACACGTGGATGAGAACCTGTCTCGCATCATAGAAATAGAACGCACAAATCTTACCTGCCAGGTCATTCTTTTCCACATAGCTTCATTACAACACGCGATCTTATCAAAACATTGCTCCACATAAAACACCTCAAGTCACTATGCTCGAAATCGACAATCGTGGTCAATTTGATGTCTGGAACCAAAGTGAATCATTACACCCATGGTTAAACAAGTAACATATACCATGCAAGCCTGATACGATATAACCGATACGCCATTCACTGAGCAACTCCCTATTACACTTACCGCTCGACTGCCATTCTGAAACTTCGATAGAACCGCACCAAAGGTGCCTATAACCAACAAATCATAATGTCTCACAACACTGAAAGGTAACTCATAGATCCCCCTGACTGCTAATAGCTCAAAAATAACTGAATCAACACATCATTCGCCAACAGTAACTCGAAGTCAATAAATCCATCTTGATGCCGGACACACATCTATATAGATCTACCAATAGACCACACATCAGCTCTAGTTACCCACAACAGATAAATAATCCTTCGAAGGTTCACAATGACTGAATCATAGCACACACTAACATCTGACTAATTTACCCACATTTTGCCATCCACAGCCACAAGCTAACATGCATATGAGAACTTCCAATCTCCCAGTCCATAAAATACACGAATTACAATATCTTATCCCAATTCTGCCACTCACATACACATCACCTTTAGACTCAATCTTTCCATGAGATATACTCTATGATTCTTTTGTGCTGCCAAGCAAACTCGAATATCAACAGCCGATCCGATAAGAAAGTGCCACAATACTACCGAAGTATTATCAACTCAATCACATTGTCTTTTCGGAAATATATACCCTCGTCAAATTACCTCCATTAGCATTACCATTTCCTTAATCACCTGGAGATCCCTTCTCAAATCATCTGAAGTTCACTTCTCTAATTATCTTAACTATCTGTGTTGCCTAAGAAATTATGATCATTCCTTCAAATATGAACTGTGACATTACACATGCAAATCTCAGTCTTACACGACAAATCGCATATATTGTACCACTCTCGGATAACCGCAAGAGATTCATATCCCTTCCAAGCTACAAACATCTACGTACTCAACTAGTCAAGAGCTTACCATTGGTCCCCTTTAGAAGAAAGTCACTATATATCACATGCTCCTCATGCCCATAGAAAATATACATCTCCAAATCACAGTAAAAACCATCACAAACTCTCCGAGTTCCTTTTGCACAAATCGGACATGTCGAGACTGAATCCTTCTAACTCGATCAAGCTAAGTAAGCCATCAAAACCTAAGATCGCCTCGAAATACCTGAAGAACTCATTACCTCGAGTACACAGAAGGAATTAATCACATCCTTACCATACCGATTCGATCTACTATCATGCTACTCTATCTATCTAGATTTCCCTAGGATTCATTTTCAACTTTATACTCCCTCTTGCTGTAGCACAACAATTTCTCAACCCAAGTTTATTACACGAGGTCCAAGCATAAATCCACACTACCTAAGACCCATAAGTCGTTGAATATCCTCTTAAATATTCCCAAAAGCACTACATTCCAAAATAACTTACTCTAAAGAACTTCCTGCAAATTTAAATCCATTACCTTTATCTTCCTGATACTAATACATAGAATCCCATAATTAACATAGAAATACCACAAGTTTTGAACTCTTCCAAATAAAAACTCGGTTTCTAACCACATATACGACCTTGAGATACCGAATTACTACATGAAGCATTTTGAACACATTAGAACCATTTTTAAGAGTCATTCACTCTATTCATACTGCTCTTAACCCGATCAACCGAACCGAACAACCAGCGCCACATCAGCACTTCTAACACTGCAGTACATATCCTTTCCTTAGTCAAAAATTTTCTTTACTCGAGCCTTCCTCGGGCCCAATCTCCGCAACCATAATGGATTCACCACACCTCAAACTGGAACCAACATAGCCCATAACCGAGCTATCTGCTAATCAATAGCAAACTCCCCCACTTGGCTCGAAGCCATAGATCAGAATACACTCAGTAACGCATAACACTTATACTCTATTAATGTCATATTTACATAGTGAGATTAAACTCAAATCCTTTGTAAGCTTGTGTAGTATGTTAAATCTTCTGCAAATCTCGCATTCATCCTCGCAACAGTCAAGCCCACTCTCTTAAGCGACCCATATTTAAATTTCAACACATATTTTTCACTTGTAAATAAGATCTTCTAACAGACAACATAAGGATCACACTACTTCAGAACACTTCGCAGGATATAACCCACCTGTTTTGCCTTCAACTAACATTTCTATATACTTTCCACCGTCACAAACATTACGCAGTCATTTGGTCTTCATGAGTCTGAACTCATACTGCAACATAAAATTTACTTCACTCTCAACTGAAAAACATGAAAAGATCCTTCACACGCCCATAACTCGAGGCTATACCTCGAATCACAATGGAATTCAAACACCTAATAGTTCTTCTATCATCCAATAGACCTTCCTCGTCACTTCCAAGTCACATAGATACATCTCGCACTACTAACATACTCATCATATAGTTATCCAGTCGTTTACTCCCACTAATAGGGACAATACCGAACATATAAGTTCGAATCACTTGCTACACAATCAACACCTCGATGCTCAAGAAAGGCAAAGATCTAGCCTCAAGTCCTCTAGACTGGCCCAATATCAAACTCACAAAGATCACATCTCGCCCCTCGATCAGGGGAATCACAAGCCATCAAGGCACATCTAATACTGAGTGCTCATGCGCGCATGCAAACGCGTGAAGGAATTTCAAAAGTTACTTTTCAAGCTGAATAAGGGACGCACGATAAGAATTCAAGAATGTGAAGTTTTCCTAAAGGTTCTGCAGCCTCTCGAGGATAAATACAGACGTCTTTGTACCGATCTGCGAGACTCTAAAACTTGCTCATGACTCTGGAGACCTAGTAACCTAGGCTCTGATACCAACTTATCACGACTCCAAACGGCCTGGTCGTGATGGCGCCTCTCGTGAAAACAAGGTCAGCCAACTCAACACTCACATCAACCCTTTAATCATTAAGAGTCATTTTTAAACCTTTAGTTAGAGCAATATTTCGTAATATAAATATGAAGGAAAAAAGTGCGGAATTACAATACAGCCACTTACTAAGCCCGATGACTCCGCGCCTAAGCCAATCAACACCCGCTACCAGGTTCTAATATACATGCATCTGCACACGAGGTTCAGGAAGTAATGTGAGTACTCCAACCCAGTAAGTAATTAGAGTGAACAAAGACTGAGCAGTAGGAAACAATGAATCCACATTCACGTTAAGCTCAATAAACACAACGGGCTTTCAAATCATAATACGAGTCAACCTTCCCTTTTAAAATCCAGCTTTTAGTAAATATATTTTTGAAATACTTTCCAGCCGTTTCAGTAGGGGTTCAATACCATTTAAAATAATAACAGAGATTAAACCAATAATTGGCCCCTCAGGCAAACCATAGTTCGTAAAATAGTCCTCCGGGCAAAACAATAATCATAAACATTTCATAACTTGAAAATCTCAGTGTATATAATCAAATATCAAATTAGTGATTAATTTTTGAACATCTCATAAACCTCAGTCTAAATAAAAGTTGTTTTAATATATTTGTTCAACTTTTTGACAGAGGATCAATATAAAGATGAGTGAAAACAGTCAATAAAAAGAAAAAAATTCGATAGAAACTCACTTTAAAGAGGAGTGAAATCAATAAGTTCATAGACAGGCCTCTCAGGCAAACATCACTCATGTACATGTATATATCTATCGCCCCTCCGGCTAGCCTCTCTATCACTCATGACTCAACTCTTACTAATCATTACACGCACTTAACATTCACACTCAATAGATACCATATCGTAACCATTGCGGCGTGCAGCCCGATCCATATATCGCTACGGTGTGCAGCCAATCTATATACTTCGTCGACGGCACTTATTAGGGGTATGCACACTTCGGGAGGGGCCTCTTACGACCCAAGCACAATATTGTTGCGACGTGCAGCCCGATCCAACATATCGCTGTGACGTACAACCCGATCCATATAAGTATCGCTATGGCGTTTAGCCCGATCCGTTACATATATTTATATATTGTTGCAGCGTGCAACCCTATCCATTGATATAATCTCCTCACAACTAGGCCATCGGCCTCTCTTAATCATTAGCCTTACCATCAGACTCTCAAACTATATCAGTCATCAAGCTCACAATCAGAATTCAGTCTATCTCAATCGTCATTTCATGATCACTCGGACCATCAGTAGAACAGGGAACTCAGCCCAACACAATTTCCACATTTTTTTAAGAATATAGTGATAAAGCTAGATTTGGGTAATAAATAGGTAAAACATGACTAAGGATATGCTTTCAAACAAGTAAAGTGAGGAAAGATAGTACAAATACTCCTAAGGGTTTCAACAAGTCGGCACAAGGCCCCAAACATGGCATACAACCCAAATATAATAACATCAAACAATTAACTATCAAATACACATTGCAATAATTATTCGGGATGGACTAGGTCACAATCCCCAACGGTGCTCTACCCCACGCTTGTCATCTAGCCTGTTAGTCACCTCAAAATAAGTAATACAACAATGTGTAATACGGGGTTTCCAACCCTCATGACAGTATTTACAATCATTACTTACCTCGAACTGGTAAAATCTCTAGCTCGTGGCGCCTTTGTCCCTCAAATCAGCATCCACGCGCATCGAATCTATCCAAAATCATAGCGAATACATCACAATATGCTAAGGGAAGCCCAAGCAAAAATAATTAATAACGGGCACAAATCCCAAAATTACCAAAACCCGAGCCCCGAGCCCACTTCTCGAAACTTAAAAAATTACATCATTAGATTCCTTATCTCCCCACAAGTTCATAAATACCAAATATTCTCAAATCCGACTTCAAATGGTCCTCCAAATCCCAAATTCAAAATTCCAATTTCTCAAGCCCTAGTTCTTCAATTTTAGGCTTTGTTTCCATAAATCTCTAGGTGGATTTCACAACAAAATCGAGTTATAAGACCATAATTCTTACCTCAAGTTGTTTCCCCGTTAACCCCTCTTTAATTTCCTTCAAGAATCTCCAAAAATGAGCAGCTATGGGTGAAAATACACCCACATTCGCGAACAAGATGACTTTAAAAACATTCTCCCCAGGCAATATTTCTTATATGCGATCGCGGGAAACACTTCGCGAGCACGAAGCACAAAACTCAACTCCCAGAATTAACCCTATGCGAATGCAACAGATCTCAAGTGAACGCAATGTACTACCAAATTACACTATGCGGTCGCGGATCGCACTCCGCGTTCGCGATGAACAAATTTCCGATCAATACCTCATGTCCTTTTTACTCTATGCGAACACGGCCTTTGATATGCGTTCACAAAGAACAATTTCACCCAACTATGCGATCGCATCCCTACTTGTGTGAACGCGAAGAACAAAAATGGACTGCCCCTAAAAGCTTTTACGCAATCGCAATGGCACTAATGCAATCACAATGAACAACTTACCAGTAACTGAAGCTTGCAAGTTCTGCTATCTTTTAAAGCACAAAATGGGCCGATTAACCATTCGAAACTCACCCAAGGCCCTCGGGACCTCAACAAAACATACAACCTAATCCATAACATCATTCAAACTTGTTTTAATCATCAAAACACCCATCAAATTACTCAAAACTCATCGAATTCAAGCCTAAGTTTCCAAAAACTTCCGAAATACACTTTCGATTGAAAACCCCACCAAACAACATTTGAATAACCTGAAATTTTGCACACACACCCCAAATGACATAACAAAGCTACTACAGCTCTTGGAATTTCATTTCGACCTCAATATCAAAATTTCACCTATCAACCGGAATTAGCCAAAATACTAACTTTGCCAATTCAAGCCAAATCCTTCCATGGACTTCCAAAATACATTCGATCTCGCTCCTAAGTCATAAATCACCCAACGAAGCTAACCAAATAATAAAAATTTCGATCTGAGCTCATATACAAATAAGTCAACTCTTGGTCAAACCTTTCAAATTCAAAGCTTTAAGTTGAGATTGTTCTTTCCAATTCATTCCATATTTTCCTGAAAACCAAAACCAACAATCTATATCAGTCATAATACATTACACGAGGCAAGTCATTCCCGAGAACTGATGATCAAAGTATAAAAGCTCAAAACGACTAGTCGAGTCGTTACATCACGACTTCCGAGGGTGGGAATTCCGGGTCGTGACAAGTAGCGATGATATGGATCCTTTACATTATCAGTAGCCCTCACAAAAATCTCCTTTTTCTTATGCCATCTTTTTAAACCGACAAAAGACGGGACATGGGGAGGCAACTCTGTGGGATTCGGCGAATTGACATGCGAACGTGAGAGATTTCAAGGGCAATTATGTGTGTAAGTCGTAGTGGTGGTTGTAGAAGCTTGAGTATACTTAAACTTTGTGAAAAGGTAATTAGAGATATTGTCTGCCTAGTGTTTGATAGTTTCGGGTAAAAATTGGAGAGTAGCAGATACAAGCATGGAACTTAATGATTTATCTTTGTTAAGTAGCTTTGAAAGATCAAAGGAGACGACCGTGTTGTTTGACTCAAAAGATATAAAAACTTTTTTGAACAAATCAATCAAAAAATTGAGGGGTAAGTCTTAGAAAAATATAATTAATTCCATATTGAAATGTTAATGACAACTATTGTATATGAGACGAACGAGTCATGATAGATCTTATTAAGATTGAACACTGCATTTCTCCTTAATTGATGAGAAAGTAGATTTTTGTGTATTCTTTGGATTTTCCCTCATTTTCTAAGATACAAAGAAGGAGCTTTTGGTTCCTTTTTTCTCGGAGAATCCAGACCCCTCCAGTTGAGAGCTTTTCTTGTCTATATATAGTCGAAGTCACTTTACCCGTTGCTTGACTCGACGTTTTCTTGTTACTGATGTATCCTAGTCGTGACTTTAGGTGTTGCCTTTTTTTATTTGTCGGGTGTCTCAGAGGAAAAATGGAGTAGAATTGATTTTCATCGCTTGTTTAGCGAGGCGGGGTGTTGGGAAACTTGGTCGTGATGGTCAGATTTTGACCAGTACAGTTAGTCTCTCCGTCTGTCGGAGTCATCCTATGTCGAACTCGGTAGACGGATCCTGTTCGTTAAGAGGTTGAGAAAAATCTTAGCTACAACTTTTCATTCCTTAGTCTTATTCTATGGGCTTAAGGTGGAATGGTGGTGTCTCTTCAATCCTCGTGGAACATTGTGACTAATTCGGAATCGAGACGTCAGCTGGTGCTAAAGCATAGGTTCATGGTTACCACCATTATCTGGGGGATTGAAATGTTTCGTGACCTACCAGACCTGAATGGCGATTCTTGGGTTTCTTGATCGGGGAATTTATCTCCGATCACTACTAGAAATTCAGGTTTTAGCGACCAAGAAAAGCGACCAAAGTTGGTCGCTTATTGGCCAAAAAGCGAAAACAGCCTGGTCAATATTAAGCTGGTCCCTTTACCTTAGAGACCAAAGTTGGTCGCTAATTAGAGATCAAAGTTGGTCGCTATTTAGCGACCAACTTTGGTCTCTCAGGTATAAGGACCAAATATTCCGGGTAAAGTAAATAGCGACCAACTTTGGTCACTAAAATATTTTAATATAATAATTTTTGTGACCAAAGTTGGTCTCCACATGTAAATTATATTTTTATTTTAATTTATGGTCGATTGAAAACAGCCTATCTGCCCTTACGGGTAGGGGTAAGGCTCGTCTACATATTATCCTCCCCAGACCCCATTTTGTAGGATTATACTGGGTAGTTGTTGTTGTTGTTGTTGTTGTTGTTGTTATTAATCATAAAAATGCGACCAACTTTGGTCTGTAAAGAAAATATTGTATTTTAAAATCAAAAAAATAGAGACTAAAGTTGGTCTCTTTATTATTAATTTTTATAAATAAAAAAAATAAGCGATTACAATTAGTTGCCAACTGCAAGAATTAATTTTTTATAATTATATGCGACCAACTTTGGGGTAGCCATATTTCCAGAATTTTTTTTTTTAAAATGGGTTAGCGACCAAGGTTGGTCGCCTTTGAGAAACCTGCGTTAAATAGCGACCAATGCCGGTTGCTATTGCTCAGAAAATTATTTTTTTAAGTGAAAAGCGACCAACTGGAGACCAAAGTTGGTCGCTTTTCTATATTCTGTAGGATGAACGTGAAGCATCCTACTCTACCAAGAAAAACATTTTACCTTTAATTCTTTTTGTTAGCATTTCCATACTTTTGTCACTCAAATCATTGTCTGAATCCAAAAAAATATCACCAATCACATAAAGCTTGTACGGATCAGATTTGGAAAAAAGTTGAGAATAAAACTTCCTTTCGTCTTGTCATCATAGAGTCTTATGATTCCCGTTTTATGAGAACTTCCACGACCAATGGAAAATATTCAATCACCATCAACCTTGTTACTCTCAATTAAACTTTTTTTCTCTTGGAAAATGAAGTAGAGAATCATATATCACCTCTTCTTTTATATATTTAGGAAATGTTAAATTCCTACCTACACCATAACTATTTGAAACACATGTTCTTACCTTCTCATCATCATTGTCGCTAATGAGAAGAACAATTAAAGGTACACTCTACCAGGTACCATGTCTTAGTTATTCTTGGTGGCCGTTCCATTGCATGTCTAATAAAGTCATCAACCCCTTCTAAAAAATTCTCTCGTAATCGAAAATTCCAATACATAAATCAAAAGTTCAATTCATATCCTAAAGGTTCAACTCATATCCACAAAAGTTCAAGTCATATTCTAAAATTTAAATTTATAATCTAAAATTCCAAAACATAAACCAAAATTTCAATTCATATCTATCCTAAATATTCCACTCATATCCACAAAAGTTTAAGTCATATCCAAAAATTTCAATTTATAATCTAAAATTTCAATACATAAACAAAAATTTCAATTCATATCCTAAAGGTTTAATTCATATCCTAAAGGTTCAACTCATATCCACAAAAGTTCAACTCATATCCAAAAATTTTAATTTATAATTTAAAATTCCAATAAATAAACAAAAATTTCAATTCATATCCTAAAGGTTCAATTGAAATCCTAAAAGTTCAACTCATATCTACAAAAGTTCAAGTCATATCCAAAAACTTCAATTTATAATCTAAAATCTCAATACATAAACTAAAATTCCAATGCATATCCTAAATGTTCAATTCATGTACTAAAGGTTCAACTCTTATCCACAAAAGTTCAAGTCATATCCTAAAATTTTAAATTATAATCTAAAATTCAAAAACATAAACCAAAATTTCAATTCATATCCTAAAGGTTCAACTCATATCCACAAAAGTTCAAGTCATATTCGAAAATTATTTATAATCTAAAACTCCAATACATAAACCAAAATTTAAATTCACATCCTAAAGGTTCAGCTCATATCTACAAAAGTTCAAGTCATATTCAAAATTTTCAATTTATAATCTAAAATTCCAATTCATAAACCAAACTTTCTACTCATATCCTAAAGGCTCAACTCATATCCACAAAAATTCAAGTCATACCCTAAAATTTCAATTTATAATCTAAAATTCCAAAACATAAACCAAAAATTCAATTCATATCATAAAGGTTCAACTCATATCCAAAAAAGTTCAAGTCATATCCAAAAATTTCAATTTATAATCTAAATTTCCAATACATAAACCAAAATTTCAATTCATATCCTAAATGTTCAACTCATATCCACAAAAGTTCAAGTCATATCCAAAATTTTTAGTTTATAATCTAAAATTTCAATACATAAACCAAAATTTCAATTCATATCCTAAAGGTTCAACTCATATACACAAAACTTCAAGTCATATCCAAAAATTTTAATTTATAATCTAAAATTCCAAGACATAAACCAAAATTTCAATTCATATCCTAAAGGTTCAATTCATATCCTAAAGGTTCAACTCATATCCACAAAAGTTCAAATCAAATCCAAACAATTTAATTTATAATCTAAAATTCCAATACATAAACCAAAATTTCAATTCATATCCTAAAGGTTCAATTCGTGCCCTAAAGGTTCAGCTCATATCCACAAAAGTTCAAGTCATATCCAAAATTTTTGATTTATAATCTAAAATTCCAAAATTTTTGATTTATAATCTAAAATTCCAATATATAAACCAAAATTTCAATTCACATCCTAAAGGTTCAATTCATATGCTAAAGGTTCAACTCATATCTACAAAAGTTCAAGTCAAATCCAAAAATTTTAATTTATAATCTAAAATTCCAATACATAAACCAAAATTCCAATTCATATCCTAAAGGTTCAATTCATATCCTAAAGGTTCAACTCATATCCACAAAAGTTCAAGTCATATCCAAAAATTTCAATTATAATCTAAAATTTAAATACATAAACTAAAATTTCAATTCATATCCCAAAGATTCAATTAATATCCTAAAGGTTCAACTCATATCCATAAAAGTTCAAGTCATATTCAAATATTTCAGTTCATAATCTAAAATTCCAATACATAAACCAAAATTTCAATTCATATGCTAAAGGTTCAACTCACATCCACAAAAGTTCAAGTCATATGCTACAATTTTAATTTATAATTTAAAGTCTAATAAATAAACCAAAATTTCAATTCATATCCTAAAGGTTCAATTCATATCCTATAGGTTCTACTCATATCCATAAAAGTTCAAGTCATATCCAAAAATTTCAATTTATAATCTAAAATTCCAATACATAAACCAAAATTTCAATTCATATCCTAAAGGTTCAATTCATATCCTAAAGGTTCAACTCATATCCAAAAAAGTTCAAGTAATATCCTAAAATTTCAATTTGTAATCTAAAATTAATATGAACCCTAAATATTACAAATTGTCACGACTCAAAATCCACTAAGGGTCGCGATGGCGCCGGACACTGCTATCAGGCAATTCAACCAAATTACTTGATGAAGTTCTTTTATTTAACAATCTTGAAAACTAAGATTTTCCTTCAATTTTTCATCGATAAAAAGATAAATGCTTCAATTCTAACTAAATAATAAGCAATTAGTACAAAATATTTCAAAACCATCCCAGAACCCGGTGTCACAAGTGTGACGAACCAAAGGGTTATCACCTGTGCTCTTACTCATTCTGTGTCTCCGAGGCCTTGAAAACCTCATAGAGAGGTTGCCTCGATTTGCATGTGCAGTCTGGGCATGTAACCAGAAAACTTAAATATGAATTATGTGAGAAAATGATTAATTTTGATATTAACATGACTAATATTGACTTTGGTCAATATTTTGAGTAAATGGACCTGGACCTGTGATATTACGATCTCGGATGATTCGTAGGAAAATATGGGACATGGGATTAGGCCCACGATCGAATTTCGAGGTCCCAAGCCCGAGAAATACATTTTGTGTGAAATTATTTTCTGGAATTAATTAAGGAAAATAGAAAAAAAATTTGATCAGAAGACTATGGTATCAGGCTCGTAATTGGGTTCCGATGCCATGTACAAGTCTTATATGTGAATTAAGATCTTTCTGTAAAGTTTGGTTGAAAACGGACGTCATTTGACGTATTTTAGGCTTAAAATGGAGAATTGGTGTTTCATGAAAAATTGAAAGAAAGCTTAAGCTTTGGGGCTTGATTCAATGTATATGATGTTGGATGTTTTTTGAGATGGTTTGTATGTTTGGTTTGGAGCACCGATGGCTCGGGTGAGTTTTGAATAGGTTCCGGGAGGTCTTAGGCTTAAAAATAGTAGTGTTCCAAGTTAACCATCGTGGTCGTGCTCCCTATCAGTGCGGTCCACGCTGGAAGAATCAGAAAGTTGTAATATTGCAGGTCTTGAAACCCTCTGGAGCGGTCCGCGTGAAAACGTGTGTGGCCATGGACGGGCCAGCGCAGCCGCGGTCCACTTGGCGAGGTCCACGGTGAAAGTTGCGCGGCCCGCGGTTGTTCATGCACGGTCCGCGTAGCCAGCCTCAGAGAACCAGAAACCTTCGGATCTACCAGCACGGCCGCGGTCCTCCTTGCACTGTCCGCGTAGGGACTTCTGGAAGGTATTAAAAGACGGGATTTTCAGTCATTTTACACTTTTCAAAACCCCAAAACATAAGAGGCAATTTTTCAAACAACTCTTCTTCTCCAAAACGATTGGTAAGTGGTTTCTAAACTATTTTCCCCACTCTTTAGCATCTTTTAACTTGATTTCAACTTCAAATCAAAGATTTTAATGGGAAAATTTGGGAATTTCGGGTAGAACCTAGGTTTTCTAAAATTGGGGGTTTTGGACCTCAATCTGAGGTCCGGTTCCAAAATAAATCATATATTTGAGTTCATGGGGGAATGGGTAATCGGTTTTAGTTCAAACCTCGGATTTTGACTATGTGGGCCCAGAGGCATTTTTGACCGTTTGGATAAGACCTTGTAAAACTTATTTTTCATGCTTTGGGGTTGATTTTAATAGTATTTATTAATGTAATAAAGTGATTTGTGACTAGATTCGAGCGGTTTTGTGGTGGAATCAAGGGGTAAAGCCATACTTGAGGTTTGAATTGAGTTTGAAGCATCGAGGTAAGTGTCTGATAAGTCTAGCTTGAGGGATTAGGAGCCGAGTCCTATTTGCTACTTGTTTTATGTGGAGTACGGCGTATAGATATGGTGAAGAGTATCTATAAGTTGGTGTCTAGCATGACTGTAAGTCGATGAATTGTGGATATTTGAGTCATGATGCACATTTCTTGCTTTAAAGGTGAATTCTACTTGTTGTGCAATATATGAGGAAAGGATCATGAATTGAAATGTGAAAAAGCATTGGCTCGTGTTATATGATGAATTGAGAATTTTATGAATTATTGTACTTGTTGGAGCATTTGCTCAAGTGGTAATAGAAAGGATGTGTAGAAAATGAAAGAAAGAGGAAAAATCATTAATTGTACCCTTGCCGGGTGTCTTCGTACATTGCTTATCTCCCTTGCCGGAATGTGAAAGTTATTGTTGTTATTTCTCCCTTGCCGGGATGTGAAAGTTATTGTTGTTTTTGTTGCTCTCTTGCAGGGATGTGAAAGTTATTGTTGTTGTTGCTCTCTTGCCGGGATTTAATTGTTACTTGAGTTTCCCTTGCCGGATCCCTATTAATGTTGTCATTTCCCTCGCCCCATTGTTTGTGATTGTTGTTTGGGTGAGGAAGAGTGATAAAGCACGAAATGTGATGCTGTGCATTATTGTGATGAGGATACGTTAGTGCACGAAGGGTCATTCCGTGCCATGATATGAATACTAATGCACGAAGGGTCATTCCATGCCGTGATATGAATACTAATGCCCGAAAGATCATTCTGGGCCATGATATGAGTGTCAATGCACGAAGGATCATTTCGTGCCATCACTATGTAAGGTAAAGCACGACGGGTGATGTCATGTACTAGATAAGATTGGTTCGGTAAGAACGAGAGTAAAAGCACGAAGGATGATGCCATGCATTTGTTGAATTTCCTCTTATCGTTGATATTGTGGTTGTATGGTTTCATCCCTATTTAGTGATTCTATATCTGAAACGTTGCAGCCCCTACATCATGCTCCCCTCCCTTTTTGACTGGTTAAATTCTTTTTGTGCTCTATTCTATTGTATATACATATATTGAACTGCACAGGCTTGATTGGTAGTCTTGTCTTAGCCTCGTCACTACCTCGTCGGGGTTAGGCTAGACACTTGCTAGTACATGGGGTCGGTTGTCTGATGCTACACTTCTATGCTTTTTTGCACAAATTACGGTGTTGGAGCAGCTTTCGGATAGCAGCAGTAAATTGGGAGTAGACTTTCAGTCCATAGACACCGAGGTAGCGTTGCTGACGTCCACAGGGCCGGAGTCTCCTCTATCTTTATTTTAGTTTGTTATCCTTGTACCGAAACAAACAGATTATGCCTTCTTTCAATCTATTGTATTTAGTAATCTTAGAAGTTCGTGAGTATTGTGACACCAAATCTTGGGTAGAGTTTTGTATTAGGATTCCGCATTCCTTTCCGTTATTTACATTCGAGAATTCCGCTTTTATCATTAAATGCTTCGTTTCATTAAAATTTATTGATGTTTGCTAAAAGAGGTAATTAATGATTGGCTTGCCTAGCTCCTACTACTAGGCGCCATCACGACTCCCGAGGGTACGAAATCCGGGGTCGTAACAACAAGTGCATGAGCATCTACTGATAAGGAAATAAAATACGACATCCATCCGGAATACAGTGGCCAGGAAGTAAATACAATAGACTGGAAGGGACTATATTAGCTGTGGGCCGCCTCGAATAATGCAATTCACCTAGTCCTAGAATCATCCGCGCTGCTACGCCCAGTAGGCTGCTAGAGTTATATATATCGGTGCAGCAAAAATGCACAGAAGTATAGTATGAGTACGAAAAAAATGTGTACTCAATGAGTATCTCGTCCAATCTCGAAGAACTAGAGATGATATGGTCGACTTCTACACTTGCTAGTGGTCCAATAATGGTGTAAATAATAGATCATCGTGGATTTCAATAAACATAATTTTAATCCACAGAAGGAAACAAGGAAACAATCATTTCTTTTCTAGGAAATTTCCCGATTTTTCATTTTTATCATTATTAAAATATTGTCAAACCAGGAAGAGGCAATAACGACTTAAATAAGTTCAAGGAAGCAATACAAGCATGCGCATATTATGTCGAGGCAACGGCTCGATCCAACATATATAAACTGTGCACTTGTCCAGGGTCGACGGTATGCCTATAGATGCATCTATTTAATCTGCCGAGGCGTTCGGCCCGTTCGAAAATAAAGTTTAATCTTTTGTGGAAATTCATTTACTAACTCGAGGTAATTTAAGCAATTCAAATATCTATAAGTCTACAACTAATCCAAGTATAGCATGCTTTACGGTCCTAGACTACCCGGACAATAGCATAATAGTAGCTACGCACAGGCCCTCGTCACCTCGTGTGTACGTAGCCCCCGCAAATAGGAGCACATAACCACTTAACTCACCTATGGGACAATTCCCTCTTACAAGGTTAGAAAGGAGACTCACCTCGCTCCGAAGTTCCATAACCGACATTCCACGCCCTTTTAAAAACTCAAATCGATGCAAAAGTGCTACAAAACTAGCCAATAATTATATAAACTCATTAATATATGCTAAGGTACTCATTATAATCCAATATATAATAATTCCCAACCCCGATCGAAAAGTTGACAAAAATGCCATCGGGACCACGTGCCCAAAATTCGAAATTTTTCGAAGATTAAAGTTCACCCATAACCTTATGAACTCAAATATATAATTTATTCTCAATTCCATGCCCAAAATCGTGGTCAAAATAAAAAAAAAACTCAAATTTCTAGGTTTTTCTTTCTCCTTTAGATTCTCATGAATATGATATTAAATCTAAGTTATAATCACAAAATATCATTGAAAATTAGTTAGAGCCACTTACCCAATGATTTGATACAAAACTCAACTCTCAAAAATCACCCACTCTCGGACCTATGGCTCAAAATATGATAAAATGAAATAAAAACTCGAGTTACACAGCTAAAATCAAGCTTCAGATGTCGCATTTGCAATCAAGGGTTCACAATTGCGAACCCTCGCAAAAGCGAAGAAAGCCTTCGCAATTGCAAACAAAGAGGGTCTGGAAAAGGTCGCATTTGCGAAAAAAAAGTTCGCAATGGCGAACTAGGCATCGCAATTGCGATGGATATGTTCGTAATTGAGACCATACCAGAAGTAGAAGTTTTTCCCGACACAAAAATGAGCATAACTTCCTCATACGATGTCCAAATTCGATGATTGTTTTTGATATGGCTCCCAAATTTTGATATGGATCTAATAGTTCAATAAAAACTTAATTTGGAGCTCATTTTCTTTATATGGTACCCCTTTATGTCCAAAAAAATGACATTGAAACATCAAATAAGAGTGCGATACAACCCGAGGCCTTCGGGACCCCAACCAATCACACCAACCAGTCCCAAAACACATTTCGGACTTGCTCGAGGCCTCAAATCACATCAAACAACGCAAAAATCATGAATCCAAGCTTTATGAACTTTAGAACTTCCAACTTCTTCTTTCGGTGCTTAAACCTATCAAATCACGTCTGATTGACCTCAAATTTTGCACACAAGTCATATTCGACAATACGAACCTACTCCAACTTTCAGAATCAGATTCCGACCCCGATATCAAAAAGTCCACTTCCGGTCAAATATCCCAAAAAATTCAAATTTCTATCTTTAGCCAAATGGTTCCAAAATGACCTACCGACCTCCGAATTTACTTTTGAATGCGCTCCCAACTCCAGAATCACAATACAGAGCTGCTCCTGACTCGGAATCCCAAATGGACATCGATATCACTGAAATTCACTTCAACCCAAACTTATTAAATTTCTTTCAAAATGCTAATTTCCACAATAGGTGCCAAAACGCTCCTAGGTCATCTAAAACCTGATCCGGGCATACGCCCAAGTCCGAAATCAACATATAAACTTGCTGGAACCTTCAAATCCCGATTTCGAGGTTGTTTACTCAAAATTCCAATCCTAGTTAATTCTTTAAACTTTAAGCTTCTGAAATTAGAATTCTCTTTCCAAATCAACTCTAAACTTCCCGAAACTTAATTTCAACCACGCGCACAAGTCATAATACCTAAAATGAATTTGTTCATGGCCTTAGACTGGTGAACGACGTGCTAATGCTCAAAACGATCAGTCGTATCATTACGTTCTCTCCCACTTAAACATACCTTCATCCTCGAACGTGCTGAGAACTACACTGAAGTAGTCTGAAATCACTATTTAACTTCTCATGCACTTTCCCGTGCTACCACAACTTAGTTGAGCACATCAGCTCGATCATTTCTGAAGATATTCCCTTTTATTCAAACAAATAAGCCTTAGAGCTCAATTCCAACATCTGGAATTCTATCCCCGACCTATTTCCAACATATGATCACCATATCAATCACTACACGTTGTACCCAAACATGGCTGCATAACTTTGCTAAATTCACACCTAGCATCACCTTACTCACCGGACCACCACAACATTTTGTGATCAATTTAGTCAAAATTCCACAAATCTGATGCTCCTATTGCGCCCCATTACATACACGTGTCTTACTATAACTCTTACAATGCCGCCACAATGGAAGAGATGTGCAAAAATTCATAATCAACTGCTGAGTGAACCAATCATTGAGTCTACACTTTTGACAAGAAACATTACCTCATGCTGAACAAAAGAATGATCTTTGATCCTTAATATATTTCACGTAATCAGATTGCAGTGATCCTAAATCTAATAATCTCGTGTCACCCAGTACGAACTGCTCAGGCAATAAGCCATCCCGGGCATGATCGAAAATCTCATATAATGCTACCATGTGCCAATAGGCTACCTATTAGAATGCAATACAAAAGGAAAACAAACTCTGAAAAGGAAAATTCAATTACCGCACTCGCGAATCATACATGCGACGCACGCGCACAACTAATATGAGCTTCCCTCAAAAAATAGGAAACAGAACACAATAAACAGATATGGGTAACTGCATTGAAAATCACACTATTGCGGCACGTAACCGGATCCGAGCAATCATAACCATGGCGATGTGCCACCCGATCCACACATGGAATTCACATAAGGAGATGTACATCGAGCTAAACTGCTCATTATGAAAAAATACTGAATATCAGTCATAAACACGCTAAGTGCATAATCCCATTCCCTGGGGAGACATATAATGCTATAATCCACAAACTCGAGCACAACTGAAGTATGATATATGATTTGAATTTCAAGAGCCATCCTGCTCATATAACCTTATCTCTATGCGGAACCTCAACACATAAGAAACTCACCAAGTCGTCTCACAACTTGCACAATGCAATACATCATTACATGAAATAGCTGACAATGAAATAACACCCCGACTACCTTCCATAAAGAGCGTATTGCTGAGATAAACACATCTGGCATGATATAAAGCCGTTGCTCACATTTAAATCAATCCACTGATCTCAAGCCGATTTTGAATTGCACCAACTAGCTAATAACCTTTCAAAGGTCCATAATAACTCCCCTTTTCTCATAGTACATAAGAACAACCCTTATAACCGGAGCGAACCTCCACAGTCCATAACCCAATAAATAGAGTGCCCTCCAGGCATAAATTTTCAAATTAATCATATTACCAAAATCCTCGTTGTTGGTTTAAATCTTTAATCAATCAAGTGACTACGTGTTACACTTATACAATCTTTCTATGGGACACACTACCACAACCTTCCGAAATGAATAATGGGTCCGCACATCCAAACCACCGGCCACACTAACGCTGAAAAGCGATCAAGAATCTTTAGCCAGGATGCAAAGCCTTTTTCACAAAACACCAATCTCATGTGATACTGACGACAATACCAACTCACTTTAAACATTGAAACTCCTTGCATGCTCATCCGAGCTCGTGGCATCCTTGTCAACGTCGAATCGCAACCTTGATTCGCACCTTCAAGTTCCACACCACTCATTGCACCTAACATGCCAACATATGATAGAACACACTTTTCATCATAGCTTCGGAACCATTATTAGGCTAACACTTCATCATGTAAAAGTTTTTCACTTAACTCGCTTCAGGAGAACTATAGTAACGCACAGGTAAATTCTCAAAGCCGCAGTATATTCAAATCTCTAAATAGTGGTTTAAACCACCATAGCCCTTCCGAGATCCACCTCCACATAATAGGCCACAACGGTAGAATACTTTTTGAATAACACTACGGCGGCCGACAAGCCTCGCATGCACCGTCACAATTCACTTGCATAACTTGTTCACGCTAAAAGAACTAATCATTACCAGCAACATGCCAATTCCACTATGGCTAACCAATCCTTCTTCTTCCAATTTATCCTTGATTGCCATATAGTCAATGATAACCCCATTCAACACTTAATACACTCCATCCGCACTCTTCCCGAGTGACCCTGACTCACGAGACCATACTACCTCCAATCCCACGAACCATTTCGTACCTCCCAATTGCTACATTGCAAGTGAAAACGCCATAGATCATTATGTGCCTCTTCTCATAGGCTGCTATCAAGCTTGCCAGGCCCCTAATATAATCAATTCCATAAATCTTCTAGCACATGAATACCTCATTGGTAAAGCACCCGGCAGAATGTACCCTTGGAATCCGCATCTTTACAAAGCACAACCCTGAATCTTTCCCAAAATCTGAACATGGGCCAATAAGGCCAGCGGTACCCCACCTTTAATAGTTCTTTTGCTCAATTTACCACCTATGTTCTTTTCTCGTAGCTAAGATAACCCATCAATATGCTAATAATGAGAGATCCCACGAGTAATTAACCATGCAACCCCATCATAGACGGTGGGACTCTCTCACTTAGCTCGAAGCCACTATTACACAACTCTGGAATTTACCAGGATTCTTAATATCATATTGACATAACCTTGTGCAATCAACCACCAAAATTCTCAATATCTTACTTTGGAAACCCCCTTTTTATACTTTGAAAGATCAACAACATTCACATGACCGATCCCTTCGCTCTATAACCATTAGAATTCTTCGCAGAAGCCTCGCCAAGTATGTGATGGCTAAACTGCTCACAGGAAATAACCCAGCTACGGAAATCACTTTCCAACGCTGCTGCACAGGGTACAATCACCATGACATCAATAACTCATCCTGAGTCCGAGCTAACCCCTCTAGCTGCATGAGTCCTTTCAACCCTCTTAGACATCAATTAAATATGCGGTAACATCCTTCTCATTCAAAGTTACGTTGTATCCTTCTTTATTTCAAGCATCTCTTTTCCATTATACCAAGTCTCCTGCCGCATAATAGCCCATATTTTAGAATAAATCTGTAGACCCTAATCACCAATCACTAAAATTCCCCCAAATCACTCCAAACTCTTATTAAGGTGCATAGTATCCTACCACAATGCCCATATGCAACTCCGCCACTCACCCACTTTGGCAGATCTCATCCCTTTAATTGACTACTCGATCTTTGGCCCTTTATACTTGGCCTTCTAGAATTCTTTTAGCCACCGCATGTCACTTCCCACATGTCTTTCTCATCCTTTACTGCTTAGTTGTTGCCTTAATAAAATCTATCTTCATAGCACTTGTACCTACCATCCCTAATAATTTTAAATCTTTCTGAAGGTCATCTTTCTCGAGCTGTCGATATTAGAAACACCGATTCAATCCTGATCTACCGCACCCCGCGACATTTACTGTTATCTTTCCAATATCATTTTATAGTGCCTTATCCCAAGGCAAATTGAAGAAAACCATAACGCCGGCGAACTTAACACATACAACCGAGGATGATGACACTATATCGCAGATGAAAATTCCACCACGCTCGCAAATACCAAGTCTTGTTACCCCCTCAACCCGCATCTGAACATTCTTAGCCCAATTCCCTTCCCCTTTCTGGGAATAAAATATCAAATCTCTACATCAAGCACTGAGTAAACCTCCCTTCAAATAATTCACTACCTTGACACGTAGCCAAACATCCTACCATTATATTAGTACTGCGGAATAATCGTTCGTAAGAATCACGACAACTAGTGCCTAACCTTAGAGCTCTCAGAAGTGCCTTTACTGAGTTGAAACAATAGAATATCCTTTCACAAGGCGACAACAACAGCTCAAATAACCCCACAGGGAGAAACACCCGCACCACATTCGTAGTTCCATTACAATTCTTCCATTCTCAATTTATAACAAGCGCTTCCTGTAGCATAAGATTGAGTAGGAAGGAAACAAAGGCATAAGCCTCACGGGAAGTCAAGTCGCATGATAAGGAATCAAGAAGGGAAATGCTCCTAACAGTCCTGCAGCCTCCCGAGGATAAGTACAGACGTCTCCGTACCGATCCACGAGACTCTACTAGACCTGCTCATGACTCGTGAGACCCTAGGAGCCTAGTGTTCTGATACATGTTGTCATGACGCAAAATCCAGTAAGGGTCGCGATGGCGTCAGACACTGGTATCAGGCAAGCCAACCAAATTACTTGATGAAGTTCTCTCATTTAACAATCTTGAAAACTAAGATTTTCCTTCAATTTTTCATAAATAAAAAGATAACTGCTTCAATTAAAATTAAATAATAAGCAATTAGTACAAAATATTTCAAAACCATCCCAGAACCCGGTGTCACAAGTGCATGAGCATCTACTGATAAAGAAATAAAATACGACATTCGTCCGGAATATAGTGGACAAGAAGTAAATACAATACACTAGAAGGGACTATACTAGTTGCGGGCCGCCTCGAATAATGAAACTCACCTAGTCCCAGAATTATCTGTGCTGCTACGCCAAGTAGGATGCTAGAGTTACATATACCTGTGCAACAAAAATGCACAGAAATGTAGTATGAGTACAAAAATAACGTGTACTCAATGAGTATCTCATCTAATCTTGAAGAAGTAGAGACGAAATGGTCGACTTCGACACTTACTACTGGTCCAATAATGGTGTCAATAACTACCCCTAGACAATTGGAGTTGGTACAATAATGCCCTCCGTCCGCCTATTTTGAAAAAATTGCCCTCACCATTATCTTTTTGGCTCAAGAATGCCCTTACGACTAACGGCCATGTTAGATAAAAAAATTAACTAATTTCCATGTGCCATAACGAAAAAAGGTCAAAAATGCCCCTAGACTATTGGAGTTGGTACAATAATACCCCCATCTCAAAAAATCTCTCCCTTCCCCCCTCCCCCCCCCCCCCAGCGTGTGGGTTCATATTCCTCTTGTTTTTCTCATCCTTTTTTGACCTTGCACTCTATTCGAATAATCACTATAAATATCATTAAAGTTTTACTTTCAGACAACCAAATTTTTTTGTCACCAATACTTTACGTCATACAACTTTCAAAAACCTTGTTAAGCAAAAAAAAATGTAATTAATTTCCATGTATCATCGTCCCATTGATTGGTTGTCTGAAAATAAAACTTTAATAATATTTGTAGTGATTATTCAAATATAGCATCCTCGTAAATTAAGCTATTGTACGAGGATGCTCTTCAGGTTATATCAATACCGCCAATTTTTTTTAAAAAAAAGACAATTAAATCAAGAGAAATATTTGAGATTATATGCTTGAGAATATGAGAGAATACGACTTATTGGTGAATGTGGTTGTAATAAACACTTTATTGAGCGTATTGTATGAAGCAGTAAAGTGTAGTAAGAAAAATTAATGATGAACGGTATTTCTGTCATGAAAAAATAGGAATATCGATGTGTACATTTACAAAGAAATAGGAAGAGGAAGGTGATTAACTATAAGAGAGAGTGTTGTTTGCTTAAAGAAAAAAATAGGTATACGAGAGTTCTAGTTTGTGGAATAATTTTTAAAAGAAAGATGAGAAAGTAACAACGGAAAACGGTCTTAGAATGTGGGTAAGTTTATTTCAATTAGGTGAGTCTTAAGTTATGCCAATGGGACGATGATACATGGAAATTAATTACGTTTTTTTTTGCTTAACAGGGTTTTTGAAAGTTGTATGACATACAGTATTCGTGACAAAAAATTTTAGTTGTCTGAAAATAAAACATTAATGATATTTGTAGTGATTATTCAAATAGAGTGCAAGGCCAAAAAAAGGATGAGAAAAACAAGAGGAATATGAACCCACACGGTAGATGGGGGAGGGGGGAAAGGGGGAAGGGAGAGATTTTTTGAGATGGGTATATTATTGTACTAACTCCAATAGTCTAGGGGCAGTTTTGACCTTTTTTCATTATGGCACATGGAAATAAATTAATTTTTTTATCTAACATGGCCGTTAGTCGTAAGGGCATTCTTGAGCCAAAAAGATAACGGTGAGCGCAATTTTTTCAAAATAGGTGGACGGAGGGCATTATTGTACCAACTCCGTTAGTCATGGATTTCAATAAAAATGACTTTAGTCCAATAGAAGGAAACAAGGAAAAGATCATTTCTTTTATACGAAATTTTCTAGATTTTTGTATTTATCATTATCCAAATATTCTCAAATCAGGAAGAGGCAATAACGACTTAAATAAGTTCAATACAGCAATACAAGCATGCGCATATTATGTCAAGGCGACGGCCCGATCCAACAAAAATAAATTGTACACTTGTCCAGGGTCAACGTCGCGCCTATAGATGCATCTATTTAATTTTCTGAGGCGTTCAGCCTGTTCCAAAATTAAACACACACAAACGGTCAATCAACTAGTCAACAAGGAACAATCATCTACAAAAAACCAATTTTCTTTTAAAGATTTTTTATAATGAAGTTTAATCTTTTATGGAAATTCATTTACTAACTCGAGGTGATTTAAGCAATTCAAACAACGATAAGTTTATAACTAATCCAAGTATAGCACGCTTTTGGGTCCTAGACTGTCCGGATAATAGCATAGTAGTAGCTACGCACAGACTCTCGTCATCTCGTGCGTACGTAGCCCCAACAAATAGGAGCACATAACCACTTAACTCACCTATGGGGATAATGCCCTCTTACAAGGTTAGAAAGGAGATTCACCTTGCTCTGAAGTTCCATAACCGGCATTCCACGCCATTTCGAAAACTCAAATTGATGCAAAAATACTCCAAAACAAGCCAATAATTATATAAAACCATTAATATATACTAAGGTACTCATTATAATCTAATTTATAACAATTCCCAACCCCGATCGAAAAGTTGACAAAAATGCCCTCAGCCCACGTGCCCGGAATCCGAAATTTTTCGAAGATAAAGTTCACCAATGACCATACGAACTTAAATATATAATTTATTCTCAATTCCATGCCCAAAATCGTGGTCAAAATCAAAAAATCTCAAATTTTGAGGTTTTTTTAAAACCCCAAATTTTCCTTTAGATTCTCATGAATTTGATGTCAAATCTAAGGTACAATCACAAAATATGATTGAAAATTAGTTAGAGGCACTTACCCAATGATTTGATACAAAACGCCACTCTAAAAAATCGCCCACTCTCGGACCTAGGGCTCAAAATACGATAAAATGAATCAAAAACTCAAGTTACACAGCTAAAATCAAGCTGCAGATGTCGCATTTGCGATCAAGGGTTCGCAACTGCGAACCCTCGCAAAAGCGAAGAAAGCATTCGCAATTGCAAACAAAGAGGGTATGGAAAAGGTCGAATTTGCGACAAAAAGTTTGCAATTGCGAACTAGGCATCGCAATTGCGATGGATATGTTCGCAATTGCGACTATACCAGAAGCAACAGTTTTTCCCAACACAAAAATGAGCATAACTTCCTTATACAACGTACAAATTCGATGATTCTTTTTGCTATGGCTCTGAAATTTTGATATGGATATAATGGTTCAATAAAAACTTAATTTGGAACACATTTGCTTAATATGGTACCCCTTTATGTCCAAAGAAACGATGGTTAAACATCAAATAAGAGCGTGATACAACCCGAAACACACCCGAAGCCCCCGGGACCCCGGCCAATCACACCAACCAGTCCCAAAATATATTTCGGACTTGCTTGAGACCATAAATCACATAAAACAATGCTAAAAATCGTGAATCACCCCCCAATCCAAGCTTTATGAACTTTAGAACTTCCAACTTCTACTTTCGATGCTTAAACATATCAAATCACATCTGATTGACCTCAAATTTTGCACACAAGTCATATTCAACATTATGAACCTACTCCAACTTTCGGAATCTGATTTCGACCCCGATATCAAAAAGTCCACTTCCAGTCAAACTTCTCAAAAACTTTTAAATTTCTATCTTTAGCCAAATGGCTCCAAAATGACCTACCGACCTCCGAATTCACTTTTGAATGCGCTCCCAACTCCAGAATCACAATATGGAGCTGCTCCCAGACTCGAAATCCCAAACAGACATCGATATCACTTAAATGAACTTCAACCCAAACTTATGAAATTTCTTTCAAAATGCTACTTTCCACAATAGGCGCGAAAACGTTTTCGGGTCATCCAAACCTGATCCGGACATATGCCCAAGTCCGAAATCATCATACGAACATGCTGGAACCTTCAAATCCCGATTTCGAGGTCCTTTACTCGAAATTCTAATCTTACTTAATTCTTTCAAGCTCAAGCTTCCGAAATGAGAATTTTCTTTCCAAATCAACTCTAATCTTCCCGAAACTTAATTCCGACCATGCGTACAAGTCATAATACCTGAAATGAAGTTGTTCATGGCCTCAGACTACTGAACGACGTGTTAGAGCTCAAAACGACCGGTCGGGTCGTTGCACAAATAATATATAACTTTGAACCTTAACATGGTTGAGCTAAATTTAAACCCTAACATGGAGAAATTAACTTTGATCCTTAACATGGTTGAACAAATAATATAAAACTTTGAACCCTAATATGGAGAAATTAATCAGAATCAGTAGTTTTTGGGAAAAAAAAAGAAAGGAGAGAGAAACTAACCTTGGGAGTAGAGCTCGTCGGAGGAGGTACTGTTGCCGTTAGTGGTCGCCGGTGGCGGGAGGGAGGTGAGGGCGTCTCTGCTGCTGGGAGTGGGGGGTTGAGTGTGTGTGTGAGAGAGGAAAGATTTTAGGGAAATTTTTTGAAAGAATGGGAGGGGAATCCCGGTTTTGCTATACTAGATATAAAACTAGCGACCAATTTTGGTCGCTATTTTGATAGCCAAATAAGTTTGACTTTTTGACCAAAATAGCGACCAACTCTATTAGCAAAAAAAAACTAATTATATTTAGTTCAATTTAAAATATACCAAGTGTATTTATATATACTGTGTATATATATATATATATATATATATATATATATATATATATATATATATATATATATATATGTATGTATGTATATATACTATTCTATACTATCCACTAAGTATTAATGCATTAGCTAATATAGTATCGACTATAGCTTTTATATATATATACATATATACACACACACACCTTAAAATACAATAGACTATACTATATATATAGTATAGTGTAGAGGACAACAATGAAAATCTTGAGGCTTATAACCGAAAAGGCGCAAAAGAGTTAATAATTCTTTTTGAACAATCCGACCTTAAATGGAAGAATAATCCAATGGCTATATATTTTGATACAGCATACACTACTCCTACTTATATATACAGGATGCACTATGAAATAATACTCTCAACAACAGGATCCGCCGAAATTTAGCATTTTTATCCTACAAATACCAAGAAAACTTATAGTTTTTCAAAGATTATAATCATGAAGGTTATACCTGCGGATGAATGGGGTATTAGTACTCTAAAAGACCGTGAATATACTCACACTGACCAAAAAGTCTCGGTTAAATTCAATTATTGGGACTATATTTAATGTTTTAATAAAACTTTGCTTTATGAGAATCCTAATAGGAAGCATTCATAGCTTATTAAACTCTGTTCTAATATGTACAACCAACAGTCTAAATTAGTTCTTTAAATGGTGGAAAGTATGTGGTCCATCATTAGAAATACTTCCTCCTTTATTCAAATGTTTATATACTCAATGGGTAGACATATCTCCCAAGATTATTTCTTTTTAAAAAGATAAGATCTTTTATGATGGTATTGCTGCAATGTATTTTTCATAGAATTCTCAATATCATGGATAATGAAATGGGATGTCGAAACTGGTTATACCACAGAAGGGATTCCATGTCTCCAAAGGATTGTTTATAACAAAATTTGGACTAAATAAATACAATCTGATCAACAAGGGAAGTTGTATGGAAATGATTTTATAAATCAAATTAAGACCAAAATCGAAGAGTATGAAAATAGAGAGATAACGAATAATGATGAAGGAGAATTAAGTCCCTTCCAACATGTTACCAGAAGCTCCAAATGAAGAAAGGAGCTATATCCAAAAAAGAAATCCTCGCTTCATACTTCGAGGAAATAAAGAAAGACTTAGCAAAGAATTTTGGAACAAAAGTCAGAGATGATATATCAATAACCTCCATCGGCAATACTTCAGATGGATAAATATGTGCAGCAGGGTAAGCTCAAAGAAACTCACGCACATAAATTAATATTGACGAAATAGAGGACTTCCTTATGAAATTGTAAGAAAATACTGAAGAATCTTCAGAGAAAAAAGACAGAAAGGGAAAAGATAAAATCTGAATTATTGAAGGCCCCAGGGATCAATTATAGGGGTAACGAAGACAAACAACTTTAACAAAGAAGCAGATAGCGGACCACTCCATTATGATAAGGAATCTACTTTTATAAAGTAGTTTGTCTGTTCGCAATAATATAATCCTTTTTAGGGCCTACGTGTAAATTATTTTGTCGGTCAATTTTTATTTGTTTGTTAGTTAACCAATCCAATATATAAGGATCAATTGAGTTTAAGGAGGGCAGGCATTAGCCAACGCTCGGACTTCTCTCAAAATTTCTCCGTCTTGTAAAAACAATCTCTTGGTTGTATTTTATTCTATAATATAAATCAAAACGGTCACTTGGCCACAAAATAGAAGGTCTCCAGTACTATTTTCTCTCTTTCTCTCTCTCTCTCTCTCACTCCTTATAATATTTGCATTATTGTTAGCCTAGATGATAGGCTAAATAAATAAGTGTTAAACTTAGTATTCGAAGGTTATTCACTAAGCATGTTTTGTAATTAAAGAGTTGGCAATATCAGCCCAATGAGGTTAGGTCAAGAACTATATAGACCATGCAGTCACTAATCTCGACAGTAAATCTTGGTTAGGCTAACTTAACCGGGGGTGCTCGTAAAACCCGTTTAGGCAGGTGGTCATTGAAGGATTGTGTGGAGTATCGTGGTTTAAGGTTTGTTTAGGGATTAGTAGCTAGGCTTGGAGTTCTTGTAATTTATTCCCAAAGCCTCATACGGAAGCGATCATGTGCTACCCTTGGTATCAGAGCCACGGTTAGTAGAAACCTAAGAAACTAAGTTTAACATGATTTATCTAGTGAATATCATTAGGAAGAAGACTACTGTTAAAAACAATAGGAAAGAAGAATATGAACTGCCATAGCAATTAGATCTACTTAATATGTGCATATATATATTTATATATATATATACACACCTTGATATATAATACACTATAATATACACTTAGTATATAATATATATATATATATATATATATATATATATATATATATATATATATATATATATATATATATATATATATATATATATATATATATATATATATATATATATATATATATATATATATATATATATATATATATATATATATATATATATATATATATATATATATATATACAATACTATACTATGCACTAAGTATTAGTGCATTAGCTAATATTATATCGAATATAGCTTCTTTTTTTTATATACACACACATACACACACATATATATATATACACACATATACATGCACACACACGCGCGCGCGCACACACATACACACACACACACACACATACATATATATATATATATATATATATATATATATATATATATATATATATATATATATATATATATATATATATATATATATATATATATATATTATAGTATCTAGTATATAAGCTATATGTATATACCTTGAAAACTATACTATATATAATTTTACTTAAAAAAAATATAAAATATAAATAAATCTAATTCATATTTAGCGACCAAAGTTGGTCTTTATTTTTCTAAGCAACCAATTTTGGTCGCTAAATTTGAATTATATTTATTTACATTTTACAATTTTTTAAATAAAATTATAATTATTAAAATTTTATAATTGGTCCCAAGATAGCAACCAAAAATGGTCTCAATCTATTTACTCTTTACTTAGCGACCAACATTGGTTGCTAATTTTAAAGTTAATTTATTTATATTTTGTAATTTTTTTTGAATAATATTATAATTATTGAAATTTTATAAGTAGGTCTGAATTTGCGACCGACGTTGGTCGCTAATATGAGTATTTCTTTGACCAAGTAACTCTGACCAGTCTGGTCAACAGTTTGATGAAATATCGACCAAGTAGCGACTAACCTTGGTCGACAATTTATTTAAAATTATTTTTTTGTTATTTTTACCAGTTTAGCAACCAACATTGGTCGCTTTTTTGACAGGCCAAGGTTGCTCGCTAAAGTTTGGTCACTTTTTAAAGGAAATCTAGTAGTGTATAAATAGAAGAAACTTGTCATTTGATGGATTCACTTCATCTTTTTCTTGAGAGAATTCTTCAGGCATAGCTTTTACTAATATTTCGAATTTCTGCTCATCTTCTTGCTCGCTGAAATCTTTCACTTCTTCTTCTTGTTACTTCTTTTGGAGCGTTTTCTGGTAAAAGAATGGTTGGTGATTCTCTTCAAGACAGCCTTTCCGCTGTTAATCCGGTACTAGAGAGTTCTATTCATGTCACCGGAGGAGCGGATGCGGCGAAGGATGAGGAAATTCCTTCAGTGATCGAGATCTTGCCTCGTCTGGGGAGAGAGGCGACTAACTTCAGCTCAAATGGCAGAGAGGCGCCAGAACATATTTGTTCTATCATAAAGGAGAGGGGGATTGTAGAGCTGAAAAAAGGTGGGAATCCCCTATTATGTTGATATGCAGCCGGTGGAGGGGGCCAACATAGTTCACTTCGATCATCCCGGGTACTGCGTGTTCTACGCCTACCCTATTCATTTTAGGGTACACCCTCCCTCTTCCCATGTTGGTGGTAGATTTTTGTTGTTTCTATGAAGTGTGCCCCGCACAGCTTTCACCTTATTTGTACAAGTTGTTCCTTATGTTGCTCAAGTAGGTGGAGCTCTCCGGTCGTGAGGTCACCTTGAACCACATGCTCAGAATTTTCGCTCCTTAATTGATTCGTGGTTTGATGATTCATATACGTCCTCAGGGGTCGAGGAGTCTGGTGGTCAAGATGGACGATAGGACCAATCGTCGTTTCTATCGGAACTACTTTTATGAGCAGACCGAACACATTGTGGCAGACCCAATGGGATTCCCTGAGATATGGAATTTCACAAGTAAGTTTTCATCTTTAGTTAGCGAAATATTCGAGCGTTTCTACGAGTATTAAACTATCTCGTCTTTGTAGCTAAGAGATTGCCCCCGCCACTTGTCGAAAGGATTCATGAATGGGTGGAGGCCATTCTTCCCCATAGAACGGGAATTCACATATGGTCGACCTTCCATGAGCGATTCGGACGCAGACCCCTTACATGTGAGATGACGCCTTTATCTACTATTCTCTCTTCTTCTTCTTTTGTTTAGCCTCTTATGCATCGTGCGTTGTTGCCAGGGAGGGTACAGAGAGCAAGGGCCCCTCAGCTAGCTTTTCGCCAAACGATCGCATATGTTCGCCCTATCTCAATATCAACTGTATGACCTTCATCTAGGGCTGCTTCAATTGAATCTGCAACCTTAGTTGCTTCTGTGAAGGCCGCTTCCCAGGATGAGGTCCCAACTAATGTCGTTCACCCAACACACGAGTCACCTTCTACTGGAGAGGAAGAGGGGCCATCGAAGAGACTAAGAGTAAAATTTGAGACGGCGCCCCTGATAGTGATGCATCTAGACGAATCTCCCCTGATGGGCTCTGAAAGGGTGTTATTACGGCCACTCTATGGGGGAGGAGCAATCTGTTGGAGTTGTCGGTGCCGGTGATCAGCAATTGAAAACCAGACTTCTGGGCCGTTGATGCGCCTTCAGGTGTGCCCTCATCTTCTACAGCGGGTCGTGCCTCCTCTACTGCAGTAGAGAGGGGAAAATGTATGGTGATTGATGACTATGGGTCTGAGTCAGATCTGAACCCCGACAATATTAGGATGTTCGAGGATGGTCTTAGTCGTTTAATAGTTAATGTGAGGCGCCCGGACTGTATCATTTAGATCTCTTTAGCCTGTTATGCTCCGTAATTGAGAATAAGTCCCTTCGCGATGTTCCCGATGCTGAGTTAAGGGACGAGGTGGCCGTCATGGGCTCAAGGGTATGTTAAGTTTTGTTTTCGCTTTGTGTTTACGCCTTCTCTAAAAATACTTGTTTCACCCCATCTTCGCATTTCCCAGACATATATGGTGTAAGTGGAAAGCATTCGTAGGGCCAACATCTGGGAAAGAGTCTTCTTGAATATGTTGGAGAAATACCGTCGTTATTGTAGCATCTGAGAGTAGATCCCCGTGATTGAGCTCTTGGTGAGGAGTTGGATAAAAGGGACTAGGAATTGATGCAGACTGTTCGCAGTAAGAGCGAACTCGAGAAGTAACTTCACATTAAGGAAGAGGATCTCGATTTGGGTAAGGGGATCGCAGCGAAGTGTGAGCATTTGCAGGGTAGGTTGAGGTCGATGCAGTTGGAGATAGATCAGAACTTGGTCAAGGTTGAGGCGATGAGCGTGGAGTGGATGAGAAAATTGGTCGCAATGGAGAGCAAAGTCGCTAGATTGGAAAAAATTGAGAGTGTCAGGTCTGAGGCTTTGGTGAAAGCGACGGCCCTAGAGAACGCCATCTGCGTACTTCAATTCGATCAGGAATCGGAGAGAGCGAGAGCTACTCTCAGGGAGGCGAGTCTCGAGGAGCGCATAGGTGTGATTGATCAGGAGGAATGGATTTTGGGAGATCGGGTCGCGGCCCTGGACGTAGAAAATAAGCAATTATGGGCTTAGGTTGAGTCATCTTCCGTTGTCGTTCCTTACTAAATGCACGAGCTCTGCGTTTACGCTGAAGCCCCGCGGGAAATAGTTAAGAATTTGTGAGAGGTGTGCACCGTGGCTGAGGCGGCTTATGAAGAAGCGCGGGCGAAAGCTCGGGAGGCTCCCATTAACTGTGGATATGGTGCGGCGATGCCCGAAGCTGATGAGGATGCAGATGGATGGAGAACCTCTTGGAGACGGCAATGATAATGCTGATGGTGATGGCGGTGATGACGTCGAATGAAAGATGTTGACCTCTATTTTTCTTTTTTCTTTTCCTTTCATTTGTTGACTATTGTTTGTTTGTTCGTTCATTTTTTTAAAGAATGGCCTAGGCCGTATGTAAGCGGTGGTAGCCCGTACTATGACTTCATATAAATAAGAGTTCTTTTCTTCGGTGTTTGCCTTGTATTTCACTTTTTATTTCACATGTCCATGGCTTCAGTGTAAGACATAGGCTCGTCTGATGAGTCCCAGTTTTTCTGTTCTTTTAGTGCTTGTCAACCTTTAGGGTGTTGTTTTGAACTTATCGGATTGTCGTCCCATCATCGTTTGATTGAGGTCGAACCCTTATTTTTATTTGGTGAAGGCCCTTAGCCTTAAAAGGTGTTATTTCTAACTTATCTAAATAGCGACATATCGTCATTCGATCAGGGTCGAACTCTTTTTTATTTGGCGAAGGCTCTTATCCTTAAAGAGCGTTAATTTGAACTGATCGAAATAGTGATCTATCGTCATTTGATTGAGATCAAACTCTTCTTTTCACTTGGCGAAGCCCCTTAGCCATAAAAGGCATTATTTCACTTATCAAAATAGCAGCCGTCGTCGTTCAATCGAGATTGAACTCTTCTTTTCATTTTGCTAAGTACCTTAGCCTTAAAGGGCATTATTTCAAACTTATTGAAATAGCAATCTGTCATCGTTCAATCAAGGTCAAACTTTTCCTTTTTATTTAACGAAGTCTCTTAGCCATAAAGGGCGTTATTTCAAACTCATCGAAATAGCGACCTGTTGTTGTTCGATCGATGTTGAACTCTTTTTTCATTTGGTGAAGGCCCTTAGCCTTAAAGGGCGTTATTTCGAACTTATCGAAATAGCGACCTGTTGTCATTCGATCGGGGTCAAATTCTTTTTTCATTTGGCAAAAGCCCTTATCCTTAAAGGGCATTATTTTGAACTCATCGAAATAGCGGCCGGTCGTTGTTCGATCGAGGTTGAACTCTACTTTTCATTTGGCGAAGGCCCTTAGTCTTAAAGGGCGTTATTTCGAACTTATCGAAATAGCAACCTATCATTATTTGATTGGGGTTGAACTCTTCTTTTTATTTGGCGAAGGCCCTTAGCCTTAAAGGGCATTATTTCGAACTTATCAAAATAGCAACCTGTTGTCGTTCGATTGAGGTAAAACTCTTCTTTTTATTTGGCGAAGGTCCTTAGCCTTAAATGGCGTTATTTTGAACTCATTGAAATAGCAACCTGTCATCATTCGATCAAGTTTGAAAGCTTCTTTTCATTTGGCGAAGGCCCTTCGCCTTAAAGGACGTTATTTCAAACTTATCAAAATAGCGACATGTCATGATTCGATTGGGGTCAAACTTTTCTTTTTATTTGGCGAAGGCCCTTAACCTTAAAGGGTGTTATTTCGAACTTATCGAAATAGCGACCTGTTGTCGTACTATCGGGGTCGAACTCTTCTTTTTATTTGGCGAATGCCCTTGGCCTTAAAGGGCGTTGTTTCGAACATATCAAAATAGCGACATGTCGTCATTCGATAGGGGTCAAACTCTTCTTTTTATTTGGCGAAGGCCCTTAGCCTTAAAGGTCATTATTTTGAACTCATCAAAATAGCGGATCTATCGTCGTTCAATAGAGGCCGAACTCTTCTTTTTACTTGGTGAAGGCCCTTAGCCTTAAAGGGCGTTATTTTGAACTCATCAAAATAGTGAACCATCGTTATTCTATCGAGGTCGAACTCTTCTTTTCATTTGGAAAGGCCCTTAGCCTTAAAGGGCATTATGTCAAACTTATCAAAATAGTGATCAGTCGTCATTTGATCGAGGTCGAACTCTTCTGTTTATTTGGAGAAGGCCCTTAGCCTTAAAGGCGTTATTTCGAACTTATCAAAAAAGAGACCTGTCGTCGTTTGATCGGAGTCGAATTTTTCTTTTCACTTGGCGAAGGTCATTAGCCTTAAAGGGCATTATTTCGAATTCATCAAAATAGCGCCTTGTCGTTATTCGATCGAGATCGAACTATTCTTTTCATTTGGCGAATGCCCTTAGCTTTAAAGGGCGTTATTTTAAACTTATTGAAATAGCAATCCGTCGTCGTTCGATCGAGGTCAACCTCTTCTTTTCATTTGGCGAGGGCCCTTAGTCTTAAAGGGCGTTATTTCAAACTTATCGAAATAGCGACCCTTCGTCGTTACGGTTCCTAGAGAGTTGGGCATATTTCGTGGGAGTCCTAGTCTGTTTTATATCGCTTGTGTTGGATGATGCAATCTGGTGAATACGAGGTGTTAATGCTTTATTTTCAGGTACATGCAGTGTATGACTTATCATTTTCTTGTCTAACTCCTGTTGTCCACCTCAGAGATGTTGTCGGCAAGAGGTATTTCAGTTGTGTTGAAGCTAATTTTGCCCTTCAATCGAGATATTCCTGGTTGTGTTCATCTGCACGAGGCTTGTGTGCTTCATGTACAAGGAGTGGGAGGTGAATATGAGATATTCTTCACTCCCGTCCGGTGGTCCGGTGGGAGAATGCAGGTCGGTAATATCTTGTTTTGTTTAGTATATCGATGGTTGATAGGGTAAGATTTCCTAGTCCAGCTATCTTGTTTGTCTCTTCTTCTTTCCCTGTGTTGCTCTCGTGTTTCTTACGGGTTGGGTTTTCCTCCGCGCTCTTTTTGATGAGTGATTGTTCTTCTTGGTTTTGATCTGGGAGAAACTAAGAAATTGTCACTAAGAAATCCACACAAATGGCACCAAATTATTTGACTCAAAAGATATAAAAATCTTTTTGAACAAATCAATTGAAAGATGAAGGACTAAATCTTAGCCAAATATAAATAATTCCAGACCGAAATGTTAATAACGACTATTGCGTATGAGACAAATGAGGCATAATAGATCCTATTAAGATAGAACACTGCCTTTCTCCTAAAGTAATGAGAAAGTAGATTTTTGTGTATTCTTTGGGATCTTTCCTCTATTTTATAAGATACAATGAAGGAGCTTTTTGTTCCTTTTTTTTCTCGGAGAATCTAGAGATTCCCAGTTGAGAGCTTTTCTTGACTATATATAGTCAAAGTCTCTTTACCCGTTGCTTGACTCGACGTTTTCTTGTCACCGATGTATCGTAGTCGTGACTTTATGTGTTGCTTTTTTCGGTTTGTCAGGTGTCTCAGAGGAGAAATGGAGTGGGCTCTGTTGATTTTCACCGCATGGTTACCTAGGAGGGGTATCAGACAACTTGGTAGTGATGCTCAGATTTTGACCAATACACGTACAAAAGTTCCTATCCCCAATTATGTTTCCATAAGTAGAATCATGACACCATGAAACCATGACGTATGTTGTACGAATTAGACAAACATATAAACCTTTGGATTGTGAAATCTTATTCTTCATCAACTTCTCGTTCCATAAGAAAAGTCGCACCGCAATGCAGTTAGCTTATTCTCTCTTTCTCTGCATTGAAATCTTTTCTTTTGCTTTGCATGTAACTCCTCATGGGGAAATATTTATGAACTTAACTTCCCTAATCCGAAACCTACTCAAATTGAGAAGTTTTCCTAAGATATACTTCTATGACCTATCTACTCATACTTTACTTTTTGCACCCGAGGTTGATACTCATACAAATTTACGATTACCGTCGCTGAAAAGGTACCTTGCATCAGCATTCCAATTTGAGAGTCAAACAAATTATTTAATATTTTCATAAACCTTTTAAATATTTTAAATTTGAACTTATTATGTGAAATTATTTTCTCTCTTATTCGTTTCAAAAAGAAATGATCCATTTTAAATTTGCACACAAAAAAAAAAGGAATGCTCGGTGCATTAAAGCTACCGCTACATGTGGGGTCTGGGGAACGGCCGGACCGTAAGTCTTTTGTATGTAGCCTTATCCTTAAGTTAAATTTGCAGACAATTTAACTTAAACCTTCAATTCTAACCTCATTGATGTTGCTTGATTCAGAGCACTAGGATCAAAGTTCTTAATTTTGACCATGAAATTAAACATAGATTGTTCAAGCTTTTAAAAATAAAATTTACTTATTTGAAAACTACATACAAAATATTATAAGTCAAAATAATTTATTTTTCAAAATATTTATAAAATGTGAAAGAAAATTGTGGCCAAATTTGAGGAGCTTGCATCTTGAAGACTTGCTCAAATTTGAAGAGCTTGCAACTTGGAGGCTTTACTCGAATTTGAAGAACACTTTAATTGAAAATTTTTCTCGAACTTGAATAGCTTTGTGACTTAAAGACTTTGCTCGAATTTTGAAAAGCCTTGCAAGTTGATGATTTCGCTCAAATTCAGGTAGCTTTACAACTTGAAGATTTGGCTTGAATTTGAGGAATTTTCGGACATAAAGTTTAGGCTCATGTATCAAGGAGCATTGCAATATGCAGTTTAGGCTCATGCATCGAGGAGCATTATGACTTGCAGTTTAGGCTCATGTGTCAAGGAGCATTGTGACTTATAGCTTAGGCTCATGCATCAAGGAGCATTGTGACTTGTAGTTTAGGATCGTGCGTGAGGAGCGCTTTGATATACATTTTTGGCTCATGCGCGAAGGAGCGTTGCAACATTCAATTTAGGCTCATGCATCGAGGAGCTTTGCAACATGTAGTTTAGGCTCATGCGTCAAGGAGCGTTGTATCTTGCATAGACTCTTCAGTTTCATCTTCGGATGAATACTTGCCCTCATTCTCATCATTGTCTACTTCTATTTCATTATGGCTCAAAGTCAGGTGTGACGACCCAAAACCCGAACCCAATCGTGATGGCGTCTCTCGTGAAGACAAGGCCAGCCGATTCCAATTTCAATCTTAAGCAATTAAAATAATAAGCATTAAGTATTAAACATGATAAATTCCAAAATAGGCAGTGAACAATACAATTTGTGGAATATAACCCAATATAGCCCGATACCGGGGTGTCACTAGTCATGAATATCAAACAATGTACTACAAGTCTGAAGAGTCTATCAAACTATTACAGATTCACTAACAAGAGAAAAGAAATGAGACAAAATGGGAGAAGCACGGGGCTTTGAACGACGAGCAACTACCTCGTGAACTCCGAAATCTGCCGGGAGCTCTCAACCCTCGCGAGCAGGACCTACAGTGCCGGAATCTGCATACAGGATTAAGGGAGTAAAGTGAGTACTCCAACTGAGTGAATAATAATAACAAAATAAATACTGAGAAATACAAAATCATGTAAGGCACATTACAGGCTATAATGAAGCAGTAAAAGCCCGTAAAATAGTGAATTAGTACGAATATGTAGAAATCATTTTTGTTCAACTTAAACTTCATGAAATGTCTTTTCGACAATTAAGTAGGTAAATAACATGCAAATAAGGAAGATAAACACATAAAGGCTCGCCCCTCGGGCACAATGTCAATAAATTCGCCCCTCGGGCAATATCTCAGAATAGCACCAGCCCCTATATCTCACATCACAATGGGTACCCGCGCTCACTGGAGGTGTGCACACTCTTGGAGGGGACTCTTACGGCCCAAGTACAATATCAAGCCATCTCATGGCATAACTAGGCCCTCGGCCCCATAATTATAATAAGTGTATCACCGTTGTGGCGTGTAGCCCGACCCAAAAGTATCTTCACAACAGGCCTTCGGCCATACTCAGTCAAAATCACATAAGCCACTCAGGCAATAGTAAAACATGATGCTCAGCCCAAAATATTATTTGAAATATCATTTCGTATGTTAAAAAGGAAGTAAACATGGTTGAGTTATAAAAACAGTAAATTATAGCATGACTGAGTGCAAGTATAAAGTCAGAACAGTGAGAAAATATCAACAAAAAATCCCCTAAGGGTTCAAATAATTGGCACTAGGCTCATATATGGCATTCAGCCCAAAATATGACGATAGCAAAGAGTTTTCAATCAAATACACGGTAAAACAATCAATCATTTCGGATGAACTAAAACACAATTCCCAACAGTGAATGACCACACGCTCGTCATCTAGCGTGTGACAACAACAACAACTACCCAGTATAGTCCCACAAAGTGGGGTCTGGGGTGGGTAATATGTAGACGAGCCTTACCCCTACCCGAAAGAGCAGAGAGGTTGTTTCCAATCGACCCTCGACTCAATGAAAGAAAGGAAAAACAAAAACAAAAACAAAAGAGCATTAGTAACTCCAGCAGAAATAGCTTAAATAATTATCTAAACATAAGAAACATAAATAAAATAGCATGCAATAATATCATATAGTAACTACCATAAATACCATAAGAGCGACAAAATCCAAAACACAAATCATCTATGGATAGCCCTGCAATCGATGTGCAATCGGAGGTTTTATACCCTCAAGACATCATTTACAATCATTACTCACCTCGATCCGGTCCAAACTCTAGTGTGTGATGACTTTGCTCATACAAATCGACCTTTGTATGCTCAAAATCTAGCCATAATCAATACATAACCATTAAAATATGCTAAGGGAACAAAGCCCACTCGAAAATATCCTATTTACATAGAAAATCTCGAAATTGCTCAATCCCGGCCCCAGGGCCCACGTCTCAAATTTCGATTAAATTTATATCAATAGGTTATCTCCCAACGGTTCATACATATCAAAAGTACCAAAATTCAACCACAAATGACCCATCAAATCCCAAATCCTAGGTCTCCAATTACAAGCCCTAGTTCTTCAATACTAGGCTTAAATTCCATGATTAATTAGGTAGAATTCACACAATAATCGAGTATTAAGTTCAAAAATCTTATCTTCAGGTGTTATCTCTTGAACCCCTCTTCATATCCTCTCAAAAGCTCCAAAATCGCCCAAAAATGGTGAAAGTTAGCCCTAAAATCGCGGACAATGGCTATTTAAACATTCTGCTGAGTAATCAAAAACCTTATTCACGAATATGGTCAAAGCCTCGCATTCGCGAAGCACAAACTCAAGTTGACCAATTCTTCCTTCATCACGATCGGGACTATCACTACGCGTACGCGAAACTATATCTGCGAACGCGAAGAACAAACACCTTGGACCCAGCTACTCACCTTCCTTCTATGCGAATGCGATGCACGAGACTCCAACCCTTCGCGAACGTGGAGCCTTCAACGCAAACATGAAGGCTAATTCCTCAACCTCTCCAGCTAACCTTCACAAATGCGAGGACCTACTCGCAAACGCGAAGGTCAATTTTCCTAAAATCCTTCATCAATGTTTCTGCAACTTTTCAAAACAAGAAATGGCCCATTGACCACCCGAAACTCACCCGAGGCCCTTGGGACATCTTGGTAAACCTATCCAGTCTCCATAAAGCCTCAGAAGACATAGATAACCCATCACCGATCTCTGCTGCAACACCCGGCTGAACTACCCCAATGGGTTGAGCTGCTGGACTCTGAAACTGAAGAGTCATCTGCTCCGGAGTGTGGGTAGTGGGAGTCTGTGCTCCTCCCTCAAACTGAGAGATGACTGGTGCTACAGGGTATGTGCCAACCTAATCCATACTCACCATGAGGCCCACTAGATAGATGAAAGCATCCTAAAGTACTAGGGTAGCAATGAACCCCTCTAGGACCTGAGCTGGCCCTACTGGAATGGTCTGGGCTGGAGCCTCATCATTAAATTCTACCTGAGGCTCCGCCACTGGTGGTGCTGCTCAAGCTCTGGGCTGAGTCCTGCCCCTGCCTCTAGCACGACCTCAACCTCATCCTCTACCCCTCGTAGGAGCTGCCACTGGGGGCTCTGCCTGCTGCTCAACTGAAGACGCGGTACGTGTTCTTGCCATCTGCGAAAGAACAAGAGTAGAAGAGTTCAATTAAAATTGAGAGAACAAAATTGTATGATAGAGAAGAATAGAAGTGAAATTGTTCCTAAACTATATAGCCTCTGAGAGATAAGTACAAACGTCTCTGCATCCCCCAGGCTCTATCTGTTCGTGAAATTGTGAGGCCTAGGCAACCTAGTTCTCTGATACTAACTTGTCATGACCCGAGGTCCCCACCGTTGAGATCATGATGGCACCTAATATCACACTTGCTAGGCAAGCCAGCGTTAGAGTTTTATTATCCAATTCATTTACGCTTCAGTGATTAACAATAATCTTTAGTGATTAACACTAAACAAGCTAAAATAAGTCGAAATGAATATAGAAGTAATTAAATAACCACTTTGATTTTATACTATTAGTACAGAATCCGGTGTCCTAATCCACGAACATTCTAAGATTTTTCTACAAGTATTTGTCTGAAAGAAAATACAACTATTTACGAAATAAGAAAAACGACAAAGTATAGGGTATAGAAGGAGACACTAGAGCTTGCGAACACTAACAGGACTACCTTGGGTCTGCAAGCAAGTGAATCCCATAGCCAACCTCTCAATTAGCCCGAACCTGTTCCAAAATCTGCATAGGAAGTATAGAGTGCAGTATCAATACAAGCAATCCGATGTACTAGTAAGTGCCAAGCCTAACCTCGACGAAGGAGTGAAGAGGCTACGGCAAGGCAATCACAATATAACCTACATACAGTGTATACTAAAAGCAGAAAGAAAGACAAGATAAAATAGAGCAGTAACTTGCAAGAAATAAGTATAGTTGTCGAAATATATCATCAGTGTTCAGCCATTACCAATCCTTAAGTGCAATTTAAGACTACCGTTCAACTAATACAGTTAAGGAAAAATATAAGCATAAAGGTTGTTGTGGCGTGCAACCCTATCCCACCATATCGCAATAATCGCAATCACAGTTCACCCTTATTTAACCATTATCCATCATTTGATGCGATGTACAACCCGATCCCACCGTACGTATCGTTTCACCCTTGTTCCTCCTCAATATATCACCCTTATTCCACTTATTGCAGTGCGCAACCTAATACCACCATATCAGTATCACTTACTCAGCAAGTACGGAAATTTCAAAATTCAAATCACATAACTCTTCACAAGGCTCAACAACAAACGGAAACAATTATGGAGCTTATACACTATAAGACTTTACATAGGTAATACTACTCATCGGGACCAATCTAGAATATACCTTAAAAGTACCAAAATACCACTTAAGCAAATAATAGGAGGCAACAAAACTACAAAAATAACTAATGCTTTCAAAAAAGAGAAACAATATCTAACAAATAGCAATTAAGCATGGAAATGCAAGTAAACCATGTAGCAGTTATGGCAGGAAATGAGACAATATGAGAGGAACGGGGAAGAAAAATGCAAAACATGTCAAATAAGTCAAGATTCCTAATCTTTCGTGTAAAAGTTAAACACGATACTTACCTCGCTCCACAGGCCACTCAATGCTCAATTACCGCTTTTCTTCTAGTACCCACCTCCAAACCACTCGTATCAATACTTTGGGGGAGAATATATCTTTTGAAAGTCGCTTTAAGGTCTTCTAACTTTTGAAAATTTGAAAGAATGGCTTAAGTCTCATTCAGGGACTGTTTTTATGAACTGGGCGGCATTATTCATCGCATTCATGAAGAGCTGCCCTGCTAGGCTTATGTGATCGCGAAACCATCACTGTGTTTACGAAGGCTATGGCCCCTCTGGCCTTCGCGTTTTCGAGCCCGTGCTCACGTTCGCATAAAAGGAAAGTCTAGCCCTCCCTCTTGTCCCAAATGCTTCGGATTCGCGAAGGGTAAAACCCACATGACTTCGCGTTCGCGATCAAGACTTCGTGTTCCCGAAGAGGAAAAACTCACCCCGACCAGATTACCCTTCGTTTGCAAGAGTACTTTCGCGAACGCGAAGAAGAACATACTGGAACAGTTGCTCCATAAAAAATACTAGATTTTCTAAGTTCAAAATATCTCGTAGCTTATCCGAAACTCACCCCGAGCCCTCGTGGTTCCAAACCAAACATGCACATAAGTCCGAAAATATCATACAAACTTCTTCGCATGATCAAATCCCCAAAATAACACCTAGAACTACGAATTGAACACTAAATTAAATCAAATTTTCAAGAAAGCTTTAAAACTTCTAACTCCACAACCGGATGTCTGAATCACGTCAAACCAATTCCGTTTCTTACCAAATTTTACAGATATATTATAAATATTATATTCGATCTGTATCGGGCTCCAAAACTAAAATATAGACCCGGTATCAACAAGGTCAAACATCAATCAATTCTTTAAAATTATTAGATTTTCAAACTTTTAATTTTCAACTAAAATTCATAAATCGAGCTAGGGACCTAGAAATTCAATTTCGGGCATACGTCCAGGTCCCATATTTCATTACGGACCCAACGGGCTGTCAAAATACGGGTCTGGGTTCGTTTACTCAAAGCATTGACCGAAGTCAACTAAAATAAATTTTTAAGCCAAAAATTCTTATTTTTATCAACTTTCAACATAAAAGTTTTCTGAAAATACGTTCAGACGATGCATATAAATCGAGGAGGGTAAAAATTAGAGTTTTAAGGATGAAGAGCGCAAAATCGAATTCTAAAACATCAAATGACATTTTGGATCATCACAAATTATAAAAAATTATTGGACACTTATTATAGTAGTTTGAAATATTTTATACTAATTAGCATAGGATACATGTGCAACACACGTGCCCAAAAACTAGTAAAACTAAAATAAAAAAAATATAGACAATTGACATAGTTCTAAGAAACAAATAAATATATAAAGATATAATTTAAATGCTTATACAATAATTTCAATAATAAACTAAAGTCAAAGTTTCATACCAGTTACAAAAGGGAAGGAAAATTTAAGTTAATTGCTTATGGAATGTAATAGTAAAATAATAATAATTATAATTATTGGTAGATTTATGACATATAGTAAAATAACCTCTCTATTAAAACTTTAAACAATTTCAACGCCACCCACTTAGAAAAAAATACAATAGTATTCGTATAATAAACATATAATAAAAAACTTAACATATTATAGAACACAGACTAATGTATAAAGTGGAGAATATATATTATTTTACTATCCACACCTTTAAATTTATTTGATAAAATTAAGTAAGTAAATAATACTTAAAAATATTACTAGTGATAATTAAGCAACGAAAAATATTCGAGAAATAGTCATATATGATAAAGTTAAATTTCAAGAGTAATACAAAATTACATTCATTGCGTAATATAAAGTGGTAAGTCACTAAAAATTTGAATGACAATTTAATAATATTAAGTAATGGATAAAATAATTAAAATAAGTAGGAAACACAAAAAGGAATACAATATAAATTTCAAGGAAAAACTAAAAATATAATACTTGTAATTAGATTTATGACGAGAAAAGTCGTACATATACTAACTTTTTCCCTCATTTAAAAGACAAGAAAGTTATATTTTCACACTCAAGAGATTAAGTGAAAATAGCATGGCCTAGCCAATTTGTATTGCTAATCGAAAAATAGAGATAGTGTTTATAAAATTATTGAAAAATAATTATTTTTTTTGCAGAGTTAAAATTTGGATAAAGATATCATAACTGAAATACGAAAAGTTCCAGCATAATATGCTGAATTATGGAACTCGTGCATATAAACTTTCATCATATTATGTCGGAATTCAATCATATTATGCTGGAATCTTATACATAAAAAATTTAAACTCCAACATATTATGTTAACATTTTTCTGAATTTTTAGAAATACTTTTGTTCAAATTTTATAATTATTTAAAAAATAACTAAATTTTAATTACTCGTTTTCAATTGCCGTTCGTAAACTAAGCTCTTTTAAATTTTTCCACAGATTAATGAGTCAAGTGGAAGCAGCAAATAACTCAAATATCATTGGGCCGAATTATAATACTAGTCAAATCTGGCTGGCGGGGGAGGCCTTTTCCACGAAGAAAAAAGAACAAATCACAGACCGTCAAAGTATCATCACATAACTCCAACGGTCATCAACTCCCTTCCAACTTAGGGTTTCCGAACATTCTAGAACCAGACTCTTATTATAAAGTCATCGTCTTTTCTTCACATTAGTCCTCCTACAAACCCTAGTTCTTCAAACCTATTTGCCGCCTCTCCTTTTTTCTCCCTAAACTTGCCGACACTAAACGAAGGAGAGAAACAGAGAGTAGCAGTAGATATGGCTGGAAAAGGTGAAGGACCAGCGATCGGTATCGATCTCGGAACCACGTACTCTTGCGTTGGAGTTTGGCAGCACGATCGTGTTGAGATCATCGCCAATGATCAAGGTAACAGAACGACGCCGTCTTACGTTGGGTTCACTGATACTGAGCGTCTCATTGGTGATGCCGCTAAGAATCAGGTCGCTATGAACCCAATCAACACTGTCTTTGGTAAGATCTCGATCTACTCCTTACAAATAGTTTTGATCTGTATTTACGTTGCTGCTATGTTCGTTCATATTTTTTGGACTTTTTTGCTTATTGAGGGTCAATTTAACTACATTGTCGTGCTGAATCTGACTAGGTTTAGTGTACTTTTAAAGTTGTGTGTTCAGAGGCTAACCGCTAACTATTAGCTTGATTACTAGATTTTGGATCTAAATCATCTAGATCTATTTGTTTTTAATTTGAATTGGGAATGGTTTTTATACGTGATTTGCGATGCTGCATTCTTTTTTGTTTTTTATGCTACTATGTTCTTTCTGATTTGTTAGACGATTTTCACTTATTGAGAGTCGGTTAGATTGCTATCATGCGAATCAGGACTTGATTTTGCTGTTAGTTAACATTTATAAACCCAGGAGCTACTAGAAAAGTATCTACATAAGATTTTGAATGCATACTTGTGCAATTCTTATTTATATGTATACTTTGTGCTATTACTAGATTTTGGCAAATATCAACTAGGTCTAGTCATGCTTTGTCCACAGTCTGAATGTTGTGGTATGTGTCATGTCTTGTATCTGATCTGTTGATTGGGGTTGTTTTTGGAAGTCTTGTTACTTTGGTTAGTCTAGTGTTATAACGTAAAGATCTTGTCCTTTCATGTCTAACTAAAGTACATGTGTAGTTAGACTAGAAAGATGCTAAGTAGCTTTCTAATATTTGCTTGTGCTTATATAGAGGTTATTAGAATGGTATTTGAGTTAATTTGGGCTTTATAAAGTTTCTCATTAAAAAATAATAGATTAAGGATGTTGCAACTGTATGATGTTATTTTGACTTGCTAAACTCCGAACCTTGTCCTGTATATTCTGCTGGTTTAGTTTTTGGTATGGTTGAGGTTGGTAAGAACTGACTTGGAGAGGTCTGGTGTGTTATATTATATATCTCTTTTCACATGCTCTGTGTTAACTGTGTATTATGCATAATGCAGATGCGAAAAGGTTGATTGGTAGGAGATTTGCTGATGCCTCGGTGCAGTCTGACATTAAGCATTGGCCATTTAAGGTCATTCCTGGACCTGGTGATAAGCCAATGATTGTTGTGAACTACAAGGGTGAAGAGAAGCAGTTTGCAGCTGAGGAAATCTCTTCTATGGTGCTCATAAAGATGAGGGAGATTGCTGAAGCTTTCCTTGGTTCTACTGTTAAGAATGCTGTGGTTACTGTGCCTGCCTACTTTAATGACTCTCAGCGTCAGGCCACCAAGGATGCTGGTGTTATTGCTGGTCTTAATGTGTTGCGTATTATCAACGAGCCTACAGCAGCTGCCATTGCCTATGGTCTCGATAAGAAGGCAACCAGTGTTGGTGAGAAGAATGTGTTGATCTTTGATCTTGGTGGTGGTACCTTTGATGTATCTCTCCTCACCATTGAGGAAGGTATCTTTGAGGTGAAGGCTACTGCTGGAGACACTCACCTTGGAGGTGAGGACTTTGACAACCGAATGGTCAACCATTTCGTTCAGGAATTCAAGAGGAAGAACAAGAAGGATATCAGTGGTAATCCTAGGGCACTTAGAAGGTTGAGAACTGCTTGTGAGAGGGCGAAAAGGACCCTTTCATCCACAGCTCAGACCACCATTGAGATTGATTCTCTCTACGAGGGTATTGATTTCTACTCCACCATTACCCGTGCTAGATTTGAAGAGCTTAACATGGATTTGTTCAGGAAATGTATGGAACCAGTTGAGAAGTGTTTGAGAGATGCTAAGATGGACAAGAGCACTATCCATGATGTTGTACTTGTTGGTGGCTCTACTAGAATTCCTAAGGTTCAACAACTCCTGCAAGACTTTTTCAATGGAAAGGAGCTCTGCAAGAGCATCAACCCTGATGAAGCTGTTGCTTATGGTGCTGCAGTACAAGCTGCTATCTTGAGTGGTGAAGGTAATGAGAAGGTGCAAGACTTGTTGCTGTTGGATGTTACCCCTCTTTCCCTTGGTCTCGAAACTGCTGGTGGTGTCATGACTGTGTTGATCCCCAGAAACACCACTATCCCAACCAAGAAGGAACAAGTCTTTTCAACCTACTCGGACAACCAGCCTGGTGTGTTGATTCAGGTCTATGAAGGTGAGAGAACAAGGACCAGGGATAACAACTTGCTTGGTAAATTTGAGCTCTCTGGCATTCCTCCTGCTCCCAGGGGTGTTCCTCAGATCACAGTGTGCTTTGACATTGATGCCAATGGTATCTTGAATGTTTCTGCCGAGGACAAGACCACTGGACAAAAGAACAAGATCACCATCACCAATGATAAGGGCAGACTTTCCAAGGAGGAGATTGAGAAGATGGTTCAGGAAGCAGAGAAGTACAAGTCTGAGGATGAAGAGCACAAGAAGAAGGTTGAGGCAAAGAATGCTTTGGAGAACTATGCATACAACATGAGGAACACCGTGAAGGATGAGAAGATCGCATCTAAACTGCCTGAAGCTGACAAAAAGAAGATTGAAGATGCCATTGAGGCGGCTATCCAGTGGCTTGATGCCAACCAGCTTGCTGAGTCTGATGAATTTGAGGACAAGATGAAGGAGTTGGAGAGCGTCTGTAATCCAATCATTGCCAAGATGTACCAAGGTGCAGGTGGTGACATGGGCGGTGCCATGGATGATGATGCCCCAGCTCCTAGCGGTGGCAGTGGTGCTGGTCCCAAGATTGAGGAGGTCGACTAAGCTGTTGGTGTTCCTCTTCTGTTTTTGGTTTAATCAGTTACTTTATTCCCAAGAAACAATTTTTTATGATTTCTGCTTTGCTAGTTAATGGTCATACTTTTGCGTATTTTGGCTTGTTTATCAAGCACAATTACTATCATTTTTGGGATCTATATTTTTGGCTTTGTTGAAGCTTGGCTCGTTTGGGCCGCATGTCCTCATGTTTCCTCTTTATTTGCTTCCTGTTTACCGTTTTTGTGTTGTTTTGCACCGTGGGAGTTGGTTGCTATACTCTTTTTGTGTAAGAAGATATCCTCTAAAGAAGATATGAGTTCAACGACTGAGCGCAAGGACGGAAATGGCGTCTCATCTTCAGAGTTCGCTATACATATACACACACACGTATTTGGAGGTATCTCTATTTTTTGTCAACTAGGAGTTGCCAAGTTCCAAGAAAGATTCTAGTGCGTTGCGTGGTAGAAGATAACAAAACAAAACTGGTATGTTTCAAATTAACTATGGCGTAGTTAGTGAAAAGATCTGAAAGTACATCAGATTTCAAGCTCTTCAAAACGTTGTTTTAGAGACATTCCATTTATGAAAATTAGCTACCTGTCATGAAAAAATAAAAGAAGATATTTCTAACAGAAGTAGAGAAAACGTATTCTTATTGATTTTGGGATGAATCACAATGAAAAAGAACTCTATATTTATTGGGAGAAGATGGCTTAACCACTAAACATTTAACATAAACAAAATTTTATACATAGTGTGCCTCGTACCTTAACTACTCTCTGTTTTATATTGCTTGAGCTAGTTTGACTAGGTACGAAATTTAATAAAAAAGAAGAAGACTTTAGAAATTTGTAAGTTTAAGGGGTAAAAATTTGTGGGGCTATACTATTTGTGTAGCTATAAAAGCTTCTCATTAAGGGAAAAGGGTAAAATGAACAGTTTAACGTTAAATTATTTTTAAATTTAGAAATGTGTCATTTATTTTGAACATACTAAAAAGGAAAGTAGGTCATTTAATATAAAACAGACGGAGTAAATAAAACCCAATGGGAAAAATATTCTAACGAAGGATAAAAAGTACGCATATCTAACAATATGCCTTTTCGTCCTTAAAATCCAACAGGACAAAACCTTGTAAGAGAAAAAGAGTGCAACGCGAATTAACTCGTCCTAGTGAGAGCATCAATTCACATCTTTAAGTATTTGCATTCCAATCTTGTGCACCATTTTCAAAAGATCTCTTGAACGAATTTGTTTCACCTTGAAATCATCATTCTTAATATATATATATTGTCTTCGTATGATCTTGTTGGAATCGTTAGTTCAATATCTTCACATAGAGGTAAAACTCTTGCTATCGTATTATCATGCTTATAGTTGTAGCAAGATATATTTGTGCACAACTTGCACTGAGGAAGTGGTACTTCAAGATCAAGAATTGTATATGCTTCAAGCAACTTAAATCCTTCATGGATTCTCATATAAGTTAAGCCATATAAGCCATATAAATAGACTTTAGATTAGTTTCCAGTTCTCATGTCATGCGAGACATATAAAATACATAAAGGTGATAGCACACACCATTATCTTTATACTTTTAAGTGTTTGAACTATAGGTCCAAACTAGTTGTCCTTCATATGAAACCATATTCCACTTGAATTGTTTCTCCAGACTTAAGATCCTTATATATATTTAGCTCTATAATCACCTAGGTGTGTACTAAAGGTTGATTTAAGGAAGGCTTATGATACTATTGAATGGAGATTTCTTAAACAGATGTTGGTTGACCTTGGATTTCCTGCAAAATTTGTGGATTGGATTATGGCTTGTGTTTCATCTGTTACTTATTCCTTAGTGATTAATGGAGGTCTCACTAAACCATTCTCAGCCAGAAGAGGTATTAGGCAAGGAGACCCTATGTCTCCTTACCTATTTGTTATTGCAATGGAGTATCTCAACAGGAACCTTAATCAATTACATAAGAATGGTGATTTTAACTTTCATCCTAGATGCAGGAAGCTCAACTGTTCTCATATTTGCTTTGCAAATGACTTGTTGTTATTTTGTAGAGCTGATCTAACATCTATTCAATTACTGCATGATGCATTCTTATCATTCTCTGCAGCATCTGGACTTTCAGCCAACAAGTCTAAGAGTGCTGTATATTTTGCTGGCATTTCTCAGATTGAAAAAGAGGCTATTCTTGAGGACTTGGGATTCAGTGAAGGGCATCTCCCTTTCAAGTACTTGGGCATTCCTTTACACTCAAAGAAGCTAAGTATACATCACTATTTGCCTTTGATTGAGAAAATCACTGATAGAATTACATGTTGGTCTGCCAAATTCTTATCCTATGCTGGCAGATGTCAACTTATCAAATCAGTATTATTTGGAGTTCAAACATATTGGTCCCAGATTTTTATATTGCCAAAGAAGGTGGTGAAAGCAATTGAAGCCATTTGCAGATCATTCCTATGGACAGGCAATGGAACAGTATCCAAAAGATCACTGATACCTTGGGATAAAATCTGTAGACCTGTTACTGCTGGTGGTTTAAATATCATTGACATTCAGACTTGGAACAAAGCTGCTGTATCTAAGTTACTTTGGGATCTAGCAAGAAAAAAGGATTGCCTTTGGATCAAATGGATTCATTTTTATTACATAAAGAATGAAGACATTGAAACAATGGCTAGTCCAAAAAATGCTTCTTGGATAACTAGGAAGATTATTGACTGCAGAATTCATGTTATGGATGCTAACAACCTGCAAGGAGATCTCCTGTCTAGACTTTCAAGTTTATGTAAGTCTGGAAAATTCCAAATCCATTCTTTATACCTTTCTTTACTTCCAGTTTGTCCTAGAATGGAGTGGAAGAGCTTGATGGCTACCACAAATGTCTTGCCTAGACATAAATTTACTGTGTGGATGGCTGCCCATGGTAGATTGCCAACAGTTGACAGACTACTCAAATTTGGCATCAGTGTTGATAAAGCCTGTGTATTTTGCAATCAAAACATTGAAGAGTTTGAGCACTTGTATTTTGATTGCCCAGTTACCAGTAGGATTTGGTCCAGGATTTGTTGCTGGCTGGGCTACAATAAAAGAATTGGTTGCTGGAAGAATGAGTTGACATGGATATGCTGCAATGCTAGGAGTAAACAATTTAAAAATGCTGTGATAGCCAGTGCTTTTGTTACTACTGTATCATTGATTTGGAGGTGCAGGAATGCTATTAGATTTGAGAAGAAACCATTTGATGAAAATCTTGTGTGCCGAGAGATTGCAATTCTTATTCATGCACGTGGCAGAAGATGCAAGAAACGGTTAAAGGGGCTGCGACAACTTAATTACTATCCCTAGTTCCTAGTTTGATTTGTAATAGCAGTATAGTTGTTTAGGAAGTGGTAGTTAGTCTATACTACCACTAAGAACACTCTTATGTACATTTGTTGATATCAATACAAGCCAATGTTAAACTTTAAAAAAAAAAAAAATATTGTCGACAAACATTTTATATCAGTTCCAACTTCCTTATTTTTACATAAAGACATAACATAGAGATCTCTTCATTCCTATATTCGAGTACCTGAATCTCTCATGAGATATTATGAAGTGTTATGTCATGTGATCTTCTAGATCACTTGCCTCCTTTATTATGATCATTTTGATCATTTGCTCATCTTCTTTATCAATAAGTTTATTTGAAATCGATTGTCTATATGCTTTAAGCTTACCATAGAATTTCTCTTTCTAGGACTTAATATGAGCATTTGCAATGAGAATATAGTTACTTTCTTTGGGCCAGCAGATGCGTCTGACATGCTTTGCAATATATTGCAAATAAATTATCCTTGTGTTAACTTCAAATTCATATTATTTTATTCGAGGATCTAGATGTACAAATGATAATTCATTCCACATAATTTTTTCTCAACTGTTTATCATGTCTTCCCCTCATGTTAGAAAAACTAACTTGTTTCCTCAACTTTGAGAAGCCATCTTTGTGCGTTATGGTGTTAATCAGAATATACACCGCATCAATAATAATAAGATGAAATTATTTGGTTCCTGACCCTGAACTACTTGTGAGGGGAGAAAATAATATACTTTGATATGTAACGTATATCAAATTGATATAGATAACTTTATTCTCATGAGTAATAGTTTAGCTATTAAGTGGAGGTACTTAATAGATCATTTTGCTAAAACAACTGTGATGTAATCCAACTTATCAAGATAAACTATCATGGATAGAAAATCTGGAAATTATGCTCTAAATTAAATTATTGAGCAAATTACCTCGCAAACACCATGTTGCGGGTTAATAATAATCGTACATGTAACCATCTCATAGATGCATCTTATGTGGTATACATGGCAGGAGAATGGGTCCATATTCATCTTTGATATTTTCAGAATTTATGGGATTCAATCCTAACTTTAGTTGGTCAATTAATTAATGAGAACAAGTAATATAAGAGAATTTGTAAAGAACTTTCTAGTCCTTTAATATTTACCCATGTGAATTCTCTATTATTTTTGCACATCACACTTAAATTTATATGACTAAACCAATTATGCCAACCGATTTCAGATTTACATCATGACGTGTGCAATTATTAATAAACTCCAAGTTATTATGCTATGAGTTTTTATGTCTATAAACATCCACTTTATTGTGGTATTCTTTTATTTGTGTAGTACAAGTGGAGAATAAAGAGGGTAACTTTTCACATACATATTACCCAGCTACTAGTTATACTGATAGAAGATATTAAATCTTTTTTTTATTTATAGTCTCAATATAATCAATCGCTTTCGCGTATATTTTGGATACTAAATAAGTTTCTTTGAGACTTACTACAACACAATACTTTATTGGTAATCAATTGTGCTTCTCCAAAATAGTAATAATTGGCTCTTCCAGATTTCTCAATTAATTTGATACTCCTACATATTTATCAACATCCATATGGTGAATATCTCTTTAAAGAGAAAGTTATACCATTATGGTTATGGTCAACATTATATGGAGATATATTTCTTTCACTAATGTTATTCTTTAATAATCACATTAACAAAATATTTTAGCGTGCAATAGGTACGTGACCAATGATTATTCATGTCATAATAATGACATTACTTTCTTATATCATCTCAAACCTCATTCTAGAGGTGAGTGTGGTATATTCACTATTACTAGTACATTCATATTCTTCATGTTGTCACATTCACATCATGAACGTCCCATAATTATCTATTTGTGCTTTATAAATTCTCATGTCAAATCGATGACAAATATTACTTTTACTGAGTGAAGGATTATTTTGAGAATTCTTATTCTTCTCATTACCACAATGATGACGATTATAATTTCATCTATTTCCACGTCCACATCCACTGATATATTCATTGTCATAATTTTGTCGTCTTTCAGACTTATCACATACTGCTATTACATTCTCTTAAGGGAATGAGCATGAAGCAAATTCAATAGACGGGTTTTCAATAATTTGCTCACAATCATACACGAATTTGATCATGGTAAGGCATAGAAATTTTACCACTTCAGGTGGTTATAATTTATTACAAACTTTACTAGAGTTATAATCAAACTTTGTTGTCTTTGCTTGTATATAAAAACAAATTATAGAACTTGAAGCATTTAAAAGAGAAAAAATAAAGTAAAATACTTACCTTCAATCCAGAATCATGAACGAAGTTCATGGAACAATTGACAATCATTATGCTCAATCCCAAAGCTTCTACCCAATTAGTTAGAGTCTTGTGTAGATAACGTGTTATAAAACAATAAAAGAAGAAGAACAGTATTGCAAAGAAAAGTAGAGAGAAAGTATTCTTATTAATTATGGGATGAACTACAATAGAATATAACCATCTATTTATAAAAAAAATGATAACTTAGCTATCAAATAATAAACCCTAAATCTCTTTAAATATTAATTCGATGTTGCTACCTTCCCTTTCTCTCTTTTTATTTTCTGTTCGGATGGACCGAAGGGCACGGGCTAAGATGTAGATGCAGGTTTTAGGTCGGCGACAACATCGAGTTTAATGTAGAAGTGACATTCCATTGTATCATGCAAAACAAAGGAGAAATACAATATGAACTACCGCATGGATGTATTAACAGTAAGTACCAAAGTGAGCCACAAAACAAGCCTTCAAATCATTTAAACCTTTAAGTACCAATGTGAGCCAAAACAAACCTTATAACCATTTAAACCTTTAACTAACATATACTAATCCCAAAAAATCATGGTATCTAGTTAACTTTCTTATCGTATATTATATACGATGAGGTAAATAACAAATAGATTAACAATTAGACATAGACTTCTAGATGCAAGGATTTAGGACAACACATAACCGAAATGGTAAAACAGAAGACTACATTCTTAAATGCATGGTATCTACGATGTGCAAGAAGGGACTTAAGATATGATTTCTGCAGCAAATATTTCTAACTTTATTGCCAGATTTCAATTACTGGAAAAATCCAACTACATGATTTCTAACAGCTGAAGCAAAGTATGTTATTTAAGATTGTATAACAGAAACGAAACTACAAATATAAACAATATTCTGTAATACAAAGATCTTGAAGCATGATTTCTAAAACACAGTATTTTAACAGTAACAAAAAATAAATAGACGTAAGGAGAATTTATTGGAAAAAATAGCTGAGGTTGAGAATTGTTTTTAACCGAAAAAATAGATTTTTGGGTCAAAGCTAGAATTTAGAAGAATCGGGTTACTGATAATCTAAAAAGTGTATAAAGAAAAAGACTTGAGAATGATATTATCAGAAAGCAAGTAATTTAAAGTATATGCCAATAGTAACTTCTGTTCACAATTATTTATGACTTTCCCTTTTATAGTCATTTTGGGAAATATAAACTTTATCTCTACATAACAAGGCAATTACGGTCAATTAATGACTTTAAATATTACGTTATGTAATCATATACATATTCTCTAACGTTTCCGTATTTAATGCTCATTAAGTGCTGTATTTGGTCTCTTGTTTGCTGTCAGATTCATTCCGTTGATTCTTCACGATCTTTGACCTTTAAATGCTTTGACTGGCTACGAGCATTAAATGTCTCGTATGGCTGCTCGTGTCTCTTCTGTTTAACTTGCTCGTGTCTATTACTGCTCGTACCTATTGAACAACTTTACTTCTTTTACTGTTTCACCAGTTTACGTGCCATGGCACGTCATCTCCAATATGCAGAGTAAATTTTTCCCAATACAGATAGTCCCTCCACTTTCCATTTATTCGTCAGTTGAATATCTGAGAAGTGGATTTCATAAAAGAGAATTTTTATCATCATTAATGCTATGACAAGATTAACGCTTCAATGGTCACATTTATTTAATGTTCTTCACACGTGTCACCCCCTTATCAATTCTGTAACTTGCATCCCTTTTTAAGGTCCTTTTTTACAACTCTATTATTCACGAAGTATCAGTTACCATTATTGTGGCTCTTCCGTTACTGCGTTTTCACTTTTTAACGGTCTCCTATAAATATAATTTTACCATTTACTTTTTTCCACACAAAACTCTTTCGAACATTTGAACAGTGCAAATTTTTATTCACCCATCTTATTCCTCATCATGTTTTCTTCGAACCATAAACCTAGAAGTGCTCCTGCTTTAGAAAATTATCCTAATGCCCCTGTCAGACGTAGAAGGGGTGGAATACTTCATAGTTTATGATCTTATCGTGTTGGTAGTTCTTCCATGCCTTCTTCCATCCCTGGTTCTTCTTCTAGAAGCAAGGGTTCTTTTACCCAAAAATCATCTTCTAAATGCAAAGAAACCTCTGAACCGTTACAAGAACCTTTGGCAGAGGAGATAGTTCCTAGCGATTTTTGTTTTCACCACAATAGACAATCACTTCGAAGTCAAGTCGCAAGTTTAGATCGCGCTGATGCTTTCCCCACTTTGATTATAGAACAATTATCTCCCATAGTTCGCAAAGATTGCCACTAGAGTAACCACTTTACCATTGTAATCCCCAATCCAAATCAAAGGATTACTTCATATATGACTGGGCTCTCTTTCGTTTACACATACCCTTTTACTCTTGGGTTTAAATCAGTTATCGACCCAGTGATTCTTGATTTCTGTCGTTTCTTCAAGGTTTGTCTAGCGCAGATTGGCCCGTTGGTATGGAGGGTTGTGGCTTGTTTAAGACATCTGGATACCTTGGCAGATGTTAACTTTACATTCCCTCACCTAATTCACCTCTACTCCCCTAGGCTATTTCGTAATGGCGTTTTCACCTTGGTGGTTAGGAGTAAGAGATGTTGGTGAGTCCGGAAGATGACAAGGATCGTGGCTGGTATGCCCGATTTGTTGTTGCCCCCACAGTTAGTTTGGTGGGTAAAGAAAATACTCCCTTCCCTGAGAAGTGAAATTTTGCATGTAAGTTTCTAATCCTTTCTCGTACCTCTTTCTTTCGAGTTTATCAATTTCGTTAACTTTATATATTTTTTCTTTTTAGCAACCATGAGAGTTGTGGAGAATATTCTCAATTTTCGTGGTTGGGTAGATAAATTGTTGAAGTCTGCACCTATGGAAGCTAGGTCTTGTAAATATATCTCTAGTCTTTATGGTTAGAGAGTGAAGACTCATGGTAATAGTTTCTATCTCATCGTAAGTAAGAATTCATTGTTTTAACTTTCATCATTCTTTTTGTCAGGATTTTCTATTCGAGGCGTTACTGGTGATAGAGTTGTGGCCTCTCGTTTAGGAACCCAACTTTATTTAGAAAGTGCTCAGGATATTCTTTTGAAAAGAAAATCGCAGATGATGACTGCTCCGATGAAGAAGATGAAGGTGGTTCGTTGATGACAAGGCCAAGAGTTAGGAGACGTATTATTTCCGTAAAAATTTGAAGATTCCCCTCATATTTCTCCTACCGGGCCTGTCAATCTTATCTCCGATGATGACGTTGTCACTCCTCATGACACTCATGAGTTGATTAACCATCTTTTCATTAGTGGTTTTGAGAGTGGTGAGTTAGGACCTGTTTTGGATGAACCTCTTCTGTCTTCTTCTTCAATTCCTCCTCTTCCTTTTCCTACCGTGCCTTTGATTCCTTCCTTACCTGTTCCATCTGCTTCCGCTCCTGTTACATCTGCTTTCGTACCTCCCTCTGCTGTTTTTACTTCTTCTACTGCTCCTCCTTCTACTATCTATAATACAGAAGTGGGTTCTACAAGTAGAAATTTTGCTACGAGGAGCGTGACTATCGAAGTTCCTGCCAACAACAGCCTCTTGAGGAAATCTGGTCAGGAAAATGTTTTGCTTGGGCCTTTAATAGGCCCAATTGCGAAGGAAAAAATGAATAGCTATAGCTGTCTGACTCTGATGAACGACATAGTTCATTCCACCTTGAACGTTCCTCCTTTCTTTACTTTGTCAGATTTTTTTTTGAATTCTAATCTTCTTCCCTTATCATTTTTAGGCCAACCTGATTGGTACAGAGCTGATGAGCAGAAATTTTCTATTAGAGAAGGTGGCACGTGACTCTAAGAAGACGGTTCTTGATTCAGAGAGGGCAGCTCGTGAATCTCAGTTGGAGGCAGCTACTTGGAAGGGTTCATTTGATAGTGCACAAATCATTAGAGAATATTTTCAAGAGAACAAGAATAACATGGAACAACAGGTGAGAGCCTTATCCTTAGAGCTTGCAGTCATCAGGGCTTCTTCAAGTCAGATAGAGCGAGAAAAAGAGCGTCTCGAGGCTTCTTTCTCATAGCAATTGACTAAGGCAAATGAGGAAATTAATGAGTTGAGAGCTTTGTTGAATCAAAAAGAAGTTTATGCTAGGGATCTGATGCGGAGTTTGACTCAGACACAAGAAGATCTGCAAACTTCTGAAAACAAGATGCAGATTTTGGAAAAATCTCATGCCTCTCTCCAAGCCTCTTACAACTCAGTCCTGGATGAAAATTAAGGTCTCAAGAATGAAATTGTTGCTTGGGAAAGAGACTATCAGCTTCTTGAAGACAATATTGCAGTTGATGTAAGCTTGGCTTTTCTGAACTCCCGTTGTGATACCTTAATTGAAGCTAGCCAAGAAAATTTCAATCTGGAGTCAGAGTTAGCTAAGGTGATGGAGACCATTGAGAAGGCTCAACAACCATTGGACTTCCCTTCACCCGCGATTGAAGTTTTTGAAGCTGAAGTTCCTAGAGTTGATGCTCCCGTGGGTGAAGTTTCGATGGTTGAGGCTCCCTTGGCTGAAACTTCTGTAGTTGAAGTCCCTATGAAAACTGAAATTACCTCGAGTGACATTTGTTCTTCAAGCTCAGATGTGCCTCTTGTCGTAAATCAAGTTGAGACTTTGTCTATTGATACTCAAGTTGTTGTGGTTGAAGATCAACCCACTTCTGTTGGCGATGTTGTTCCAGTTGAGCCCGCTGATGATCTTTCTTCAATCCTTTCCACTTATTGAAAAATTTACATTTATTTTAAACTCCCTTTTAGTAGGCACCTATTTGAAAAACTAGGTTTAGAGTTCTTGGATTTTCTTGAGAGTTTTTGTATCAAACCTTAGGCTATCACTTAAAGGTAGACTTTAGAAGTACAAGTCCCCAAGTCTTGTTATGGGGCATTTTTGTATGAACAATTCGATGACTGGGTTTATACTTAGTCTTTAGTTTTAAAATATGAAGAAGTTATCATTAACCTTCCATCTGTTCTATTCGTGTCTTTTAATTTCAAGGACTTAAAGAATAATTTGCATTTTTGTCCTTTGAAAATGCTTATGTTAATCTCATGACTAAATAACATGAGTTTTATAAAAGAGAGCCCTTTTATATTTTGACACTTAATGAAGAAGACGTCTCAACTTCATAATGGTGTTATCATACGATAATACGATAAAAGAAATAGGAACACACGCATGTTTTTGAAATAACTTTGACAAGTTTTTATTTCTGAACCTTGACAAGTTTTGAGCAATACTTTACATGTATTTGAACTACATCTATAACTTTCTCGTAATTGTTTTCCTTGTAACAGATTTATATAAAAGAAGAACAATATATATTGGGGTTTTCCTTATAACCCATTTTAGTACCTGGTCTTTACCCTAATTATTTTGAGGTACACTGGGTACCCTTTAGCTTCAAAACATTAGGAAGGATTTGAAAGATGACTCCATTGTTCTCATGGGAATGAATACTATGACGGATGCCATGAATTCGTGACTTTCACTCCGCACTTGACTCTTCTAGGCTTGATTGATTTTTTCTCAATATTCTTTGCCTTTTTATACACGTAACTGCGTATATTATATAGTCCCCCAAGTGTTTTGGTGTTGAAGTATGAAGCCTCGAGCACTTGATAGTCTCTTTCACTTGGTCCTTTTCCTGAAGAGGAAATACATACGGGACTCGAGAGATGTGATTATAGATGAAGACTGCTTAACCCGTGTATACTTCTATCAGAATAATTGTAACTCTGGGCTAGGAATTTTAGTTATTCCATTTTTCCTTATAGGTCGTGACTCATTATTTAGTACGGGTTAGCATTTTGCCTATCATCTAAAATTGTTAGTAAAATTTTAACAATTAATAAAATAATTATCATGGTGATACCTGACCGTGGGCTTTTCCTTAGAAGTAGTATCTCTTCAAGCGAACTACATTCCAATGTGAAGGAAGCACACTCCGGTCCATTGTTTCTAATTCGTATGCTATTTTTCCTGCAATATCGTGAACTCTGTAAGGTCCTTCCCAGGTTGGACTTAGTTTTCCCGTGTTGGCTGCCTTTGTAGATTGAAAAAAGTTTTTAAGCACGAAGTCCCCAATTTTGAAGTATCTCAGGTGCGCTTTCCTGTTGTAATATCGTTCAATCACTTGTTTTTGCGCTGCCATTCTTATTAATGCAGCTTCTCTCATGCCTTCCAATAAATCCAAATTGACTTGCATCTCTTTATCATTTGATTCTCGTGTTTCTTGTGAGAATCTTATGCATGGTTCTCCTATTTCAACTTGAATTAACGCCTCAACTCCATAAACCAGAGAGAAGGGTGTTTCACCTGTGCTTTTTTTTTTGTTGTGCGATATGCCCATAAAACTCCAAGTAATACTTTAGGCCAATTACCCTTTGACTCTTCTAATGGTTTCTTTAAATTGTTGATTATGACCTTGTTTGTTGATTCTTCTTGCCCATTATCCACTAGCTGATAAGGTGTAGATGTATTCCTTTTAATTTCCCAACTCTAAAAAACTCTGTGACTTGAGCTCCAATAAATTGAGGTCTATTGTCGCATACGATTTCCTTTGGTACACCAAATCAACAGATGACATTTTGCCAAATAAAATCTTTTACTTCCTTTTTCTCGCACCTGTTTAAATGCTCCTGCCTCCACCCATTTAGTGAAATAATCAGTAAGTATGAGAAGAAACTTTACCTGTCCCTTTGCTTGAGGTAATGGTCCTACTATATCCATTCCCCATTTCATAAACGGCCACAGCGAAATAACTGGATGTAATAATTCTTCTGGCATGCGCATATTGTTACCATAGTTCTGGAATTTATCATATTTAGCCACGAAAAGTTTCGCTTCTTCTTCCATTTTAGGCTAATAGTACCCTGCTCTAATCAAGGTTCTCACCAGTGATCTTCCTCCTGCGTGATTCCGGCAATGCCCCTCATGTATTTCCTCATCACGTACTCCATTTGAGAAGGTCCGAGGCATCTTGCTAAGGGACCATCGAACATTTTACGGTAAAGGTTTTCTTGTTTAAATAGTAACGAGCAGCCTTTTTGTGAAGTGCATGCGCTTGTTTCTTGTCATTTGGAATGGTTCCATACTGTAAAAAAGAAACAATCTCGTTCCTCCAATCCCAAGTTAAATTATTAAAATTTACCTCATTCTTATCAAGTTCGAGAACTGAATGAAATAAATGTTCAACTGAGGGGTTTCACATCATCTGGCACATCAGCTGCGGATGCGAGAGTGGCTAACGCATCTGCTTCACCATTTTCATCCCTCGATATTTGTATGACCTTCCAAGTTTGGAATTGCTTTATCAATTCTCGTACCTTTTCCAAGTACTATTTCATGCTTGCTTCCCTAGCCGTGTAAGTCCCATCATTTGAATAACCATGAGTTGCGAATCACTTTTAATCACCACTTGATTTATATCAAGTTCTCGTGCCAACTCTAGACCTGCAATCACAACTTCATACTCCGCTTCATTGTTAGTCATGAAATGCCACTTAATAGCATGCCTAATAGTTTCACCGGTAGGTGGTACTAATACTATTCCTAATCCTTCACCTTTTACATTAGATGAGCCATCAACGAATAAGGTCCATATTCCTGGATTAGCCCCATTAAGTATCTGTACTTCTTTTTCTGTTTCTAACTGCATCCCTTGGCTAAAGTCAGCCACGAAATCAACTAATATCTGGTATTTTATTGTTGTTCTAAGTAGGTAGATTATTTCATGTTCACTTAGCTCTGTGGGCCATTTGGCTAACCTTCCTAACAATTCATGCTTATGCAATATACTACGTAAATGGTATGCAGTTACTACAATAATGGGATGACATTGAAAATATGATTTTAACTTTCTAGATGCTATGATTAAAGCAAGTGCTTGTTTTCCAGTTGTGGATATTGTGTCTTTGCATCTAATAAAGATTTACTAAAATAGATAGGAGATGTTTTACCATGTTCTTCTCGAACCAAAACCGCGCTTACCGCAACTTCTGAAACAACAAGATAGATGTAAAGTTTCTCCCAGCCTTTGGTTTTGCTAGCAAAGGTTGATTTGATAAGTATGTTTTCAAATCTCTAAGTGCCCGTTGACACTCTTCATCCCATTTAAAATGATCCTGCTTCTTAAGGGCCGAGAAGAATTTAAAACATTTTTCCGATGATTTAGAAATGAATATTACCAAAGCTGCGATTCATCCTATTAGTTTTTAAACTTCTTTCTTGTTTGAAAGTATATCAAGGATTTCTTCAATTTCCTTAATATATGCAGGATTCACTTCAATACCACGAAACCTAAAAACTTACCTGATGCTACACCAAATGCACATTTTTTTGGATTAAACTTCATATTATATTTTCGTAAAATTTTGAACGTATTAGACAGGTGCGATATATGATCTTCTCAATGTTGAGTCTTATCTAGCATATCATCTATATATACCTCCATGGTCTAACCTAAATGTTCTTCAAACATTTGGGTCACTAACCTTTGATACGTTGCACCTGCATTCTTAAGACCAAAGGGCATTACCTTATAACAGTAGGTCCCCCTGTCTGTTATGAAAGAAATTTTTTCCCTGATCTTCTGGATCTATCTTGATTTGATTATAGCCTGAATATGCATCTAAAAAACTTAATAGCTCATGCCCCGCAGTAGCATCAATTGATTGATCTATATGCGGTAAAGGGAAAGAATCTTTTGGACGGGCTTTATTAAGATCTATGTAATCTATACAGACTCGCCACTTACCGTTCTTCTTAGGAACCACAACAGTGTTAGCTAAACAGTCAGTAGATTTACCTCACAAATTGAACCAATTTTTAGCAATTTTTGCTCCTCTTCTTGAATTACCTTATTCTCGAAAGTTCCTTGCTTTCTTTTCTTTTGCTTGACTGGAGGATATGATGGATCTTCATTCAATTTATGAGTCACGACCTCCGGTGGTACCCCTGTCATGTCAAAATAGGACCAAGCAAAACAATCTGTGTTAGCTTTTAAAAATTCAATTAACTTACGCTTTACCTCTGGGCTGAGATTGGCTCCTATATACACTTTCTTCTTGGGACAGTGTATAAATAAACCACAGCCTCTAATTCCTCTATCATTTTTTTGATGTTCTCGTTCTTCTCTGGTTCTTGAATAATGTCAGATCTTAAATCCACATTTGTTTTTCATCGTTCAGTTGAGGTTGAGAACATGTTACCCTCAGCTGAATTCTGTAATTGCTATTTGTCGTCACCTTGAATAATTCAATCTGTAACTGAATTTATGCTCCTAGATATTTGTTGGTCGCCTTTAATTTTACATATCCCCCATGGTGATGGAAATTTAATAACTTGATGTAACGTTGATGGTACAACATCCATGTCATGGATCCATGGCCTTCCAAGAATCATGTTGTAAGCCATTTCCATATCTACGACTTGAAATTTGGTATCTTTGACAATGCATGCTGCGAATATAGTGAGGATTGCTTCTCCTTTCGTTACAACACTAGAGTTGTCAAATCCCAACAAAGTATGTGCTTTTGGAACCAATTTATCCTCAGCTTGCATCTAACGCAACACTCGTATCAAAATAATATTCACAGAACTACCTGGTTCAATTAAAACTCGTTTGACGTTAGTATCATGAACAAGTAAAGATATTATCAGTGCGTCGTTATGTGGTGCTAATAAACCCTCAGCATCTGCATCATCAAACGTGATGTTTTCCTCTTCTAACATGTGCCGCAACCGCTTCCCGTGGGTAATTGTAACTTTTGACTTTTCTTAGCTGCGGTATATGACAAAACATTGATATTTTCACCTCCACTTATAACGTTAACTGTTCTTTTGGGAGAAGGTGGTTTTGGTAGCTACTGTCTATTTTTCATATATGCCTGTTTTCCTTTCTCACTGAATAATTCAATGAGATATCTTTATTATAACAAATGATCAACTTCCCCCTGCAAAACCCTGCAATATGCTATTTTATGTCCATGATCGTTATGAAATTCACACCAATGATCAGGATTTCATCTGTTCGGATTTGATCTCATCTCCTTCGACCACCGTACCTTATCTCCCATCCTTCTTAAAACAGCTATGAGTTCAGAGGTGCTTATGTTGAATTGTATCTACCGAACTTTGCCTTTAAACTTTCATCATCGTCTCGTGCCCCACGTATGTTGCGATCGTTCCCAAATCTTGAAGTCGAACCTGATTCTCTAGTCTTTGATTTGTAATCGAACCTTGGACTATCTTGCTTTGATCGTGAGTCTCTTCTTACGGGTCCCATATATGATTTGTACCTATTTTTACTAGATCTTTTTTCATTTTCCATGCGCCTTGAAATTATTTTTTCTTCTTTTTTATGTCGTAAAATAATATCCTCTTCAATCCTTATCTTTGTACTATATCTTTTGTAGACGTCATTTCATGTTGTTGCTGGGAATTCTCGAAGGCTTTCCTTGAGTCATCTCATAGCTTCTGAACTCTCCTCATTCAAATTACTGGTGAAGGCTAAGGCTGCCCAATTGTCATGTACTCGTGGCAATGCCATCCTTTCCCGTTGAAATCTGTCCACGAATTCTCTAAGCAACTCTGAATCTCCTTGCTTGATTTTGAAGATGTCTTCCATTCTCTTTTTCACTTTTTGAGCTTCCGAATGTGCTTTGATAAATGAATCTGCAAGCTCAACAAAAGAATATATGAAATTTTTAGGTAAAAGAGAATACCATATTAGTGCTCCTTGAGTGAGCGTTTCACCGAATTTTTTAACCAAGACTGATTCAATCTCCTGCTTGGTCAAATCATTGCCCTTGACACCTGTTGTAAATGAGATAATGTGATCTCACGGGTCTGTTGTTCCATCATACTTTGGAATATCAGGCATCTTGAACTTCTTTGGAATTGGGAGAGGGGCGACACTTGGCTTCCAGAGCTGTTAAGAATACTTATCCATATCTACCTCCTTGATCACGGGTGGTACCCCGGGTATTTTCTCAATATGGTCGCTCTGCTCTTTAAGCTGTTTCGGCAATGTTAGTACTAGATTTTGTAAATTAGAATTAATCGGATTACATGGGTCTCCCTCATATGTTTCACTGGGGGTTCCACCACTGCCTGAATTGATCAGCCCAGAACGAGGATTATCCAAAGTATTGTGATTTGGAGTAGGTGTGGGTGTAGCAGTAGGTAATTGACTAATAAAAGCCTATAAAGCCTTGCTGACCTGAGTAGCAAAAAGTGTTTGTAAAGCATCATCCATAATTTCAATATTCTCAATTGAACTTGACCGTCTGTGTGAGATCCTTCAGGAGTTCCTTCACGAGATTGTCGTGGCGAACCTTGTGGAGAAGGAACTAAAGCATTATTGTCTCGCAAACCTCTATACAAATCTCCTTGGAGTTGGTGTTGTCATTGTTGTTCGACATAGTTGTTATAACAAAGAAAATCAAATTGAGATACAATTGATTATAAGATTTTCGGTAATGGAACCAATTTGTTTAACCGAAAAATAGATTTTTGGGTCAAAGCTAGAATTTGGAAGAATCGGGTTACTGATAATCGAAAAAGTATTTAAAGTAAAAGACTTGAGAATGATATTATCATAAAGCAAGTAATTTAAAGTATATTCCAATAGTAACTTCCGTCCACAATTGTTTGTGACTTCCCCTTTTATAGTCATTTTGGGGAATATAGACTTTACCTCTACATAACAAGGCAATTATGGGCAATTAATGACTTTAAATGTTAGTTATGTAATCATATACATATTCTCTAATGTTTCTCATATTTAATGCTCATTAAGTGCTACATTTGGGCTCTTGTTTGCTGTCAGATTCATTCCTTTGATTCTTCACGATCTTTGGCCTTTAAATGCTTTGATCGGGTACGAGCATCGAATGTCTCGTATGACTGCTCGTGCCTCTTCTGTTTAATTTGCTCGTGTCTGTTACTACTCGTACCTATTGAACAACTTTACTTCTTTGACTTTTTGACCAGTTTACGTACTACGACATGTCATCTCCAATATGCAGAGTAAACTTTTCGCAATACAGATTGATTTTTGAAATTAGAAAGAGGTTTATAGGAAGTCAGGGGACTTGAATTCCAAGAGATCCATTTGAAGAAAGGTCAAAAGTGTATCAGAACCATTTGAAGGAAGTCAACTACGTTGGTTTTAAATTTGGGCTTAATCTTTATAAAATATTAAACATTATATGATATTGTTTTGAGATTTTTTTCTTTCATATACAATATTTAAATTTTATTTATCAATATTATCCTAATTTTATATATTATCCACCCTAAATAAATTTTTCTTACGATTTATATATAATCTATTATTAGTGCCTTAAATTTAGGGATTTAGTTACCCCTTTTTCTTTTTTCTCTCTTCTCCTTTTTCCTTATATTCTGTCGTCTCTCTCTATGTACAATATTTGATATTTGCAGCTTGTGAAGGGTATTCATAGCTTCTCTGTCTATCATTTTCTGTCTCATCCGTTTTATGATTCGCCCTAATTTGATCCGGTCATCACTCCCATCATTCCGTCATAGTCATCCCCGCCCCCGTCGTTCGTCGATTCCAGATAGGTATAAGGCTGTAAAACTAGCGGTTCCGAACCGGACCGGAACCGCGGCCCTGGCGGTTCTGCCGGTTCCGGCGGCCCGGCTCCGGCGGTTCCGGTTTTGGCGGTTTCCGGGAGTTGTGGCGGGGCGGTTATACCCTTTGGAACCGCCAGAACCGGAACCAGACCGGTTCTGGCGGTTCCGGCGGTTCTGTAACGATAATTTTTCAAAAAAAATCTTTTTTTAAAAAAATAATTTCCAAACGGCTCTTTTTCAAAAGTAGCCGTTTGGAAGTTTAAAAAATAGCCATTTGGCCCCCAAACTTTATATAATTACACTATTTCCCATTTCTCAACTATAAATACCCCCTCATTCTTTCATTTTTATTCACCAATTCATCAATATCTCTCAATCTCTCTCAAGCTCTCTTTCAATCTTTCTAGTGCAAGTGCTTAATTTATTGTTGCAAATTCGTGAAACATTGTGAAGTTGTTGAATTGAAGTTTTCAAGTGTTCAATTTCAACGATTTTCAATTTTCAAGAAGTTGTTCGTCAATCCGGTAAACTCGTTTCAACTCTTACGTGCTAAGAATATTTTTATGCGTTGTTAGTTTGCTTAATTATAATTATTATGGCATTTTCGTTGAAAAAAATATTCGGTAAAGGAAAAGCTAAAACCGGTGAAAGTAGTGGCCAAAATACTACCCCTCCCCCGGCTGCCCGACCTAGAAAAGATAAGCAAGTTCAAAGTAGTAGCCAACCTAGAAATCCTAATGAACCCTTCGGAATCCTTGATAGTGATCACCCTTGTTTTCAATTTAGCGATATTGATTTTCTACATGATATAGCAGTTGGTGATAGAATAGACGATGATATTATGAATGCTCTTTATCCTAATGCACCTATCTTAGAGGGAAATGAGGATGATGATGATGATGAAACCCAACATTTTCATGTGGCTACAAATGCTCTATCTGGCCAATATTATCCAACTATTACTAACTGTTTAGTTTATATTGCCGCACTTGCTAATTTGTTTGTTGATTTTAGCGAGGGAGGGGACATTTATGAAATTGCAATAACTGAAATGAAAAAGAAGTTTAAAAAATATTTTTTTTCCAATCCCTCCTATATTTGGTGTGTCAGCTATGTTAAATCCAACTATGAAATTAGGAGGTCCTCACTTTTGGTATTCTACTATTTATCAATCTTTAGATCTTTCAGAAGTAGAAATTGCTACACTAGCTGATGCGAAAGCATCAATTAAGTTAATGCTCAAACTGTTTATAATGCTTATAAACAGGCGTTAGAGCATGCTAGGCCTAATATTCCAACCCCTACTTCGTCTACATCACAGTCGTCTAAAAGAGCTACTGGCTTAACAGCTCTTAAATCGTGGACGGAGTTCAGGGGTACTTAAGGGGATAATTTAGATGAAATTTCCCATCTAAATGAGCTTCAAGTTTATTTGTCGCAGGGACTAGAGAATGAGAATCCAGTCGGCTCTTTCGACCTTTTGGATTGGTGGAAGACAAGGGAAAAGCATTTCCCGTTGTTGCAAGGATAGCTCGAGATGTTCTGTCGATTCAAGCGTCAACTGTTGCATCGAAGAGCGCTTTTAGTCAAGCAAGACTACAAATAGGTGATCACAGAGCGTCGATGCTGGACAGCTTGGAAAAATCAGTGCTTTTTCGAGATTGGATCCGCGCAGAAAGAAGGAACTTTGGCCTAGCTGAATCACAACCAGAAATAGATGAGTGCTATGAAGAAATGATAGCAGAACTTGCTCAGGAAGCAACTTCACCCGGAAGTGGTGATGAACAAGCTTCATTTCACCCACCGCCAACACAACCACCTCCAAACCTTGAAGGTTTTATGAGATTTGTTAGAAATAATGCATAAATTATGATGTAACTTGTACATTGGCATGTCTTCTTTTAGTTTTTTTTCCTTTTAATGGTGGTATTAGTACTATGTTGTGATTATTCTATTGGGGGAAGGAAAACTAAGAAAGATATTCCATTTTGGTCAATAAATATGCTCTTTATCATATCCTTGAATATCTTTTGTCTCAATATTTCTTTGTGTTTACTTCTATATCAATCATTGAATATTTATATAACATACAATATATAACATACAACACAATATACTAATGACAACATTCTTTTATCAATTTATACTACTTATATCAATTTATACTAATTATTAACTACAACACAATATACACTACTTATATACAATATATACTACTTAAATACAATATATACTACTTATATACAAAATATACACTACTTATACACAATATTTACTAATTACCAAACACAATATATACTATACTAATAACATAGTACACCATATAAAATATATTCTACAATATACTAATGACTTCTATACAAGATATTGATTAAAAAAAAAAAATTCAGAATCGCCGGGAACCGCCGGAACCGCCAGAACCGCCGGAACCGGAACCGCCAGAACCGGAATCGGATGGTACCCGGAAATTGTATGGAACCGGTTCCACCTTCAGAACCGCCAGAACCGGAACCGCAGACCCAAATAGATTCAGAACCGGAACCGGATACAACCTTAGATAGGTATGTCGTTTCTTTCTTCTTTGTCTTCTCTGTCCTCCCTCTCTCTTCTTTTCTTTATTCTTTTCCCTTCTTTTCTGTTCTTCTCCACAGAGTCACGGTGGACTATACCAGAATCGGCGATACCCTCTTTTCTCTCTCATTATTTCTATATCTCTCCCCTCCCCCTCCGTCTCCCCAAGATCCATGTGGGTGTGCAAGCTCATTGCACCGGGATTTTTCCGACGAAATCTAGAAGCGGCGGCTCGAGTGTAACCACCAACTAGGGTTTCTGGCGAGTTTGCACTGCAGCACAACCCCAAGCTTATACAACCAGTTTTTTGGTGAGCCTATTGCAGCGAAGTCCCATGTCTCAATTACACTCTCGGTTCTATCTTTCCTGAATTATTATCTTTCTTGCCTTTACCATTGATCTCGATATTTTGTCTTAATTTTCTTGCTCTATCCGTAGAATGTCTCTTGTTTTATTGCCATTTCCTTTTGTAGACCCTATTGAGCTATTATTTAGGACTTGACTGCCATATTTGTTTCCTTAAGCATATTATTTACAATCTATCTCTTGTCTTGCTTTAATTGTAGAAACCATTTTTAGTAGACCCCTTATTTATCTATTATGTAGGACTTGCCTGTCTATATTACTTGTATTTTTCTTTAAATTTTTTATTCCCAAGCTATATTATAGTAATTTTGCCCATTTTCTCTATGACCTCTATTTATTTTTTTCAGTATTAGTTGGAGATTATATTTCGGGTTTTCATTTCATTTTTGTTGCTTATTTTAGGGGTAATGTTTGCATAGTGTCTCCTAGATTATAGTGGCTTTGGCGAACGATGGTAGAGTAAAGTCTTATCCTCGGGGGTGTCCTGGCATTGGAGAGGTTGCAGGGGATAATGGGGGTAAGAGGGCTAGTGAGCCTCCACGTTAGAGTGGGGTCTTTGAACATAGGAACTTTGATTTAAAAGTCCATAGATCTAGCGTGGATTCTCAAAAAGGAAAATTAATATAGCTTGTATAAGGAGACTAGATGGGTAGGAGATAAGGCACGAGATGTGGGCAAGTTGAAATTATGGTATTCTGGGAGGGAGGGGAAAATGAATGGGGTAGGTATCTTGGTTGATGATGACCTCCGCGATCTAGTGGTGGAGATCAGGAGGGTGAACGAAAAGCTGATGACTATTAACCTAGTTGTTGGAGGATTTATTTTGAACATAATCAGTGCGATGCACCCCAAACGTGCTTGGAGTCAAAAGGAATTCTTGGAGGATTTGGATGAGATGGTGTGTGGTATTCCGCATACTAAGAAGCTTTTCATAGGAGAAGATTTCAACGGCCACATTGGAGCAACGTCCGGGGGGTATGATGATATGCATGTTGGCTTTGGTTTTAGAGATAGGAACAGAGGAGGAACTCCTTTGTTGGACTTTGCTAGAGAGTTTGATTTGATGATAAAAGACTTGAGTTCCCCTAGTCGTGACTCAGATTGATTTTCTTCTCTGCAGGATGACCGATAGAGGTTTTTGCACAAATTTCAAGGTCATCTCGTATGAGAACCTCATGACCCTTCATAGGCTCCTAGTCATGTACCTTGAGATCATGAGGAAGACGAGGAAGAAGGCATTGTATATCCAACCAACCTAGGGTTAAGTGGGGAGCCTTGACGGAAGCAAAGCATAGGAGTTGTGGGTTAAGTTGATGACTAGGGGGCTTGGAGGAGTAGTGGGGATGCAATTGAAATATGGAACATAATTGTGCAGTGCATTAGGGAAGCCGCCAGAGAGGTATTAAGGATCTTGAAGGGTTACTTTGGTGGTCACAGAGGAGACTGGTGGTGGAATGGGGAGGTGAAAAGAAAAGTGGATACCAAGAAAGCAGCATATCTGAAGCTAGTGAAAGTGTAGACGAGGAGGAGACAAGGGTGAATAAAGAGCAATATAAGTTAGCTAAGGAGGAAAAATTAGCAGTTATGGCAGCCAAGACTACAACATTTGGTCATTTGTATGAAAAAATCGAAGGACGAGGCTAAGGTGGGGATGAGAGGTTTTTCAGGTTAGCCAAGGTAAGAGAAAGGAAGGCCCATGACTTGGACCAAGTGAAATGCATCTAGGACGAAAAAGGTAGAGTTTTGTTGGATGAGGGGCTTAACTGTCGGAGATGGCAGACCTACTTTCATAGTCTCTTGAACAAGGACGGGGACATGAATATTGTACTGTATGATTTGGAATTCTCCAGGAGTCATTGTGACTTTGGGTAATGTAGGCGGATTAGAGTTGAGGAGGTTGAGAGGGATATGTGTAAGATGAATAGAGACAAAGAGACCAGGACGGATGAAATTTTGGTGGAGTTTTGGAAGAGTGCGGGCAAGGAGGGCTTGGAGTGGCTCACTAGGTTATTTAATGTCATTTTTAGAACAATGAAGATGCCCGAGGAGCGGAGGCAGAACACGATGGTTCCTTTATACAAGAACATGAGTGATATAAAAAATTACTGATGTGTGGCTGTAATTTCATAGTTTCGTACATTATATGCGTTGAATTTTACATGCTTTAATGATAAATTACACTTTATTTGCGCGTAATGGAGTATATTTCATATGTAGATAAATTGAAGATGAAAGTAGAGGAAAATGTATACTTAAACGTTGAAAGTGTGCTCGAGAATAGTGAAAAGGAGAAAGTTGGTGAAGCCAGGCCTAAAGCAGCCATTGGCCTAGTGACACCAAGCTTGTAGTAGGCGTTAGCCCCCGCGAGGCAAGGCAAAGCAAAGGCAAGCTTAACCAGGCGTTATGCCTGGAAACGCCAGGCCTGGGCCCAGGTCCACTAGGAGTTATGCCTAATGAGGCCAGGCTTGGGGGGGAGATCCATTCCAAGTTTTGAAGACCTCATTCGTCTCCTTATTTGCCTAGGACTTGACCTACATGTTTAGGTATTTTCCTACACGTATAAATAGACCTAAAATGCCACTTTAAGGGAGTTTTTGCATCCAGAGGCAAGGACATCACGTGGACAACTTTTGGAGGAGAAAAGCATATAGTTCTTATCCCCTTTCTTTTCTTTGTAATTTATTTATGCAAAATACTTGGAAAATTATTATTATGAACATGAGTGGCTAAGCACTCTAGTTCTAGGATTGTGGTTGACATGATTATTAATTTTTATTAATTACATATTCATTAATTCGGATTAGCATCTTCTTGTTGTTTCTCTAATTCTGTACATAATTGCTTAATTGTCTGGCCAGCAGTTGAGTTCGATTAACTCTATGCTATGGTTGGGAAAGTCGTGTTTAGATTAGAGTATAATTAGAGACAACTTATTTCTAAACTCGTGGCTCGGGGGAAGATTTTACGGTTAGGATAAGAATATACCTAACAATCTTGCTTAATTAAATACAGTATTATATTAGTTCATGATAGACTCAATACCATAGGAATATAAGGGTGGCATATTGTGGGTAGGCGAGTAGTATTGTGGGAACATTCTATTCATATAGAAGATCTAGTTAATTAGAAACCATGGATAATCTGGATTAACAATTGTGATTATTGAACTTAATAGGATTGATAAATTAAACACAACCCTGAAATTTTCATCTCATCTAAAGTAAAATCTCGTCACGCAAAATTGCATTCGTGATAGTTTTGTTGTTATTTGTTTAATATCCGCAATAGTAATAGAAAAATATCAATCTTAAATATCTTGGACAATTAATTAATTTTAGTTTACTTAGTTAACAATCAATCTAAGTCTCTATGTGTTCGACATCCGACTTTCGAGTCACTTTATTACTTGACAGCCACATATACTTGTATGTGTTTGGCCCCAACAAGTTTTTGGCGCCATTGTCGGGGACTTAGTTATTGATTGTTTAGTTAAGCTTTTATTCGTTTGTTGTTCAAGTTTTATTTTTTTTTAGTTTGCTTTATTTGTGATAAGGCATGCTCTTTTCTTGGATGCAGAGGAGTAGAAGCGCAAATAGTCTCCTTCATTTTGATCCTGAAATCTAGCGAACACTTCATAGAGTAAAGAGGCAAGTCGAAGCTAGAACTAGAATTGAAAGAGAGTTGGACATCATAGTTCAACCACAACCAGCAGAGATGATAGGTAATGAAGTGCGTCAGGTGATAGAAGATGCAATGCCCAATCTGGCTCTTATGACTCGGGCGATTGTGAAGCATGATATCACGGGTCACTTTGAACTCAAACAGTACATGGTATATCTGATTCAATCCACAGGGCAATATGTGGGTCTATCTCATGAAGACCCGCACAGGCACATTTAGAACTTCCTGGAAATTACATTCGAACGTTTCCAAGGATTATGTCAGGCTGACAATGTTTCCCTTTTCACTGCTGGGGGAAGCTTAGGAATGGTTACAAAAGGAGCCCACGAACTCAATCCACAACTGGGAAGATCTTGCAAGGAAATTCTTAATCAAGTTTTTCACAGACTTATGTTAAATCATATATAAAACTTGTACCGGATGCCGGAACCAAAATAGGGGTCTGATACCATCAAGTTCTAATCACACTTCCTTTCCAAATCTAATAAATAATTTCATAAAATAATTTTCTTTAAAAATTTATTTTCCGGGCTTGGGACCTCGGAATTCGAACTGGACATATGGCCGAGTCCCATATTTTCCTATGGACCCTGGGGACCGTCAAATTACGGGTCTGGATTCTTTTATCCAAAATATTGACTAAAGTCAACTTAATTGCATTTTAAGTCAAAATTTCAACTTTTTCACATTTTTTCACAATATAGCTTTCCGGCTACGCGTCCGGACTATGCACGCAAATCGAGGTGATGCTGAAGAGGTTTTTAAGGTCTCGAAACGCAGAATTTACTATTAAAACAAGTGATGACCTTTTGGATCATCACATGAAGCGACTTGAAAGATAATACTCCCTCATTTCAATTTATCGGTCTTACATTCCGTTTTAATCCATTTTAATTCAAACTTTCCACATGACATATTTATACTACAAGATTTGAGGACACTTTGGTACATTATATAAATTTTTAGTTTAAGATCACAAGATCAAATTTTTCGTAAATTCGTGTTCAGTCAAACTTAGACAAATAAATTATCGAACTAATTTCGTAGGTTATCCGCGTTTGCGCTTCGGAACAAATGGTATTATGGATATCCTAAAAAGCAGTAAAGCGCAGATTTGTATGCTTGGGACATTGGCTTCCTTAGAGTTACCTTAGATTTGAGGATTCATCGATTTTGTCATTTCTACATTTTCCAGGTTTCTTTCTTTCACAATCTTAAATTTCCATCAGGTGTCCAGTGACAGTGGTGCAAATCCTCGTCATTGGTTGAGTGAGGTGGTAGATGAATATATCACCGTTTTTTTATCCCACAGATTGGGAGTTGATTCTGATTTACAAGTGGAAAGTAGAGGGGAAGCATATCCCTGACATACCTATATATGACTTGAATATATATGTAGTTTCTACGATCAACTTGTTAGGTACAATCTATCACATTTTTGTGGAATTTCTTTTTGTTTCTTAAATCATCTCTAATCCATGTCACATTTTTCTTTTTCAGATTGTTTACCTTCTGAAGAGGGTGAGAAACTGTACATCTTCATCCACTTCACAAGATAGCCCTGGGAAAAAGTCAAAACAAGCGTGATGCCATCAGTAAAACGTGGAGTGCTAATGAGAAACTGACTTTAAAAGATGGTAACGATGTTATGGCCTGTAGGAAAAGTTACTCTTAAGTTCAGCGAGAAGAGACCAGGTGGTGGAGGGAGGTATTTTATGACGGAGTACACCACCGGGGATACTGACAGCATAACTACTCTGTGTCTGTACAAAGGGTAAAGCCCAAGTTCTTTTTATTTTTTCTGGCTAAGCAGTCACAATGGCTGCCAAGTATTTAATTTGGCAATGCAGGAGATGACCAGAAAGCCCTACCTTATCTCAACCTGCCTCCCCCTCAAGGTACTTTGAGCTTGCATTTTCTTTTTTTATTTTTCTTTTTCTTTAGTAAAGAGTCCGTTTATATTTGTGGTTTTAAAATTTGGATGGCTAGTTCCTCCGCACATAAGTATAGACTAGAGAATCAAAACCCTATTTATGCTTATGCTTGAAGTACATATCACTCTATAGGTTCCTGTGAATCGGTAGCTTGATTCTCCAGTTTTCTTCAAATTCCTCTCTTATATCTTCTTTTTTAATGTTGTTTCTTTTGCTTATATTTTCCTGACACATAGATTAACAAACAAATTTCGTTGAAATTATATTGCCATTATCAAAACAATATCCAGCATCTCCCTTTTTTGTTTTGTTGATAGTAGTTGTCTAATTTATTTATTCTAGACGCCTATATGTTCCCACCTGTATATTGGAACGTTACGTAATCGCTTTATTAGTGAAGTATTTACTCCTTAAATTGAGATAAGGAAGGTCAACTATGATACTTGAACGGTTGCTTATCTGAAAGGCCAATTTACTGATGAACGCCTATGTATATTTGACGTTATTTAAGAACGCGCATCGGATATAAACGTCGTTATATCAAGAAAATTAGAATTAAAAGAATTAGTGTACCCATGTGCTTTTTTGACTATCTACAATTATTCAAGAAATTAGAATATTAAAAAGGAAAAACACTTCATTCCTGTTAGAAAGTCAGTTTATAGCAGTTGCCACCTTTGACCACAACGTTCGCAAGTGTATAAGCAAGAGTTCAAGATATAAATTCGTCCCAACCTAACAAATTTTCTGTTTTTATTTTAAGAAAATTATTTAATATATATAAATTATTAACTTAAAAACTTCGTGTATTTAAACGATAAATTCAGTATTGCCAAAAGGCTCGTTTAAGGCACTTTTAATCCCTGAAACTCAGAGAATGAAGCGATGCTAGCCGACAATACAATGGGCAAATAAATACATTATTGTTGTTAACGAAAGTAAATGTATGATTGAGAGTTAGTTTATTTCCAGAATAGATTGTTACTTTTCTATTGAATAACGTATATATTTTACTTTTTCTCTCGCAATAGCATTGCGCCTTTCAGAGATTACGTGGGTATCTCTCCTCATATATCTGAAACAAACTCTTGAATACCAAATGTAACACAACATAATGTCTCCTTAAACATTCAATCTTCAGATCTGAAAGAAACAAACGTGTAACTAGCATTGCAAGCAATTCCCAATAAGAGGTATGAAATTAATGGATGACAAAATATCAATTGACTAAACTAAACAAGGGTATCAAATTTCATACACTAAAATACTGTTGCAACAGAAGCTAAAGCTAGTCTGGAAAACATATCAACACTGCAACAACATTTAGTGTGTGGAAAACGAATATAGATCATACAGTTTCATAAACCACATCATAAGAAACTAAGTTGGTGCATAATGAAGCACCCTTCTTAACAATCGCGATTACATATCCACTTCTTTCTTTAGGTCAACATAAGGTCATTTCCACCAAGGTGAGGACGGAGGCAAACACGAACTTCATGTTCTTCAGGCCCTTCACAGAGTTTTGGCACCAACATCTCGAGTGCTGTTCCTGATTCGTCGTAATATGCTTCGATTTTAGCATCTTCAGGAATTCTTGTTGAGAGAGGAATTTCTCTGACAAACTCCCCTGGAGGGCAGTGTTCTGAGGATGAATCGTCGAGCTTGAAAGTTCTGTTCTGTCTGGTGATGAATGGCATCCGGGAAGTGCTCAAACAAGACACCTTTATTATCCCGTGTGAGAGTGTGTTCCGCCAGGAAACCTTCACCCTTTGAAGATCTACGAAAGGCAAACTGATTACGATTAAGTAACCTTGTTCATCTTCATATATGCTTTTTGCAGCTGTAACAGGCCCGTAGGCGTCCCTCATAACCCCACTAAATTCATGTAACCAATGTGACTCGGTTGGGTGTATTTCCAAGTCCGGAGTTTGATAGGATGGAGGATTTAGTGGCAGATAACACTCATCTTTTCCGTGAGGGAAGAAATCCTTTTTCCTTTTGCCATTGGCAGGTAGTAGATCCATCGCGTCCCCATTGCTGTGATTGGATGGCTGAGTTAACAAATTAAGCCCTGATCCATTAGCTAGTTTCTTCGGGTTGGAATGCGAATTACCCTTAATTGGTGGGAGTGGTCTCTCGAGCTCGAATTCAGTGTTGGGGAGGTTTCTCCATGAACTGTAATCGCTTGCTTCATGTGGAATAGAGAAGTTGAGTTCTCTACCTGTTAGTTCCATCCATCTTTTCCGTTCCTCTTCGTCAAGAACCACCAGATTGGGAGATGGAACGACCTCAATCCCGTGAATACACTGAGGATTTGACAGTCCCCTGTAATGCTTCCTCTGCATTCTATGAGATCGGACGAAACCCTTGTCGACACTAAAAGGGAATGGACGCTCCCCTTGACGAGAATGCCCATTCATGTAACTCCGGAGCTGCATCTTACCCAGTGCATTCTCAGGCCTTTCCTTGAAAATCCACATATACAAATTCTCCATATCATGCTGCACCATGAATACATCAAGCTGAAGATCAGACTTATCAAACCCGGAATATCCATTACTATCCCGTACCATCTTTGCCTTGGATTTCTCATTTAACACGGGCCTAAAATAAAAGCTAAAGAAAACCCAAGCTCCCCAAATACTATCTAAGCGTTTCGCACATTTCCTTCCAAGCTTAGGTGCACTAAGAGAACTTTCAGTCTCATATACTTGGGTCCCAAGTCCAACATCAAGAATATCACAGTGTTCCGAGTTCCATGGCTGCGGAGGAGGGCTTCGCTCAGCTGATAAAGGCAAATTAATATCAGGTGGACAAGTTATGACTACTTGGCGATTCATCTCGAGATCTAATTCATCATGTGAAGAAGAAGCACTCGAATCCATGGACAAGCGGGTCGAAGGATGATGATTCTCCATTGACAATACAGTAACAAGAAGTATCTACTATTTCACAATTCCCTTTTTTCTTTTTTCTTTTGCTGACAAATTTTACTATCTATTGACAAATTTTACTATCCACCAAAGAAACAATTTGACAAAAGAACAATCTATACAATCACATCAAAGATGCTAACCTATAACATCAAATCTATATCAAACCCCTAATTATTATGCAAAAATCAACAAATACTATAAGCCTAGGTCGAGTGATTTTGTAGAGCAAAACAAGATTCACAAAGCCCTAATTATTATGCAACAAAAAAATGAGCTGCTAAGAACAGATTACTAACTGCAATAGAAAAAAAGAGGCAGAAATAAAGAAATCCCTATTTATATTAAACCCAGATCCAAAAATCAACCCTGTAAAGTGCGTAAGCTTTAGAAAACATATAAAAATTGAATCTTTATCACTAGCTATTGGAAATTATACTATATTATAATTTTTTTTTAAATAAAAAATATGAGTGTAAATATAGTGGATGTATAAGTAATAGTGGAGGTGGGGTAGACAACAATTACCAATCAATGAAGCCAAGGCCTAAGAAAAGGACTAAATCTGAAGTAATTTTGGAAGAATACCTTTTGGGGTAAGCTGCAATAACCAAGAAACCATATAGAGATGAATCAATGGCCATTAACATCCTCATCTTATCTTTTTATTTTTCTAACTAAGTCGTTGTCTTTCTTAAGAATTCGAAAAAAGATAGAGTCAAGAGAGGGAGAGGGAGAGGGAGAGAGAGAGAGAAAGAGAGACCCAAATGGAAGAAGTTGAAGAGTGTGTGTGTGCCGGTGGGGGAGACAAATTTGTTGGGTGCTGTTGAGGTAAACTGGAAAAAGCCTGCACTGCATAACACCGAAATCCTCACCGTTTCCCAACCGTGTTTCTACTTGTCAAAATTTTTATAAAGGAAAATGTTCAAATATGTCCCTAATCTTTGAGATTTATCTTAAATATGTTTTTATGTTTACCTTTTAGTTCATAGTAGTCTCATTGTTATTTTTTGTTTCAATTTTTTCTACTAACAATTTTTCATCTTGAAGGAGGTAACAACAATACATGGCTATTTGGATATTTGAATTGATCATGGGTATATTTGAATATTTTAGAAGCTTCAAATGTAAAAAAATATATGTAAACTAATTTGATAGTTAGGATTAAATTTAGTCTTTTGTTTGTTTAGTGGTTCTATTGGGACAAATGTTTGAGTTAGGAAACGAAGCTAGAATTTTATTAAAGGATATTAAAAAATAAGCGCAGCAAGAAAAATTATATATTTTAGCATAAAGAATATATATTTTAATTTAACTATATAATATAATATTTTAGCATAAGAGTGTCAATTTATGACTCTGGTGGCAACACGTGACAGGCGAATGACATGATTCTCGAGGAGTTACACGACGGCCATGGATGGCTAACCTTATAGGAAAGAGCAAGTATGATTCGAGATTAATGATTGTGTGGGTCTAAATTGGACGATCATGACCGCTGACGAATAAGACCAACGACGAGATCCTCATAGCTTGGTCTTTTGCAAAGGATAACAGACAAACAAACAACGATTGTACGACCCTTATAGTAGTGTAGGCCCAATAGGGAATATTAGGAATATTCCCCATAATATATTTTTTAGGGTTCAGAAGGGGTTTATCCCTTATATATAGCGAGAAATAACCTTGTAAAAGAGGAGATTGATCTTTCTGAGATTTTGGGAGGCTAAGAACACTGACTATAATACTCTCTACAAAGATTATTAGTATGTTGAACATTCACTAAGAAAATCAAGGAATAATACATGTTGCATACATCTTATATATTTTTTGTTCTAGAGATATTTTTAGCTAATATTTACCCTATTATTTTCTTTGATCGATTTATTCAAAAAGATTATAATATCTTTTGAGTCAAACAATAATGTGGGAGTTATTAAGAAAAAGAACACTAAATACTTTAGAGTCATTTCGAACTTTATATTTCATATTGTTTAACCAAAAAATGGGATTTTAGTCAAAGCTAGATGCTTAGAAGAACACGGGTTACTGATAATCAAAAGAATGTATAAAAGAAAATAATTTAAGTAGCAAAAGAGTATTTCAAGAGAAAAGCAAGTACACCAAGATATATTCCAATGATTTTTCTATCCTCAATTTAATCAGATGTCTCCCTTTTATTGGTAATCTAGAGATATACGTTTTTCATGTATCATAATGAGGCTATTATTAGTAATTAAAGACATTGAATGCTATGTTACATAATCATTATATTCAATATAAATTCCCTAACGTATTCTGTATTTAATGTCCATTAGATGCCGTATCTGCACTCTTTTCTATTGTCAGGTTCATTCCTTTTGAACCTCAGATATAAATGACTTCAATATGTACGGGTGCTGAGTTATTTGAATAACTACCCGTGCCTCTTCTCCTGTCATTTGCTCCTACCTATTGCAGCTCGTGCTTCTTGGCTAGCTGTAATTCTTTGACCGTTCAATCAGTCTATGTGTCTTGACACATTTCCTTAAATATAATTTTTCCAATACAGATAGTCCCCCCACTTTCCATTTATTCATCAGTTGAATATTTGGAAAGTAGATTTCTTTAAAAGAGAAATTTTGTCACCATTCATGCTATGACAAAACTGACGCTTCAATTGTCGTCCCATTTAATGCTCCATACACGTGTTATTTTTCCATCAGTTCTGCAGTTTTGCAGCCTTTTTCAAGGCTTTTCCTACGACTCCACTATTCTCGAAGTGCCAGTTATCATTATTATGGTCCTTCCATCATTGTACTTTTTCCTTTTGACAGTTGCCCATCAGTATAAACATAACTTCTTTCCTTGTCTTTTACTACATAAATCTTATTGAACACTTTGATTCTTCAAATCTCTATTCACTTCTTCCTCACTTTAATCTTCTTCACCATGACTTCACCAAACCCTACCGAAGATGTACCAAACTTGGATGCACAAGGTGTTATACACATGCCAAATCATCGGGCAGTAGAAGAAGGTGACTTAATTGAAGTGCAGCCACAATGCATCGAAACAATCCAAATTAACGCTTCAAAGGAACTAAAGTCTCAAACAAAGGAAAAGAGCAGGAACGACAATGTTAGACGACCTCCGATGAGAAATGGCAAGCTTAAGCAGGCCGCCCTAACTACTTCAACAAAATCCAATCAATCTAAAAAGAAATCATGATTTTTGAATATTTCATGAAGAATGGGACGATGTTGATAAAGAATTACATATTGAATAAATTGATACTTATTTGTAATATCATCACAGAGTATGTTACAAAATCTGTGATGATCATAAAAAAAATCTGGTCTTGTCAAGTTCATAGTGTTGCATTCCTGTTAATAAGAGAGGTTTTCAAACCTCAATAGGATTTACTATGGTACGTTTAGCCTGGTATGTGTTATATGGGTAACAATACCAGTGCTAATGCCCCCTTATTTCTACCAAAGTAAATCCTTTTGATTTGCTTTGTTTCCTCTTTGTTTTTCTATTAGGTTTTGCTACTTTCTTCTCTTTGATTTTCGCACATATTTTTGCCAAAATTTGAATTTTGATTTCTATTGAGATTCTCAAAAAGATTAATCGTAGGTTACATCTATTGCTGGATTTCTTTGAAGAACAGAGCGATTTGGTCATTTTTTTTCAATATTAACATTTTTTAATTGAAAAATCAAATCTAACTAACAACAAAACTTGATTCAGACAGAGGTGTTATTATTTGATATTCTAAAAGACCTAATATGAATTAAAGTTAATATCCTTGTTATCAAATTTCGATTTTAGGGTTCCAGATCTCCTCTATTTTTTGTAGATCTGTTCAATTCCGAGTTCTTTTTGTAACATTAATCGTTATTATATCTTAATTTTGTTTTCTTTCTCCCTTGATTTCTCTTGCTTTTTGAAAAAAAAATTGGGTTGATCTTCTCCCAATATAAAGAAAGATTGGGTTGTCCCGATTGCTTTTTAGAGGTTTTGAATTCTTGCTTCTCGCCGGAAATTTTTCCGGCAACTCCTGCTCTTTTCTTTCTATTCTCTCCTCTGCTTTTTGTGGGTGTGTGTGGGTGTGTTCTATTTTCTTGGACAGGTGACTATTTTACTGGCGAGGATTTCCGGCAAGCCACAGTACTCCCGGTGACTCCCGTCCGGATTCGCGGCAGGACGCAATAGAACTACACGAAGCTTCAGGATAACTTGGGCGCATCAAAGCATACTTTCAGGTTTTTCCACCGGGAGTTGGCACCTCCCGCTCTCTTGTTTACATTGTGCACCTTTTTACGTATTTTAGCTAGCATTTCAAGTGAGGTCTATTCTGTTGCTATCTAGTTTGCACCTGTTTGTTTATTTCGCTATAGTACGTGCGCCACTGTTCCCCATAGTCGGTTGGAGGGATAGTGGCCGCGGCGGGGGATGATAGCGTAAGGTCATGTGCTCGGGGGGTGGGGGTGGTGGCGGGAGTGAGTAGGGGTGCAGGAGGTGGTCCTGCGGGTAGGGCGGGAGGTAAGGGTGGGAAGAGGGTAGCGGACGCCCATAGATTAAGGATTGGGTCGTGGAACATAGGCACTCTAACGGGTAAGTCCATAGAGTTGGCGAAGGTTCTTCAGAGGAAGAGGGTTAACATAGCGTGTGTCCAGGAGACTAGGTGGAAAGGGTCGAAGGCGAGGAATGTAGATGGGTTTAAGCTGTGGTATTCTGGGGTCGTGAGAGGTAAGAATGGAGTGGGCATATTGGTAGATAGGGACCTAAGGGAGTCCGTGGTCGAGGTTAGGCGAGTGAATGATAGATTAATGTCTATTAAGCTGGTTATTGGGGGTTGCGTCCTCAACGTCATCAGCGCTTACGCGTCGCAAGCGGGCTTAGACAAGGAGGCTAAGAGGCGCTTTTGGGAGGACTTGGATGATCTGGTGAGTAGTATTCCCCAATCTGAGAAGTTAGTCATTGGAGGGGACTTTAATGGTCCTATCGGGGCTGATGCTTGTGGCTATGATGAGGTGCACGGTGGCTTCGGCTTTGGGGTTAGGAACGAAGGAGGCACTTCGCTGCTTGATTTCGCCAGGGCTTCTGAGCTTCTGATTGCGAACTCGACATTTCAGAAGAGGGAGGAGCATTTGGTCACCTTCAAGAGTTCGGCGGCGAGGACTCAGATTGATTACATCCTCATCAGAAGGAGCGATAGGGGTATGTGCAAGGACTGCAAGGTTATTCCGGGAGAGTCTCTTTCAACTCTTCATAGACTCCTAGTGATGGATGTCGGTCTCTGGGTGAAGAGGAAGAGGAGGGGTGCTCGGGGACAACCGCGGATTAGATGGGGTGCTTTGACTAAGGAGAAAGCACAGGAGTTGGAAAGGAGGTTAGTTGAGGGCGGAGCTTGGAGAAGTTCTGGGGAAGCGGACGCTATGTGGACAGTGACGGCGAACTTGGTTAGGGGGGTAGCACGGGACGTGCTCGGGGTAGCCAAGGGATATTCAGGCAGACATCAGGATGATTGGTGGTGGAACGATGTAGTCAAAGGAAAAGTGGAGGTGAAGAAGGCGGTGTTCGCTAGGTTGGCAGGGAGCACAAGCGGGGAAGAGCGGAGAGCGAACAGGGTGATCTACAAGGTGGCGAGGCAAGAAGCAAAGATGGCAGTCACGAAAGCTAAAGACGTGGCGTTCTATCGCATGTACGAGGAACTAGGGGAGAGAGGCGGGGATAAGAAGTTATTCCGGTTAGCTAAAGCAAGAGAAAGGAAGGCACGTGATCTAGACCAAGTTAGGTGTATCAAGGGCGAGGATGGTAGAGTTCTGATGGGGGAATCTCAAATCAAACAGAGGTGGCAGGCGTACTTCCGGGACTTACTTAACGAGGAGGGGGATCGTAACATAGAGCTAGGGGAGCTGGGGCATTCAGAGCAACATAGAGACCTTGGGTACTGCAGGCGCATTAGATTGGAGGAGGTCATGGGGGCTTTGCGTAGGATGAGTAGGGGTCGAGCGACCGGGCCTGACGAGATCCCGGTGGAGTTCTGGAAGTGCATGGGTAAGTCAAGAGGGGAGTGGCTCTCCAGGTTGTTCAATGCGATCTTCAGGACCAAAAGGATGCCGGATGAGTGGAGGTGGAGTACAGTGGTGCCCTTGTACAAGAACAAAGGGGACATCCAGTGCTGCAACAACTATAGGGGTATCAAATTAATAAGTCACATGATGAAGGTTTGGGAGAGGGTGATTGAGGCACGGGTGAGGGAGGTGACATCTATATCTGGGAACCAGTTCGGTTTCATGCCGGGCCGCTCCACTACAGAGGCTATCCACCTTGTTAGGCGGCTGGCGGAGCAATTCAGGGATAAGAAGAAGGACCTACACATGGTGCTTATCGACTTGGAGAAGGCGTATGACAAGGTCCCAAGGGAGGTGCTATGGAGGTGCTTGGAGGCGAAGAGCGTGCCGGAAGCCTACATCAGAGTAATCAAGGACATGTACAATAGAGCTAAGACTAGGGTTAGGACGGTGGGTGGCGAATAAGACCATTTTCCAGTGGTTATGGGGCTCCATCAAGGATCGGCGCTGAGCCCCCTCTTGTTTGCCTTAGTGATAGATGCTCTAACCCGTCATATTCAAGGGGATGTGCCTTGGTGTATGCTTTTTGCTGATGACATAGTATTGATAGATGAGACGAGGGTCGGTGTTAATGAAAGGTTAGCGGTATGGAGACAGACTCTCGAGTCTAAAGGTTTCAAAATAAGCAGATCTAAGACAGAGTACCTGGAGTGCAAGTTTAGCGCCGAGCCGAGCGAAGTAGGCAAGGATGTGATAATTGGTTCTCAGGCCATCGCCAAGAGGGACAGTGTCCGATATCTTGGGTCTGTGATTCAGGGGACGGAGAGATTGACGGGGACGTCACTCATCGTATAGGAGCGGGGTGGTCAAAGTGGAGGCTTGCATCAGGAGTCCTGTGTGACAAGAAAGTTCCACACAAACTCAAGGGGAAATTCTATAGAGCCGTGGTTTGACCTGCGATGATGTATGGGGCGGAGTGCTGGCCCGTGAAGAACTCGCATGTTCAGAGAATGAAGGTTGCGGAGATGAGGATGCTTAGGTGGATGTGCGGACACACCAGGCTAGATAAGATTAAGAATGAAGTTATTCGAGAGAAGGAGGGGGTGGCCCGGGTGGATGAGAAGATGCGAGAAGCGAGGCTGAGGTGGTTCGGGCATGTGCAGAGAAGAAGTCCCGATGCCCCGGTGAGGAGCTGCGAGCGGCTGGAGATTGTTGGCGGTCGGCGAGGCAGAGGGAGGCCTAAGAAGTATTGGGGAGAGGTGATTAGGCAGGACATGACTAGAATGCAGGTTTCCGAGGACATGACCCTTGATAGGAAAGTCTAGAGGTCTAGAATCAGGGTTGTAGGATAGGGGCTCCTAGAGTTTTTTGTACGCCTCATCCGGGGTTGGGTGTGGGTCAGTAGGGTTGCCCATAGATGATTTGTGTTTTAGCTTATGTCCCCCATATGGCTGTTAGTTATGGTAGTTACTGTATGATATTATTGCATGCGATTGTATTTATGTTTCGTATGTTTAGATAATTATTTACGCTATTTCTGCTGGAGTTACTAATGCTTTATTGTTTTTGTTTTTGTCTTGGTTTTTGTTTTACTGCTGTCTTTCCTTTTATCCTATGAGCCGAGGGTCGATTGGAAACAGCCTCTCTGCCCTTTCGGGTAGGGGTAAGGCTTGTCTACATATTACCCTCCCCAGACCCCACCTGGTGAAAGTATACTGGGTAGTTGTTGTTGTTGTTGTTGTTGTATTAATAAAATCCTAACCCTAGGCTCTTAGAGAAAAAACCCTAACTCTAGGAGAACTCCTATTTTAGATAACTTCACTAATGCCCCCATTAGGCATAGAAGAGGTGGTAGAATTCGTAGCTTAGGGTCTGCTCGCGGTGGTAGCGCATCCACGCCTTTTCCTAGTTCTGGTCTCTCTTCTAGAACTAGAGGTTTCCTTTCTCAAAGGTCTTCTTCTAGGAACAAAGAACCCTATGAGCCCTTACGTGAGCCTTTAGTTGAAGAGATAGTCCCAATAGAACTATTTTTTTACCATGGTAAGGAATCTCTTAGGAACCAAGTTGCCACTTTAGATCGTGCTGATGCTTTCCTCACTCAAATTACAGAAATTTAGCTCCTATAGTTCGTAAAGACTGTCATTAGAGCAATGATTTTCCCATTATCATTCCTAATCCAAATCATAGGATCACTTCTTACACGATTGGATTCTCTTTTGTTTATATATACCCTTTCACTCTAAGGTTCAAACCATCCATTGAACCAGTCATTCTAGATTTTTGCCCTTTTTTCAATGTCGGCTTGGGTCAAATTGGTCAATTGTATGGAGGGTTATCGTCTGTTTGAGTAAGAGGGTTTTAGTAAGCCTTGAAGATGACAAAGACTGTGACTGGTATGATCGGTTTGTTGCTGCCCCCACTGCTGGCTTAGTGGGTGAAGATAATGTTTCCTTCCCTGAGAACTGGAATTTTGCACGTAAGTTTTATATACTTCACGTGCCTTTTTCCTTCAAGTTTATTAATTTCTCTAGTTTCGCTTCTTTTCTTTTCTTAGCAACCATGGGAGTTGTAGAGGATGTGCCTAACTTTCGTGGTTGGGTAGAAAAGTTACTGAAGACCGCTCCAATGGAGATTAGGTCCTGAAAAACCTTTCCAACCGTTACGGTTGGAAAGTAAAAACTCATGGTAAGAGTTTCTATTTTATCTTTCACTTATATAAATATTTTCCTTCATTGTTCTAACGTTCATCCTCCTTTTTATCAAGATTTTCTATTCGAGGAGTTACTGCTGAAGCTGTTGTGGCCTTTTGTGACTCTTCGGGTACCCGTACCTCTTTAGCCTGAGGAATAGTCTTGAGTTCTTCTTCTGCAAAAAGAAAAGCCCCTGAAGAAGAAGACTCCGATGAAGAGGATGGAGGAGGCTCCCTGGTGATGAGACCACGAGCTAAAAGGCGTATCGTCTCTTTGATGACGAAGCTGAAGTCTCACATCGTCTTCCTGTTGATACCCCGATTATTATTCCTGATGAAGACGTCACTCCTCATAATACTCGTGAGTCTATTGATCAACCTTTTATCAGTGGTTTTGATAGTGGAAATTTAGGGCCTGTTTTAGATGAACTTCCCTTATCTTCCTTTTCAACTCCTGCGCCTGTGTTTCTTTCCATACCTGCCCCAACTGTTTCTGTTCCTCCCTCTACTATTTTTACTCCTTCCACCGCTCCTCCTTTGACAATTCCCCCCCTATCGTTCACCATACGAAGGTGGTCTCTTCGAGTAGAAGTAATGCGATGAGGAGCGTAAGTATTGAAGTTCCTGCTGACAACAGCCTTTTGAGGAAGTCAGCTCAAGCAGACATTTGGCTTGAACCTCTAAGTGGCCCAATCGAGAAAACAAAACTAGAGATCCATAGCTGCCTGACTCTAATGAATGACATAGTGCATGCCACTTTGAAGGTATTTTCCTTCTTTCTCTTCTTTATTTATTAAAAGTTTCTATCTTTGGGATTCTTATTTCCCTTCCTTTTTTCTTAGGCCAATCTTATTGGCACAGAGCTGATGAACAGAATCCCCCTCTTGGAAAAGGTAACATGTGATTTAGAGAAGGTTGCTCATGATTCTCGGTTGGAAGCAATCAATTGGAAAGAAAAATTTGGCAAATTCTCAAATTAACATGGAGGATTTACAAGAGAGCAGGAATACCTTAGAGCACCAGGTACGAGCATTAACTTCGGAGCTAGTGATTATCAAGGCTTCCTTGAGCCAAGGAGAAAAATAAAAAGAATGCCTTAAATCCTCCTTTTTAGAACAACTATCTAAGGCTAGCAAGGAGAACAGGGCGTTGATGGCTCTGTTGCATCAAAAAGAAGTTTATGCTAAAGAGCTCGTACAAAACTTAACTCAAGCACAAGAAGATCTTCAAGTCTCTACTGATAAAGTACGTGCTTTAGAGAGCTCTCATGCTTCTCTTCAAGCTTCTTGTAATTCTGACTTGGCCGAAAATGAAGAGCTCAAGAATGAGGTTTTCGCTTGGGAAAAAGGATTACGAGATCCTTGAAGAAAAATTTGATGTTGAGGTAAGTTGGGATTTTTTGAATTCACGTCGTTATACCCTAATTGAAGTTGGTCAAGAAAACTTCGACATGGAGTCTGAATTAGCTAAGGTTAATGAAACCATTGAACGAGCTCAGCAGACACATGACTTTCCTTCTCCCGTGGTTGAAGCTCCCGTGGTTGAAGCTCATACAGGTATCACATCTTCTTCGAGTCCAATCGAACCTACTGCTGCAAGCCAAGTTGAAACTGCATTTGCTGATTCCCTTGCCCAAGTTGAGCATGTTGCTGCAAATCAAGATCAACCCACAACCGTTGATGCTACTGTGCAAGTTGAGCCTGTTGCCATTAATAAATCTTCTTCAGCTCCCTCATCTTCTTAGTGAAAAGTTTATATTGTCTTGAATTCCTTTTTTTACTTTGGAAAGTTATGTTAAAAACCCTTGGCTTCATTTTAGGGTTTATTTTAGAAAGTTGTAATAAAACCATTAGCTTCATTTGAGGGTTGGTTTTGGAACGCAAGTCCCCAAGTATTTTATGTGGAAATCTGTATAAACAATTTCGTAGCTTTATGACTAAGTTTGTACTTAGTCTTATTTTTTTTTATTAAGAAGTTATTCACGTTAGTATTTCAAACTTCTACTATGTTTACTTTTGCCTTTGTATTTTTAAGAACTTACAGAATAATTTTGTATTTTTGTCCTATAAAAATGCTTTTGTTAATCTCATGGCTAATTAAATTAAACACGAGTTTTGTAAATGAGGGCCCTTTTATATTTCGATACTTATTGAAGGAGACGTCTGAACTTAATACGGGTGTTATCATATGATAAAGGAAATAGAAACACACATATTTCTTTGAAATAAATTTGATAAGTTTTGAATAATACTTAACAAGTTTTGAATAATACTTTACATGTATTTAAGATACATCTATAACTTTCTCATAAATATTTTTCTTGTAACAGATTTTTAGGGAAAAATAATAATAAACACGAGGTTTTTCTTTATAATCCGTTTCAGAACAATAAACACAAGGTTTTTCTTTATGACATGCTTTAGTACATAGCTTTTACCCTAACTACAATAAGGTTTTTTTTAGCCGTGGCTCGTGACTTCGTGTGACTTTTACTCTGTACTTGACTTTTTCAGGCTTAATTTTCCTTCAATTTTCTTTGCCTTCTATTATACATACTTGTGTATATTATGTAGTTCCCCAAGTGTTTGAGTGGTGAAGTATTGATTGTTTTTCTCATTTGGTCATTTTCCTGAAAAGGAAAAACATACGGGACTCAGAGGTGTAATCATAGATGACTGCTTAACCCGTTTAAATTTCTATCAGAATAATTCTAACCCTAGGCCAGGAATTTTAGGTTATTCCGTGTGCCTTATAGGTCGTGACTCATCATTTTGTACAGGTTAGCTTTTTGCCTATCATCTAAAATCGTTAGTAAAATCTTAGCAATTTAAAAATTTAATTTAAAATAAAGATACTTGACCGTGAGTATCCTTTAGAAATAATATCTCTTCAAATGAACTGCATTCCAATGTGAAGGAGTATGTTGCCACCCTTTGTCTCCAGTTCATATGCTCCCGTTCCTGCTATATTATGAACTCTATAGGGTCCTTCACATGTTGAACTTAACTTACCCGTGTCAGCTGCCTTCAAAGATTGAAAAACCTTTTTAAGCATGAAGTCCCCAATTTGAAGAATTTGAGGCGTGCTTTTCAATCGTAATATCGTTCTATGACTTGTTTCTGTGATGCCATTCTTATTAATAGCTTCTCTCCTCCCTTCGAATAAGTCAAGATTGACATGTATTTCCTCGTCATTAGATTCTTGTGTTACATGTGTGAACCATGTACTTGGCGCTCCTATCTCAACTAGAATCAGAGCCTCAGCTCCATAAACTAATGAAAATGGTGTTTCTCCCGTGCTTGTTTTTGCAGCTGTACGATATTCCGATAAAACTCCAGGTAACATTTCAGGCCAGCTACCTTTTGATTCCTCTAATTGCTTCTTTAGATTGTTGATAATAACCTTGTTCGTCAATTCTGTTTGTCCATTACCCACTGGGTGATAAGGTGTTGAAGTAACCCTTTTAATTTGCCAACCTTGAAAAAATTCAGTAATTTGAGCTCATATAAATTGAGGGCCATTATCAAACATAATATCCTTTGGTACATCGAATCGGCATATAATATTCCTCCAAATGAAATCCTTGACTTCCTTTTCTTGTACCTGTTTAAATGTGCCTACCTCTATCCATTTAGTAAAGTAATAAGTAAGTATGAGCAGAAATTTTACCTGACCTTTTGCTTGTGGTAATGGACTAATGATATCCATTCCTCATTTCACAAATGGTCATGGTGCGATTAGTGGATGTAATAATTCCGCAGGTCTATGCATATTGTTGCCATACTTTTGGCATTTATTGCATTTAGCCACGAAACTTTCTGTTTCTTCTTCCATTTTAGGCCAATAATAGCATGCTCTAATAAGGGTTCTTACCAATGATATTCTTATTGCGTGATTCCCACAATACCTCTCATGAATCTCTCTCATTACATACTTCATTTGATAAGGTCCGAGACATCTTGCTAAAGGTCCTTCGAACATTTTGCGACATAAGTTGCCTTGCTTTAAGCAATACCGGGCAGCCTTTTTCGAAGTGCATGAGCTTTCTTCTTATTATCAGCCGCGGTACCATACTGCAAAAACGCAGCAATTTCGTTCTTCCAATCCCAAGTGAAAGTGTTAATATTTACATCATTCTTATCAAGGTCAAGAATTGAATGAAATAAATGTATAACTGAGGCGTTTGAATCGTTTGCCACATCATGTTAGCTAAAGAATCCGCTTCAACAATTTCATCCCTTGGTATTTGTGTAACTTTCTAAGTTTTAAATTGCTTTATCAGTTCTCGTACCTTTTCTAGGTACTACTGCATCCTCATTTCCCTGGCTGTATAAGTCCTCAGCATTTGATTAACTATGAGTTGAGAATCACTCTTAATTATAATCTGATTTATGCCAAGTTCTCGTGCCAATTCTAGACCTATGATCACAGCCTCATACTCTTAGTTATGGAGTTACATTTAATAGCTTGTCAAATGGTTTCACCCGTAGGTGGTACCAAAACAATTCCTAAACATGCACTTTTTACGTTAGATGAGCCATCAACGAATAAAGTCCAAGTTCCCGGGTTAGATCCATTAAACACTTATAATTCTTTTTCTGCTTCTAATTGCATACCCTGGCTAAAATCAGCTAATACTTGTGATTTTATAGAAGTCCTAGGTTGATAGGTGATTTCGTATTCACTTAACTCTATAGCCCACTTAGCCAATCTACCTGATAACTCATGTTTATGCAATATATTTCGTAAAGGGTAAGCAATTACTATAACAATAGAATGACACTGAAAATAAGGTCTTAACTTCCTAGATGCCATGATTAATGCAAGTGCAAATTTTTCTAACTGAGGATACCGCGTCTCCGCATCTAACAAAGATTTACTGAAATAATAGATGGGGAATTGTATACCTTGCTCCTCCCTGACCAATACAACACTTACCGCTACTTTCAAAACGACATTTTAAACTTTTGAGAAGCACTTGGATTCTAGGGTTATTGCGAATGTCGATCCATATCTACTCATTTGATTATAGGTGGCATCTCAGGTATCTGCTCTATGTGCTCACTTTGCTCCTTGTGTTGTGTCTGCAAGGCCAGTACTAAGTTTTGTAAATCAGAATTAACCACATTACCTGGTTCCCTCTCTTGTGATTCACTAGGAGTCCCTCCGCTGCCTGAGTTGACAAGTCGAGAACGAGGGTTTTCCAAAGTGTTATTATTTGGATTCGGTGCAGGGGTTGCAACAGGTAACCGGTTAACAAGCGCTTCAACAACTTTATTAACCTGACAACAACAACAGCCTAGTATAATCCCACAAGTGGGGTCTGGGGAGGGTAATATGTACGCAGACCATACCCCTACCCGAGAGATAGAGAGGTTGTATCCAGTAGACCCTCGGCTCAATAAAGCAACAATAGACGATATATTAGTACTATCAATAGATTCATAATAAAATAACATAAACTAACATAACATAATCTAAAATAACATAAAATAACAACAATATAAGAAATGTAGGAAATACGAAGAGGATGGAAGGTAAGCCTTGCATCAATAGCTGACCAGTATCATCCTAAGACTAACTCCTAACTGGCTAGTCTCACTCTAGTGCTCTGTAGAAATATTCACAACTTTCCCCTAACCTACAACCTTAATGCTCGACCTCCATAATTCCCTGTCAAGGGTCATGTCCTCTGTAATCCTAAGTCGCGCCATGTCCTGCCTGATCACCTCGCCTCAATACTTCTTAGGACTCCCTCTATCTCTCCTCGTGCCCACCATAGCCAGTCGTGCACACCTCCTCACTGGTGCATCAATGCTCTTCCTCTGAATGTGCCTGAACCATCTGAGTCTTGCTTCCCGCATCTTGTCCTCCATGGGTCCACGCGCACCTTCTCTCAAATATCTTCATTCCTAATCTTATCTATCCTTGTGTGCCCGCACATCCACCTCAACATACTCATCTTTGCTACTTTTATCTTCTGGATATGTGAGTTCTTAACCGGCCAACACTCAGTCCCATACAACATGGCCGGCCTAACCACTGCTCTATAAAACTTACCTTTTAGTAACATTGGCACTATCTTATCACACAGGACTCCCGACGCTAACCTCCACTTCATCCACCCCACCCCTATGCGGTGTGTGACATCCTCGTCATTCTCCCCGATCACCTAAAAAAAAAAAAAAGAAGATAACTGACCCAAAGTACTTGAAATTACTCCTCTTAGGGATGACTTAAGACTCAAGACTCACTTCCCCTCCCGCTTCCGTCGGCTCAGCCCCAAATTTGCACTCGAGGTATTTGGTCTTCGTCCTGCTCAACTTGAAGCCTTTAGACTCAAGTGTCTGTCTCCAAACCTCTAGCCTCTCGTTGACGCTGCCTCATGTCTCATCAATTAGAACTATGTTATCATAAAATAGCATGCACCATGGCACCTCTCATAGTTGTTACAGCTCTGGATATCGCCTTTGTATAACAGAACCATTGTACTCCACATCCACTCTTCAAGCATCCTATTAGTCTTGAATATAATATTAAACAACCCAGTAAGCCATTCTAAGCATGCTCTACCCACACACCTCCAAGTTCAACTGAAATTTCGGCTGGCCCGGTAGCTCTGCCCCTTCTCATCTTACGCATTTCTTCCATGACCTCATCGACCTCAATGTCCCTACAATAACTTAATACATGGGAACTGTTGACATTCCTCAATTCACCAAGAATAATATCTTGATCCCCTTCTTCATTTAGAAGTTTATGAAAGTAGGTCTGTCATCTCCTCTTAATCTTGTCATCCCCCATTAAAACTTTGTCGTCATCATCGTTTATGCACCTTACTTGGTCCAGATCCCGAATCATCCTCTCTCTCACCTTAGCGAGTTGGAATAACTTCTTATCCCTGCTTCTGTTACCTAGTTCCTCATACAGACGAGCAAAAGCTGCCTCCTTAGCCTCCGTTACTGCCATCTTCACCTCCTTCCTAGCTACCTTATACCTCTCCTTGTTCGCTATCTCCTCCTCCTCCTCCTCCACACTAGTGCTCCCTATTAACTGTAGGTAAGCCGCCTTCTTTGCTTCCACTTTACCTTGGATAACTTTAGTCCACCACCATTCTCCTTTATGGCCACCGATGCGTCCCGAAGGTATCCCTAACACTTCTCTGGCCTCCTTCCTTATACAGTCCGCCGTCGTAAACCACATAGTGTTTGCTTCCCCACTACTTCTCCAAGCTCCCATTACCAATAACCTTCCTTCCAGCTCCTGAGCTTTATCCTTAGTCAAGGCACCCCACCTAATCCTCGGGCGGCCTCGAACTACCCTCTTCTTCCTCCTTATCATAATACAACTTTATTACCCTAAGCAGTAATTAATTTCTACAAAGCGTCATCAGCGGTTTCAACATTCTCAAATTGGGCATGCTCCTTCATTTTAGACCTATCAGGGTTCCCTCACGAGATTGTCGGGGAGAGCCTTGTGGAGTAGGAATCAAAGCGTATATCTTGTGGATCTTCCTGATTTTGTTGGTTTTCTTGGTTTCCTCGAGTGTTGGATTGTTGCTCGACATAGTTGACCAATAAGAAAAGTTAAGCGAGAGAAAATAGATTATCAAATTCCCTATAACAGAACCAATTTGTTTAACCAAAAAATGGGATTTTAGTCAAAACCAGAATTTAGAAGAACACATGTTACTGATAATCAAAAAAATGTATAAAGGAAATAACTTAAGGAGCAAAAGAGTATTTCAAGAGAAAAACAAGTAAACTAAGATATATTCCAATGATTTTTCTGTCCTCAAATGATCAGATGTCTCTCTTTTATAGGTGTCCTATAGATATACGTTTTGCCCGAATCATAATTAGGCTATCATGAGTAATTAAAGACATTGAATGCTACGTGACATAATCATTACATTCAATACAAATTTCTTAAGGTATTCCGTATATCCATTAAATGCCGTATTTGCACTATTTTCTATTGTCAGATTCATTCCTTTTGACTCTCAGATATAAATGACTTCAATTGGTACGAATGCTGAGTTATTTGAATAACTACCCGTGCCTCTTCTCCTATCATCTGCTCGTACTTATTGTAGCTCGTGCATCTTGGCTAGCTGTAATTCTTTGACCATTCAATCAGTCTATGTGTCTTGACACGTTTCTTTAAATAGAATTTTTTTCCAATACACATATAACGTTAATCCATTTATTTTTTAAGGAAAATGATAAAGATAAATGTTGTACCATATAAAATAATTTTTACAGAATATTTTAATTTTTATCATTTGTTATATTTTGAGAGTCATTCATACCTTCGATGTTAACTAGTTATTTTGTATTTGCCCTTACCCTAATGGAACTTTCAACCATAAATATAACAGATCATAGGGTAGTAAAAATTGAGGGGTAAGTTTGACTTTTTTAAATATATTTTGAAACATGGAATTCGTTGAAGCTCCATTAATGTCAAGAGTAAATACAACCCGATTCGGTAATGCAAAAGTATGAATAATCCAAAAGTAAATGCAGGATTTTTAAGATTCTTAGTACAAAGGGATAAATGCCTACCTCTTTTTTAAAAGACTGGTTAGGGATCATAATTAGTCAACTATAGAAAAAAATTTATTCACATTCAAATACTGTGCTCAATTATATTTTTATTTATTAAGTATTAATATAAAGTGAAAATATGTATTACTACATATTTATGATCTGATAAAAGATTTGTGTAGAAGCACAAAGAATATCATATACTGTAATACTGAATACAAGTAAATCATTTTAGTATCAAAATGAATAAAGAAAATAATTATTCACACAGATTATTCACTAAAAATGAGTTGAATAATGAATTATTTAAAACAAATCAAATTACGTAAGAACCATATTATCCATTTAAAAAATGGATAACCAATGAATAACTAATGAATTTAACTCTTACATTTGTAAAGCCTTAAATGATGTTCCTCAAGTTTGGGGGACTAGGAATTCTTCTAGAAGTGATCATATTCAAAAAGCTATGGATAATATAGATATTCATATTATAAATCGGTTAATCCGTTCTTTATACATATTAAATAAGGATCGGATCGGGGCGGATAATTTAATCATTTTTGTAATACCCGAACCATATCTGACCCGACCCGCATGTTTGCCATCCTTAATACTAACTTATCTTGTACCAAGTTAATACTCAGGGCCGGCTCCAATGTTATGGAAGGTAAGGCTTGTGCCTAGGGCCTTCAAATTTGGGCGGCATTTTTTTAAAATAATAAGTTTATAGGTAATTTTAAAAATATTTAGTACTTTGAATTTTTAATATAGAACTTTTTAAAATATATAAAAAAACTAATAACTTAACTTACTTAAAATGAGTAGATGAATAGCTTTCCTAACATTTCAATTTGCCACTTTTTACTCCTTCATTAGATACCGTATAAAAAATTTACTCTCTTCCTCAATTTCTCCAAGTCAATATTAAGCCCCTACATGTTTTTTTTGTCTTTTTTCTTTATATTCTTATTTACCTTCTTTCCAAGATTTCATTAGTTCAAGTATTCAACAACACTTTTAAACTTTCAATAGTTATATATTTCTGTCGCTCTATAAAATCTTATCTAAAATTAACAATTTCTCAAAAAAGATGAAATGATAAATTGATTATATTAAATTGAAAAGGAATTATTAAAAAAAACTATTATAAAAAAAATTATTAACAATTTTGTATCATAAAAAATTAAAAAAATAGACTTCAAATAAAAATGATCATATAAATTCTTTTTAAAAATTTAGGCCTTATACTAAATTTTGATTTTAGACCTCAGCATATATATTTGTTCAAGATCAAAGAACTTGTGACTTGTGAGCATATCTTACGGCAATAAAGAAATTGTATGTATAAAGTTAAAAAAAGTTAATCGATTATGATCGACATTTAATTAGAGGGTTTTTGTCCTCATTTGCACCGATTGCAAATGAAACTCTTATCAAATATTTACACCAAATTTAGTTAAGCATACTTTCCTCGAAGAACGACATAAGATAAAGTAAGTTTAGTATTTATAGCAAAATACTTAACATGGGCTTTTTACTGCAACATCAACAAATAAAAATTCAGAGTAATCTGGAATTGATAGTGTGAACACTATTCATGTCACTCTATTAACTCTATTACGTTTTGATATTATAAATTATTGGTTTCTCTAACATAAAATATTATCAATATTTTCTACTGACAAATAAATTTTTAACAAGACAAAAAATATATAAAAACAATGAATCTAAACGCAAACCAAATAAAATAACTAAAACTTGGAGTAATATTTATATAGTTTATATAAATTTCGTTTTATTGAAAATAACTTTTTTATCGTCACAAGATAGGTGTAAGGTATTTAATTCAAATTTTACAATGTGGGATAAGATTGAATATGCTATTGTTGTACGCATAAATCTCCTATTGCTTTGTCTTAGAGGATTCATTGTGAAAGAAAAAATGTTAGCCTAAATATGCACGAAGAAATAAGAGGAAAAATTTAGCATTTCATTAAACAATCATTTAGCCATTGTCCTATTTTTTCCCCTCAAATGTCTTTATTATGAAACCATAATTTTCTTTTTGGTTTTGCTAGGAGAAAATGAGAAAACGGTAACGCGTTGACCGTTACAGGTAAAAGCTGGGCAACTTTTAAAACACTTTAAAAAGTTTTCTAAGGCCACCTATGAGTGACAGACATTTTCTTATCGATGAAAAAGGAGATTTTAGTATAATGATTAAATAAATAGAAATAATTAAATAGAAAAAAGAGAGAAAGCATTGAAGTTTTTGACTTCTTGCTCTTAGAGATTGTGATGGACTGAAGTGATAGGAAACGGCAGGGGCAGAGGAAGAGGAGCGCTATGTATGGTCAACATAGGATTAGGAGGTGCTTTAACTAATGACAAAGCTTAAGAGCTGGGGGAGAAGTTGCTAATCATGGGGGCCTACAGGAGCAGTGGGAATGCAAGTTGTATGTGGGACTACGACAACGGAATATATTAGAGTGGCTACGAGAGAGGTGTTAGGGGCCATGAAGGGTTTCACTGGCCGCTACAAAAGGAATTGGTGGTGGAGTGAGAATATACAAGAAAAAATAAAAGCCAAGAAAGTGGCATATTTGAAGCTAGTAGAGATCATTTATGAGGAGGATAGGAGGAAGAACAAGGAATGGTATAGGAAGTCTAAGAAGGAGGTGAAATTAGCGGTTACTGCAGCTAAGGTTGCAGCATTTGGACGTTTGAATGAAGAGCTTGGGGTTAAAGGCGGAGACAAAAGTTGTACATGCTAGCCAAGGTGAGAAAAAGGAACACACGTGATCTAGATCAAGTTAAGTGCATCAACAATGAGGAAGACAAAGTTTTGATAGAAGAGATTTCTGATTAGGCGAAGATGACAAACATACTTCTATAAACTCTTGAATGAAGAAGGTGATAGAAACATTGTGCTAAGGCGACATAGAGCACTCCAAAATTTATGAAGATTTTAGATATTATGGGCGCTTTAAAATGCGGCTAACAGTCGCCTAGCATTTCTCTTATTTATTAGTAGTGAAAAATAGGCAAAATTAGGAATGTAGGCAACTTATTATTCAATAATCTTAAACCATATTCTTTTCATATCCAAATACAATTGATGTTCACAACATATTCTTGTCTTATAGGAATGTGTAATTTTAAATAAGTATTTAATACTAATAGCTAGGAAAAAGCAATAGAAAAGAATGGATAATCAAGCTCCAGATTCAACTTTGCAAAGTTTGCCATGACGGATTACACACGAGGCTATGGCCTCTCTGTTTTATATTAAAATAATTTATATTAATTTTTCCTTCAAGTACACTCTATTCAACTTCTTTTAAATTTAATGCATATAACCTAAACTTAAAACATGGAATATGAACTGATAAAAACTTCACTTGCTAAACAAAATATGTAACAGTAAAAATCCACCTTACCTTCTTCAAACATATTTATACAACCAATAACTAAACTATAAATCTTAAATGCTCTCCTTATAAATTATTACACAGTTCTTGATAGCTTTTGACTTTAAGAAATAACTGTGTAATATACACGTCGTTGAACCCAAGAAATAGCCCTAACAAAAATATCTTTTAAGAGTTTTGACTAATGAACCATAGAGAGTTACTCTTCTTAAAGAGTTACACTTGAAGAGTGTAGAACCATTATACTATCTTTAATTCTGAAAATTACATGAAAAACAACAATAAAAGTTAAGCCAAGAACCACGACTAATAGCAACAAGCAGTCACGAACTCAAATAAAGAAGCTAAACAGAACTTTCAAAGCGGAGAACTCCAACAGGAATATACCATCATCTCTATCTCAAATATGATTTCGAAGTTCTTGAAATTGAATCTTTATCTTTCTGAAAAATATCTAAAAGAAACTCTCTCAAATAATTCTAAGACAAAAAAAACTGTTGTGAAGGTTAATACTTAGCTAAAGTAGATATTCCTTGACTCATGTGAAACTAAAATCCTATTTAAATCCCAAATAAACACATAAGCATCACAAAAGATAAGAATTACTCTTAATCACAAGGGAAATATAGAAATAAATAAGTAAACTTGAATGAACTAATTATCACAATCATACAAAACTAAATTAATATAACCAAAACCATCAGATATGAGCTTTAGACCTTCATATATTCCTGTTAGAGTAACCAAATCGTCTTAAGACAAGCTGACATAACCAACAAAATGTTCAGGCATTTGATTTCATCCATAAACATTTGAACTAGAAGTTGTAAATTCAGCAGTGAAAAACGTTGAATCCAACAACAAAGCAAACTCAACCCAATAGAAATAATAGTTAAAAGAACCAGTAAAACAACCCAGAATAAACCCCGATACTCAACAACTTTTAAAGAAGAAGGGAGCAACAAACTAACTTCAACCCTTATATATTTTTTGGAAGTTTTTTGCTCTTTTCTGAAAAATATTCAAAGGTGAAAAGGTTGCTGAAATTTTTATCTTCAGCTCTTTTTTTCTTCAGATCTCTGCTTTGTGTGTGTAAATGTGTGTAGAGGTGGCAGCGAGTGGGCCGCGGCTGGAGAGAAAGAGGAGAGAAAGATATTGGGAAAAATTTAGGATTAAAAATAGGCAAAAATCTAATTTTCAGATTTTATATTTTAGCTGAGGACAGATTTAGACCATTAGATTAAGATGAAATGAATGGCCATGATGGATTTTTATTTACTTAACCAAAACGATGTGTTTTCACTTGAAACTACGTCGTTTTAAGTCCTCCCATCGCAGCCCCTGTTTTGCACTCTTGGCCACCTTCTCTTTCAAATTTGGCCCAATTTCTTCCTTAATCCTACTTATTAAATTAAACTTATACAAAAAAATAAATTAATTAAATAACTTATTTAAATGATCAATTAACTAAATTAATTCAATAATTACATAGTTAGTTAATTCCTAAAATGTACAACTGAAAAAAGAACTATTTTTTTGGTATTTTATGATAAGAAATATGCGACACAAAAATTGAGAAAAAAATTAAAATAACAAAATACTAATAACTTTAGGAGGTGTTAAAATAGTGCAAAAATTAGGTGTTCACATACCAAATTTAATAAGATTAAGAATGAAGTTATTCGGGAAAAGGCAGGAGTGACCTCAGTAGAGGAAATGATGCGGGAAGCGAGGTTGAGATGGTTCGGGCATGTGAAGAGGAGAAGTGTTGATACCCCGGTTAGGAGGTGTGAGAGGAGAATAAAGGGTATGGGGAGGGTTAGAAGTAGGCCTTAAAAGTATTGAAGAGAGGTGATTAGGCAGGACATGAAGATAGTGGAGCTTTCCAAGGACATGTCCCTTGATAGGAGGTTGTGGAAATCGAGAATTAGGGAACAAGGCTAGTATGCAGTCGAGCATTTTTCTCTTTATTCCTTAGACTGTATAGCTGGTGGAGCTTACCAAGGACATGTCCCTTGATTGATATCTTTCACTTTGGATTTTGAAATTTCCTGTTATTTTCATTACTACTTGTGGCCCATGTTTTGTTTCATCACCCTCTAGCTGAGGATTTATCGGAAATAACCTCTCTAACTTCCCATGATAGGGATAAGGTATGCGTACATATTATTCTTCTTAGATACTTATTGTGGGAACTCACTGAATTTATTGTTGTTGTTGTTATACTCTCAGGATGCAAGGTTAACTTTTTGTAGAAAATGAATGTCTTCAGATGTGCATCCTTATTAGGAATATCACCTTTCGGGGAGCTAAATGATATGTTTGTCTATGATTAATTAAGTAACATTATTAATTATAAACAAAGACAAGGTTCTTAGGGAGGTACTATGGAGATTCCTGGAGGCAAAAGGTGTACAACGGTTGTTTACATTAATGTAATTAAGGATATATATGATAGAGCTAAGACTCGATCAGGATATTGGGAGGCGACTAAAAACATTTTTTTGGTTATTATGTGGTTTCACCAAGGGTCTGCGCTCAACCCATTCCTATTTGCCCTGGTGATGGATGCACTGACATACTATATTCAAGGGGAGGTGTAGTGGTGTTATGTTAGTTTCTTACGATATTGTTCTGATTGATAGGCTGGATGTATAGAGACAGGCCCTTGAATCTAAGGGTTTGAACTTCAAGTTGAGCAGGACTAAGACGGAATATCTAGAGTGCAAGTTCAGTGTCGAGCCGACAGAAGCAGGGTTGGTCAAGCCAAGAAAGGATAACACTGTCTTGTCACCACTTTATCCACCCACCTTTATACGGTGTGTGACATCGTGCGGCATGGAATTACTCTTCATGATTTACACTCTTTCCTCACAAATCATGCACGACATCATCCTTCGTGCTTTAACACACTCTCACCAAAATAATATACCGCCTCACTCTTCGTGCCTTAATTCTCTTCCTCACCCAAACAACAATCATAAACAATAGGGCAAGGAAATAAAAGAAGTTACAATAAGAACCCCGGCAAGGAAACAATAATTCAACAATAAGTCCCAGCAAGGGACAATATCAAAACAACAACAATATCCCGGAAAGGGAGATATACTTTTCTCTTTTTCACTTTTACTTCACAGCTCACTTTACAACTTGAGCCAATGTTCATAGGGTTCAATTTACCTCTTACACTTTAGGATTTCATTAAACAGCTTGAGCCAACGCTCCTCAATATTCAAATGCCACAATTTCTTCCCAAACTTTACCGACAATAGAAATCATCACCAAAGCATGAACATACTACCAAGTCATAAGAATTACAATATAAGACTTACGGATATGCTTGACACCAACGTATAGATACTCGTCACCATGTCTATACGTCGTACTCGACAAACACCACATAGAAAATAAGATTCAACTCCTAATCCCTCAAGCTAAGGTTAGATCAAACACTTACCTCGATGTCACAAGCACAATTCACGTCTCAATTATCGCTTTACCCATTTATGCCACCACTAATTCGCTCGTATCTAGTCACAAGTTACTTAATCATATCAATAAATACTAAATGAATCAATTCTAATGAATGAAAATGAGTTTTCTAAAGTTTTACCCAAAAAGTCAAAAATCGCCCGCGGGCCCACATGGTCAAAAACCTAGGTTTGAACCAAAACACCCAATTTCTCCCATGAAAATCAATGATTTTGAGTTGAAATCATGTTAAAAGATGCTAATAATTGAAGGAAACGAGTTAAAATTGACTTACAATCGATTTAGAAGAAGAGTTGTTCTTGAAAAATCATCTTATGGAGTTTGTGTTTTGAAAATATGTGAAAAATGATTGATTTTCGGCTAAGTATAAAAATTTATAAGTTGCAGTTATGGGAATTGCGAACAGGATTCGCAATTGCGATGCCCGACCTCTGCTATGTTCGCATTTGCGAAAGCAGTGTCGCATTTGCGAAGTTGCATTTGCCACTGACGTCTCGCATTTGGGACTATGGGGAATTCCACGCGGGTGTCGCGTATGTGACAGACACTTCGCATTTGTGAAGAAGGCAGCCTAGGCCACCTCTCGCATTTGCGATACATTGCTCGCATTTGCGAGACGTGCTTCGTAAATGCGAAGCCTGCATGCCTGAAGCATACCATCAATTCACTGAGTTAAAATCTCACTCTGTGGTCTATCTAAAACTCACCCGAGCCCATAGGGCTCCAAACCAAACATGCACACCAACCATATCATACAAACTCTCTCGTGTATTCAAATTACTAAATAACATAAAAACTATGAATTTAGCATCAAAATCATGAAATTTTCTTAAGAACTTTAAATTTCCAATTTTCTCAAAAACGATCAGATTCACATTGTTTCAAGTTCATTTTTTATCAAATTTCACAGACTTATCTTAAATCACATATAATACATGTACTGGGCGCTGGAACAAAGTACGGGCCCGATTCCATTAAGTTCTAATCACAATTCATTTCCAAATCTCATAAATAATTTCAAAAACCAATTTTCTTTAAAATTTCATTTCTCGGACTTCGGACCTCGGAATTCGATTCTGGACATAAGTCCAAGTCCCATATTTTCCTACGGATCCTCCAGGACCGTCAAATTACGAGTCTGGGTCTGTTTACCCAGAATGTTGACCGAAGTCAACTTAATTCATTTTATAGTCAAAATTTATCATTTTTCGCAGATTTTCACATAATGGCTTTCCGGCTACGCACTCGGAATACGCACACTAATCGATGTGATGCTGAAAGAGGTTTTTTAGGCCTCGAGATGCAGAGTTTACTTTTGAAAATAAGTGATGACCTTTTGGGTCATCATATTCTCCACCTCTAAGACAATTGTTCATCCTCGAACAGACATAAGAAGAAAGTACCTGAGTCGGGGAGGTCGATGCCTCAGCAGGCTAACCTCTCTATTGAATACGAACTTCATCTAAGGATGAAACATTGTGCTCAACTCAACCTGTGTGCCCAACTCTTGCTGAACTGCTCTTTAGAAATGTGAGTTAAACTGCGTACCTCGATCAGAAATGAAAGACACGGGCATACCACGAAGACGAACAATCTCCCGTATATAGATCTCAGCTAACCTGTCAAAAAAATAGGAGACTGCCACATGAATGAAATGTGCTGACTTGGTCAGCCTATTAATAATAACCCACACTGTATCGAGCTTCTCTAAGTCCGTGGGAATCTAACAATGAAGTCCATAGTGATATGCTGACACTTCCACTCAGGAATCTTAATCTTCCGGAACAACCCACTAGGCCTCTGGTGCTCATTCACCAATAATACTGCCGCAGATCCTAATACATCTTTGTGGCGCCCCGATGAATAAAGTATCGGGAGCTATGGGCCTCCTCTAAAATCAACTCTCGAAGACTATCCACATTAGGTACACAAACTCGACCCTGCAATATCAAAGCTCCATCATCACCTAAGGTAACCTGCTTGGTACCCTTCGTGCTGCACCGTGTCTCTAAGGATACACAAATGGGGATCATCATACTGCTAATCTTGGATACGTTCCAATAATAAAAGCGACTGACTGTGCAAGCTAACATTTGGCTGGACTCAGAAACATCCAACCTCACGAACTGGTTGGCCATAGTATGAACATCCAAAGCAAGTGGTCTGTCATTGACCGGAATATAAGAAAGACTGCCACACTGGTTGAATTCCAACTCAAAGTATCGACCGCCATATTGGTATTTTCTGGATGATATAATATGGTGATATCATAGTCTTTCAACAGCTCCAACCACCTTCTCTGCCTCAAATTCAACTCCTTTTGCTTGAACAAATGCTGCAGACTATTGTGATCCATGTGCACCTCACATGCCACTCCATATAGATAATTCCTCCAAATCTTCAATGCGTGAGAAATGGCTGCTAACTTGAAATCATGAACCGGATAGTTCTTCTCATGAATCTTCAATTGCCGTGAAGCATAAGCAATGACCTCACCATCCTGCATCAACACTGCACCAAGTCCAATACGAGATGCATGACAATAAATTGTATATGGCCCTGAACCTGTGGGCAAAACTAACACCAATGCCATAGTCAAAGCTATTTTGAGCTTCTGAAAGCTCGCCTCACACTCGTCTGATCACTTGAATTGGGCACCCTTTTGGGTCAACCTGGTCATCGGGGCTACGATATATGAAAACCCCTCCACGAACCGACGATAGTAGCCTGTCTATCCCAAGAAACTCCGAATCTCTATAACTGATGCTAGTCTAGGCCAACTCTTGATTGCCTCAATTTTCTTCGGATCAACCTGAATACCCTCTGATGATACAACATAACCCAGGAATGCAACTAAACTCAACCAAAACTCACATTTCGAAAACTTAGCATACAAGTAACTATCTTGCAAGTTCTGAAGAACCACTCTAAATGCTGCTTGTGTTCCTCCCAGCTACGGAAATAGATCAAAATATCATCAATGAAGACAATCAAGAACGAATTCAAATAAGGCCTGAACACTAGGTTCATCAAATCCATAAAAGTTGTTGGGGGTATTTGTCAACCCGAATAACATCAGGAAGAACTCATAATTCCCGTATCGAGTGTGGAACGCTATCTTAGGGACATCAGATGCCCTAATCCTCAACTGATGGTAGCCATATCTCAAGTCAATCTTTGAAAATACCTTATCACCCTGAAGCTGATCAAACAAATCACCAATCCTCGGCAGCGGATACTAATTCTTCATTGTAACCTTGTTCAATTGCCGGTAATCTATACATATTCGCATCGATCCATCCTTCTTCTTAACAAACAATACCGACGCACCGCAGCGGGAAACACTAGGTCTAATTAAACCCTTCTTAAGCAAGTCTTACAAGTGCTCCTTGAACTCTTTCAACTCAGGCGGAGCCATACTATACGGCGGGATAGAAATGGGCTGAGTGCCCGGAGTCAAATCAATACAGAAGTCAATATACCTATCGAGTGGCATACTCGCTAGGTCTGGAGGGAATACCTAAGGAAACTAACGAACAACGGGCACAAACTCAAAAGAAGGAACCTCCGCACTAGAATCAGGAACATAGGCCAAACACCATTTCTCGACCATACGCTGAGCCTTCACATACTAGATAACATTGTGGGTAGAATGAAAAGGAGTCCCTCTCCCCTCTAAAGGAGGTAAACTCGGTAAGGCTAAGGTCACGATCTTGGCATGATAGTACAAGATAGCATGATAAGGTGATAACCAGTCCATCCTTAATATGACATCGAAATCAACCATGTCCAGAATAGGCAAATCTATATAAATCTCAAGACCCCTAATCACAACTATACATGAACGATGGACTCGATTTACTATAAAAGAATCACCCACCGGTATAGACACATAAACAAGAACACTCAAAGAATCACTAGGCATGACCAGATACAATGCAAAATAAGATGACACATATGAGTATGTAGATCCTGGATCAAATAAACTGAAGCATCTCTGCTATAAACCAGAACAGTACATGTAATAACTACATCTGAAGCCTTAACCTCGGGCATGGGTGGAAGAGCATAACATCGGGGTTGGGCCCCACCACCCTAAACTACATCTCTAAGGTAGCCTGCTGCTAGCTGGCCTCCACCTCTAGCAGCCTGAGCTCCATCTCTAATACCTCTACTTCCACCTCTAGCATCTCTACCCCCACCTCTAGCTGGCTGGGCGGGTTGTGGAACACTCGGTGCCTAAACCATGGCACAGGACGACTAATGTTGAGACCTACTCGGTGCTCAAAGGTAAAACCTAGAAATGTAACCTATATCAACACAAGTGTAACAAGCCCTCGGCTACTGAGACTGCTGACTCTGACGAACTGAGTGACCACCACAAAAACTCTGAAGGTGGTACATTGATAGGAGCTGGTGGTGCACTATAGGACTACTAATCAGAATACTGCATCTGAGGACCATGGCCGCCTGAAACACCATGAGAAACCTGAAGTGCCGACTGAAAAGGCCTAGAAGGATGGCCTCTACCATACGAATCCCTACCTCCAGATAAGGTACCACTGAATTGGCCTGAATGATGAGGCCTCTTGTCCGACCCATGACTACCCCCCATGTGATAGAACTATCTCAACTCTCCCGGCCACATTGCCGCTTTCTGGAAACATATCTCACTCCCAGTCTCCCTAGCCATCGAAAGATGAATCGGTTGAATAAGTCCATCAATGAACCTCCCCACCCCCCTCTCTCTCAGTGGGAAGTATGATAAGAGCATGATAGGCCAAGTCAAAGAATCTGGTCTCATACTGAGTAACAGTCATAGAATCCTGTTGGAGACATTCAAACTGCCTCCAATAGGCCGCTCTTTAAGTGATAGGAAGAAACTTCTCTAGAAATAGCTGCGTAAACTGCTCCCAAGTCATAGCTAGTGATCAGGCTAGTCTAGCCAAGAACTAATCTCTCCACCAAGTCTTGGCAGATCCAGACAAGCAAAAAGTAGCAAAATCAACGCGTCTCTACTATCCCCATGTTCCTAAAACTCTCATGACAGCTATCTAGATAATCCCGGGGATCCTAAGAAGATGCACCGCTGAACATAGTGAAGAGCTTGGTAAACCTATCCAATCTCCAAAAAGCATCGGCAGACATAGCTGCTCCGTTACCGGCCTGGGCTACTACACCTGGCTGAACTGCTCCAACTGGCTGAATTGCTAGAGTCTGAAACTGAGGAGGTACCTGCTCCAGAGTGCGAGTAGCAGGTTTCTGGGCTCCTCCTCCAGCCTGAGAACGACCGGCGCTACAAGAAGCAAGCCTGCCCAGGTGACACTCTCCATAAGGCCCACAAGATGGACCAGAGCATCTTGGAGTACTAGAGTAGCAATAAACCCCTTTGGGACCTGAGCTAGGCCCACCAGAACTGCCAGGGTCGGAACTCATCATCAAAGTCAACCTGAGGCTCCGGTGCTGGTGCTATTTCTCTAGGCTGAGCTCTGTCCCTACCTCGGCCTCTAGCACGGCCTCGTTCTTGCCCTCTGCCCCTCGTGGGAGCTGTTGCTGGGGGTTTGGGTTGCTTATCAGCTGATGAGGAACCATGCGTTCTCAGCATCTGCAAAAGAAAAGAATAGAAATTAAGTTAGCATTGATCAACCAAACCACACGATAGGAAGAAATAAATGTGTAATTTTCCTAACTCTATAGCCTCTAGGGATAAATACAGACGTCTCCATACCGATCCCTCGGACTCTACTAAGATTTTTTGTGAACTGTAAGATCCGTGCAACCTAGATCTCCCACACCAACTTGTCACGATCCAGATTTTTCACTCTTGGGAGTCGTGATGACACCTACTAATATGAGCTAGGCAAGTCAATTATTTGATCAAATTACATATTTATCCAATTTATACCTCTAACAATTATAAAGCAATAACGTGAAAATAGCAAAAATTATAATAAGCGAAAGAAATACAATAAATTATCTGAATATATGTCTAGTACAACATTTTGAACCTCAAACTTCCAGAACTGGTGTCACAGTACCACATACGATCTAGAAATACTACATACAAAGTCTGAAAATAAACGGTGCATTGTTTCTGAATTAAAGAAATGAAATAGGAAATAAGGGATAAAGGGAGACGCTAGGGCCTGCGGACGCCTTCAGGTCTACCTTGGGTCTCCGCATGGACGGAAGATAGCCACCCAATCTACGGTCCAAAAGCTGCTCCGGATCTGCACATGATGCAGAGTGTAGTATCAGCACAACCGACCCTATGTGCTGGTAAGTGCCTAGCCTACCCTCGGCGAAGTAGTGACGAGGCTAGAATTGCCTCCACATATGACCTATCTCTCCACACTCATAGCAACTCCCAGGTGCTGGAGAAGGGGAATGAAGGGAACCCTTAGCACTTGAATGACTAGCTGATGCACCTGGCATAGAAGAACCCTAAACTGAGGGAGCACGGGACAACCTCTAAGATGGAAGGGCCCTAAGTGATGACTCTCCTTGATGAGAACTGTGATAACCATGAACCGATGATGCCCCACGATAAACTGGGCTAACTGAGGATGCCTGAATGGACGACCTCTGCCGTGCTGAAACTGACCTCTCGAAGGAGCACCACTATAACTACCAGATCCTCAAGGCCTCCTGGCCTTCCTCTCCTCTCGCTCTTGGTGACGAACAGACTCAATATCTCGATAAATGTATACAACCTCCTCAAAAGTTGCACCAGTCACCCTCTCCCTGGTCATTAGAATATGAAGCTGATAAGTGAGGCTATAAAAAAACCTCTTAGTCCTCTCCCTATCTGTCAGAACCAACCAAATCGCATGAAAATCTAACTCAGAGAACCTCATCTCATACTGTGTCATAGTTATCTCTCCCTAACACAACCACTCAAACTCCCTGTGCAGCTCCTCTCTGCAAGACTGCGGTACATACTTCTCCAGAAAGAGAACGGAGAACTGCTACCAGGTAAGGGGTGCTGCACTAATAGGCGTACGCCTCTCAAATGCCTCCCATCAAGTGATAGAAGCTCTAGAAAACTAATAAGTAGTTAAAGTGGCCCCGCTGGTCTCCAGAATACCTCCTGTATGAAGCATCCTCTAACATTTATTTAAGAAACCATGGGCATCCTCGCCCTCTGCATCACTGAAGGTCGGAGGCTGAAGTCTACCAAACCTCTCCAACATGCGTTGCTCGTCCTCTAGCATGGTAGGAACCACATAGTCCTAAGTAGCTGCAATCGGCTAGGTTGGATGTGCCCCCAGTGTATGAAATCCCTGCACGACCTGCTCAGGTGTGCGAGTGGCAGGAGTTTGATTGCCTCCCCTGGCGCAAGAAGTAGCTGCGGCTGTAGTGACTAAACCCGCCTGAGCTAGGCTAGTGCAAATTGATAGAATCTAATGTAAGGCCTCTCAAAGACCCAAAATTACAATGGGCACAACTAGTGCCTGAGCTGGTGCTATTGGAGTGTCCATAACTGGGACCTGATCCTGAATTGGGCAGCTAGTGGATCTTCATGTGCTGCCCTAACTGCTGTGTAGGCCATATCTCTGACCCTACCATGACCACGACAGTGTCCTCGGCCTTTACTGGCCACAACTGGTGGTACTGGTGGTTGTCCATCTTGACCGATAGCACATATCCTCACCATCTGTGAGAGAATAGAATAACAGAAGTTTATTATTCGAATCAACAAATTCGCACGACAAGAATTTCAAGAAGATGAAGTTTTTCATAAAGGTTCTGCAGCCTCTCAAGGATAAATACAGACATCTCCATACCGATCCACGAGACTCTACTAAACATGCTTATGACTCGTGAGACCTATGTAACCTAGGATCTGATACCAACAGGCTATGATGACGTCTCTTGTGAAGGCAAGGCCAGCTGACACATTCCCATTTAATTTTAAGAAATTAAACAATATGAATTAATTCTAAAATATGACATAATCCCAAAGTATAAGCAGTGAACATTACAGTTTGTGGAAATAAACCCAACAGAACCTGATACCGGTGTCACTAATCTTGTGCATCTATCAATACACTGCAAGTTAGATATGTCTACCAAACTATTACAGAATAACTAAAAACAGATAGAGATAGGATAATGGGGGAGACGTGTGGGGCTGCAAATGCCGAGTGGCTACCCAGTGGACTCCAAAATCTGCCGAGAGCTCAACCCTCGTGATCAGGATCAGCGACGCCTGAATGTGCACACATGGTGCAGGGAGTAATGTGAGCACTCCAAATCAGTGAGTAATAATCATAAATAAAGACTGAAAGCAATAAATCACGCAAGGCACATTATAGGCTATAAAGAAGCAGTAAAGATGTGCAAAATTACTGAGTGCTATTTAAACTTCATAAAATGCCTTTTTTACAATTTAAGCAAGAAAATTACCGGTAAATAAAAAAAATAAGCACATAAAAGGATCTCCCCTCGGGCACAATGTCAAAAAATCTGCCTCTCGGGCAATATCTCAGAAATAATACCAGCCCTCGGGCTATATCTCACATCACAGTGGGTACCCGCGGTTACTGGGGGTGTGTAGACTCTTAGAGGAGCCCCTTACGGCCCAAGTGTAATATCAAGTCATCTCGTGGCATCATCACTAGGCTCTCAGTCTCATATCAACAAGCCACCTCATGGTGTACATATCCCAGTCCCTCGGCCTCATAATCATAATCGTGTTTCCTCACAACATAGGCCATCGGCCTTACTCAGTTAGAATCTCACAGCCACTCGGACAATAGTACAATATAATGCTCAGCCCAAAATATCATTTAAGTGTTAAAGCATAGTAAATATGGCTGAGTTATGAAAACCAGTAGAATATAGGAAGAGTGAGTTCAAGTATATAGTCAAAATATTAAGGAAATATCAGTAAAAATCCCCTAAGGTTTCAAAATAGTCGGCCCGAAGCCCAGATATGACATTCAACCCAAAACATGATGATAGCAAATAGTTTTGAATCAAATACGCAGTGAAATAGTCATTCGGGACGGGCTAAGTCACAATCCCAACAGTGCACGACCCCACGCTCGTTATCTATCATGTGTGTCACCTCAACATAGCATAATAATGTGCAATCCAGGATTTCATACCCTCAGGACAATATTTACAATCATTACTCATCTCAATCCAGTCCAAACTATAGTCTACGACACCTTTACCCCTCGAATCGGTCTCCACTTTCATCGAATCTATCAAAAATCAGAATCACGGTATCAAAATATGCTAAAGGAACAAAACCCAAGAGAAAATAATCAATTTATAGCATAAATCCAACAATTACCAAAATCCAACCCATGAGCCCACGTCTCGAAATTTGATAAAAGTCACATCAATAGTTTCCTTATCTCCCCATGAGTTATATATATCAAAAGTTCTTAAATCTGACCTCAAATGATCATTCAAATCCTCAATCAAAGGTCTAAGTTTCCAAGCCTTAGTTTCTCCAAATTTAACCCTTAAATTTCATTAATTTCTGTCACACCTCCTTTTTAAACGGCTACCCCGAAGGATAGTGCATAAGGGAGTTTTTTCAATTTAGGTGAAATTATTCGAAATGAGATTATTTATTCAATTTTGTTCAGGGTCGCCACTTGGGATGGTTTATTTTCCGGTGTCCAAAGTCACCGATTTATTTTTAAATCCCAAATCGAGGAAGATTTCGACTTTCCTTTTGAAATCTGCGAACCAGAAATTCTTGAGTAAGGAATTCTGTTAACCCGAGGTAAGGTGTGAGGCACCCCCAGATTCCGTGGTTCTAGCATGGTCGTTTAAACTATTACAATTGGCTAAAATTCTGAGTTTTATACATGTTCATCCTATGAACATTTTTTTTAATTTTAACCATGTTATTCATTTTAGGAATATTGCAACGTTATTAAAACACGTCTTGAATCACGTCACATAAATGCATCCGCACGTTTCGACATATATTTATCTAGCATTGTTGATATTTTGATTTAGGTCATATGAATGCGCACCCAAGTTTATGAAAGTAATTTAAATTACATGCCTAAAATAACTACGAATATTTATTTTAGAAATCGTAATCATGTCATGTGAATATGTCCATAATCACGATAATAAATTAATGAACTCATTATAGACCAAGTTAATTGCAAGTCTAATGGCCCATTAAAACTAACAATTTCGTATTTTTGCCACAATAGGAAAAATATTATTTTACTCCATAAACTTAAGATCAAAACCGAAGAAAGCGTTGTAATTTGTAAACCACATGAATTTTAAATCAACGGGAAGTTTTCATAAAAGACAAAACAAGTTCATTCACATAACTATTAAATTCACGAATAAATAACTTATCAATCCACAGATGGTACAATCACAAGCATGACATAAATTAAAATAAACACTCTTCATTCAACATAAAAAATAGAGTGACTAAAAAAACTCATAAAAAAGGATCAATATAGAGAAATCATACCTTTATTGATGAATAGAGCTGAAAATTTGTAACTCAATCGTAATAATAAAGCAATAATTATTAAATTGAAATGCCGAAATTGCTAACCGGAACTTCAATCGGCGGCGAACTCAAGCTAACTACAGTACCTCAAACGAAATGCCTTGATGACCAAAATCCAAGAGAAGAAAAATTCCAAATCCCTTTCTGTCTTTGATTTTGAATTGAGATTAAAAAAATGGAATGCAATAAAAGTTCTATATATACTGGAAATCAAAGAAAGTGAACTGTCCGTTCCCTTTAAACCTTTTGATTTTCGAATCAATCCAGCCAAAGTAGAATAAAAATTCTTCAATCCCCAATCCTAAAAAATCACCGTCATTAACCGTGATTTGACTTCACTTTTTCAATTTGTTCCATCCCTCGGCCTCTTCGTGTTGTGTGCACGTGAAGAGAGATGAATGAATCAAAAGGAAAATTTTTTAGGTTAATTCCTCTGTCACAAACTTGTGGTTGTCCTAGCTTTTTAGGAATTGGAATCCACTGTTTTTTGCTTAGAGTTCTAGCTTAGAAATTGAAAACTTAGGGTAGAGTTTTTCTAATTGAGTATTTTATATGAAGTGAGAAGGGACGATGACCATTGGATTAGAAGAAAATTAATGTCTATGATTAAATCTTGCATTTAAGTGGTCTAATAGGTAGGGAAGAATGAGCTAAGGGTAATGTGTGTTTGGATAGGAAAATTATGGTGTAGGTTAGTTTTGATTTTAAAATGGTCCAATTGCTTAAATTAAAATCCCATTGAAATTAAATTCCTATTCTCTTTTCTCTTATTTTATTATTATTTTTTATTAACAATCATAGAAATTAAAAATTCTAAATTAATCTATTTTTTTGTAGAAACGAAAGCTCTTTATTTATTTTTTAACATTAAAATAACTACTTATTTAAAAATAAAGAAAAATAATAATTTTAAATAATAAAAGATAAATATGTAAAAATGACCATTTTTAGAATTTTTCTATGATTTGAAAATGTTAAAAACGCATGAAATACAAATAAATAAAGAAAAATCCTAAAATTAGTAAAAATTAATTTTGGTCTATTTTTTAGGAGTTATTCTCGTGTAGGGCAAAAATCACATGCTCACAATTTCAGCTCTAATCCGCGAAATAACACCATAGAAACGAGTTTTAGGTCCAAAATCCTTACCTCAATGAAGAGCCCTTGAAATCCTTCTTCAAAATCGTTCAAAAAGCTCCAAAGCCGACTTAGAAATGGTGAAATAGTTCAAAATCTGCTAAGGAAATAACTTATACCTCTGGCCCATGGATTTTGCGTCTGCGACCAAATTCTTGCTTTTGCGGTACCACATTTGTGATCCTTGAACTGCTTTTGCAGTTTTCACTTAAACGACCAAAATGGCATCTGTGATGTACAAGTTGCACCTGCGCCATCGCAAGTGCGGTTCACCAACCACTTATGTGGTCACACTTCCTAGCTCCTTTTTGCTTCTACGATACCTTTCATCGCATTTGCGGCATCGCACATGCGATCCCAATCCACAGGTGCAGAAACACCAGAAGCAGAAAATCTGCTGCTCCTCCAAACTCCCAAACTCTCCGTCAACCATCCGAAATCACCCTGAAGTCCCCGGGACCTCAACAAAAAATACAAACATACCCCATAACCTTATTAATATTCGTACTAATATTTAAAACACTTCAAACAATATTAAAATAGCATGATCACATCAAATTCAAGCCTAAGATTCCAAAAATCTTTCGAATTCTGCTTTTGATAAAAAAATTCAACCAAACCACATCCAAATGACCTGAAATTTTGCACATACATCCCAAATGACACTATATAACTACTGCAACTCTCATAATTCTATTTTGATCCCTACATCAAAATCTCACCTATCAACCAGAAAATGCCAAAAATTTACTTTCACCAATTTAAGCCTAAATCTACTCCGGACCTCGAAAACACATTCCACTCACGCTCTTAAGTTCCAAATCACCTCTCGAAGCTATCCATACTATCAGAACTCACACCCGAGCCTTCTAACACATAAGCCAACATCTGGTTGGCTTTTTCAACCTAAGCTTCCTAAGAAGAGACTAGGTGTCTCAAACTTTCTTCAAAACCTTTCCGAACCCGAGACAACTAACCCGTTCACATATAGAATTGATAGACAAAGCAATAAGAAGCAGAAATGAAAAAAATAGAGTGGTAACTCATGAGACGACTGACCGGATCGTCACACTTGCTCTGATAGCAAATAAATAATATTCACAATATACGACTGTTATAAATGACGATCACTAAAATACAGTAACCAACGGTAATAATGAGAGAAACATGGACACCGAGATTTATGTGAAAATCCTTCTGAATAAGGAAAAAATCACAGACTCAGAAGAGCAACTGATTTTACTATAGCAAGGATTTTACACTATGTGTTACCAAGTAAAATACTCCTAGATCACTACATACTCAAAAGAAATAACCATCTTTTTATTTTTTTTACTTTACTACAATATCATTCAAACTCTCTATATTTTTCCTCGCAAAGTATTTTATTTCTTACTATGTGAAATGCTTTCTTTCTCATTGTTTAGTGTGTTTTGCAACTGAGAGCAAAGGTACCTAATTATAGTGCTTAGGAGTGCTTCATTGATGTCATGAGTGATGTCGTGTTAGTAACACAAGTCAAATACCATATTGTGAAACTAAAGAAAGATATGCCCAAATAATATTCCTTAGACCATCTCCAATCTTACACTAAATATTACATCAAACCCTATTTGGTGTAATATTTGAATTTTGGTGCTCCAACCCAAAACTATTTCTTACACTATTTTGGTGTGTGACTAGTGTTACACCAAATTTGGTGTAACACTATTCATCAACACCATTACTATTCATCAATATTTTATAATTATTTTAATTTAACATATTACAAAAATTAAATTTCATTTAGATCCTTAATATATCTAATTTGTTTTTTACATAATTTCTTTATAATATTAATTTTACATCGTACTTTTGGTGTATAATTTTATAAATTAATTTTCTTATATATATTTTATATAAATTTGTAAGTCAATCTAATTATAAGGTATAATTGTATAAAAAAATAATATAATCATCACAAAAATAAAAAGTGCAAATATAAATATAATATATTGCTAATAAATAAAATTATATTTATTAAATAATTTAAAAATAAATATTTATTTAATTAGAACTAACATAAATCAAAATTAAAAACAGAGTAAATAGCTAATAATTTAGAAAATTATACCCATACTTTAGTACACTAGCGGGTTGATTCCATATTCACCAATATGATTAAAATATTGAGTGTAGGGGGGAGAGGGTTATTGTGGTTATGACCGTTAAAATTGTTGAGTTCTTTTATCCATTATTTGTTTTTATTCTTTATCAAATAAATTCACGAATGTTTGGGTTATTAATAGAATTTAAATTTGATAATAAAATTTTATTTTCTTCTTTAAATTCTTTTAGTTTCGAAGCTCTATCTTTTATTTTCATATCACATTGCCAGTGCACTTGACTTTGCCAACAATTTAACAAGCCGATTATTTTCATAGCAGATAAAAAGCTCCATCAATGATTTCACTTTTATGTAAATTATCCAATAACATATATAATGTATAATATTGCTTGTAATTTTTATTATTTAAAACTTATGGTATAAAATAATTATATTAAATAATTATATCAGAAAATTATATGGGAGAAATATGTAAAAAAGAAAAAAAGAAAGAATTTGTTTTATGAAATAAAAAAATAAAATTCAAATAAAATAAAATAAAATAAAATAATATAGAAAAGAGAGAAGAATATAAAAGAGATATTCTTTTTTGGGTAAAAAATAATATAATTGTTTGGAGTTAATTTTCACCATTTTAGTATTTATACTATTTTGGTGTAAAAAATAGTGCTTAAGGTTGGAGATGCCCTTGCTCACTTGGTTGGCTTGACATTTCAAACATAAAGGAAATTTCTTCCTTTCACATGTGCACGGGATGAACCCATCATTATTTATTTTTGAACCCAAGAAACTCCAACTGGAATATAATTTTATGCTATAATAAAAAATTGATGGACAAATTCGAATACATATAGTTCATCTATTTTATATTGGACTTTCATTGATTGTAAGGGCAAATGTAAAATAATTTGCTAATGGTAGACGTATGTATTTAGCTCCCACATCGATTAAAAAGCTTATTATTGGTCTATATATGTTATCCTGAGCAATCTTTATCTTTGAACTAGTTTTTTGCTTTGAGGATTGAGTTAGTTCTACATTTTATTTCCTTTTTATATTATCAGAGTTAAACACATCCCAATTTACACGTTAGTTTTATAATTCTTAAGGAATTTAACTTTTCCAAAAATCATCTTTTCAAAAATATATTTAACCAATTACATATTAAAAAAATTAGCAAATAATATTTTCCCTTGCGAAACACATCCACAAAGTAGCAAATTTATTTGAGATAAAAACTAATCAGAGTAAACACACAAAAAAAGAAGTAAATTACAGGATTAACTAGATATTGGCAGCAGGTAAAAAGTCATTTTTCTCCCCCCACCTTCAACTCTAACCTCACACCTACATTTTTCCCTTCAATTTCTTTGAATCTAAGCTTACACAAATTTTCCCCTCTACTACCAGAAAATCCAGACACCCAATTTATAATTTTGTTTCACCAATGAAAAGAAGTCATATTAGATTCATCCACCATAAAAAATGGTCAAGACCCATTATTGTAGTTACAATCTTGGCTCTAATAATTCTTTGTACACTAATTCTTTCCAATCCCAGTTCTTCAATTAGGCATAAATCTTCAACTCCACATTCAAAATCAAATCTTTTTAATGCAAAAGCTGAAATCTTTCCTGAGCTGCCTCGATTAGCTTACTTAATTTCAGGCACCAAAAATGACGTCGTTAGGATAAAACGGCTTCTTCAGGCAGTGTATCATCCTAGAAATTATTACTTGTTGCATCTTGATTTGGAGGCTTCAGACAGTGAGAGATTGGAGTTGGCTAAGTATGTTAAGTCAGAGGTTGTAATTAGGGAGTTTGGGAATGTTAAGGTTGTTGGTAAATCAGATCTTGTTACTTATAAAGGGCCTACTATGTTGGCTTCCACATTACATGCAATTGCTATTCTCTTGAAGCTTCCTAAGAATTGGGATTGGTTTATTAATCTTAGTGCATCTGATTATCCCCTTTTGACACAAGATGGTTAGTACTTTGATTAACATTTCCTTTATTTTTGTTATAAGAATGATAATCAGAGGATGTAATTTGTTTGATGTGCGCTATTTATATTTGGCTTGAATTGTCTATGCAGTTGAAATATTTTGAAATGTGTATATTTGTACTTAGTTGCACTTATTGTCGTGAAGGATGGATGTAGTGATACTCTTAACCAACTGACTTAAAATCTTGAATTTGGGCAGATGATAATGAATTTGATCCAAATGCTGCTCCTCAGTGGCGTTTGCACACAAAATTTTAAGTTGATTGGCTCACCCTATTTTGTTGTCTGAATTTGATAGGAAATGTAGTCTTTATATGGTGAATGTAGGAGTAAGGAGAAGTTGAGTGGCTGGAAATGGCTTGCTTACGCTTTAATAAGCTTATACTCTATTCTAAGCTAGAAAAGGAGCCTTGAAGCAACGATAAAGTTGTCTATGCTTGACCTATAGGTCACGGCTTCAAGTCGTGTAAGTAGCCACTAATGCTTGCATTAGGTTAGACTGTCTACATCACAACCCTTGAGTGCGGCGCTTTCCCATACCTCTCGTGCATCGGGCTGCCCTTTATTTCGAAGCTAGAAGGTGTATTATCATTTTTTCTAATTATTTTTTTCCCTTTTTCGTTTGGTACATAGGGAAGGATTAATATTATCAAGGTAATTACTTGAATATTTGTACCTTGTAATTGAAAGGTCTTGAAAAATATGTGTCACAAATTTATATAGTCTCTTCAGTTGATTATTAAAAGTTATAGTTATGACATATAAGAATCTCATTATCACCACAGTGAGGTCTTTTTGAAGGATATGCAGTTTATACGCTAAAACAATTGATTATAGCTTCTGCTACAGCTGTGTAAATTCGAGGTTCTGGTCTTAAGTATGGTGTATGTAAGGAATGTTATACTGTCGATTAACAGTAATTAGTTCTCTGGAAACAGCAGAATAGGTTGTCTTATCAAATAGATACAAAAGTATTACATCTTGTTTCTACTTATATGCTACATGTTTGAGTATGTCTCATTTTCACTTTAATTGATTCTGTTCTACTGTGCCTTAATTATTTAGTGAAGAAACCTGAAAGCCACTAACTTTCAATCAGTTTTTTCATCTAGTCATTTCATTTTCTTTTTTAATATGGTTAAACTCTTAGCTTTTCCCAGCTTCCAGTTATCAACATTTGTTACAATCATCTTTATTCATCTAATATCTTTTCTTTTTGTCCAGATATACTACACATTTTCTCATACTTGCCAAGGGATCTGAATTTTCTTGAGCACTCAAGTAATATTGGTTATAAAGAGTGAGCATACTATCACTTGACTTTGTTTCTACAGTATCTTTTTTCTGATGACAAACAGATCTTATCTTATCTATGGTGATTGCTGTTAAGTAACTTTGAGTTAGCTATTCGATTTTCTAGGTTTTCTAGGGCGAGGCCTATTATCATCGATCCTGGTTTATATCATATGAAGAAATCTGGTGTATTCTGGGCTAAGGAGAAAAGATCAATGCCTGCTTCTTTCAAGGTGTTCATGGGTACTGCTCAAGATTTGCTTCCTTTTCCGGATTCACCTATATATATTCATGTATATTTGTGCTCGACGTTTTAGTGATTCATTTTCCTTTTTACTTCACTGATAGGTAGGTCGATTTTTGAGGAGGGAACTCAGAACAAAGTAAAGATTAGGACTCAGTTTTCTCATAAGGTCTCTTAAGGTAGATAGCACAGTTACATGATAAAAATATGTTAGGCCAAATACATAGACGGCTCCTTAAACTAGTCCCAAAATTTCATTTAGACATCTAATCTAAGCATATGACCTATTGGACACTCGAACTATACTTGAAGTGTACCAATTAGACACGAAATGCTGACTGGCAAGTGCGTGCTTCTTACTCAAAATTAAGTGCGTGGAATGGTGTTATGCTAAGCTACAACAAAGTATTTGCCGGGTATATAGAACACTGGAAAAGTAATTATCCGATCTTTTTTGTTCTATTTACTCTTCTTTTTCCAAATTCATTTCTTCTGCAATTTCTTCAGCCACATATTCTAACCAATTCTTCTCCCGTTCTTTCTTCTTCTTGAATAAAGCTCATTCCAGTTAGTTTCCTGTCACTCCACAATGGTATTTCTGCCATTTTCTTCTAGTGATAATCTAGAGTATAAGGTCATTACAAGGAGCAGTGAATCAATGTTTAACTGGCAAGCAAATATACATTACGTTATACTTCAAATTTTTAACATCAGCATCCAATCTCAAAACTCTCAAATGCTGCCTGCTGCACGCTCTTCAAAAATTTCCCAGAACTTCAAACAGTCGCCAAGAAGTGCAAAAATTATATAGCCGGTGGAAGAAAGGTGTTTTTGTTGAGCACGTTTTTTCATTTATCTGGCACGATAAGCATTTTACCTGCCATTTTTTGCCACTCTTTAAAGCCATTTTCAGCCAATTTGTGTTTCCAAGCAAAGTGGGTCTATGATATTTACTTTGTTTTTCCAAGCCAAGTGGGTCTGTGGTATGTTATTACTTTACGTTTCCAAACAAGGTGGGTATTTTTACCAAGAACATTTTCAATGGTAGCCTATTCATGTTTAGTTGTTTACCACTTTCTTTCTGTTTTACATGTACATTTTGCAGCGAATGAAATAAAAAATGTGCTCCATCGTTTTGGGACTTCTTTCTGTCAAGTCTGGTCGGTTTTGAAAAAGGAGATGAAGAGTTCTTTTTGCTTCTCTCTTTGCTGATGTGTTTCTTTTTATTGGTTCTTCTGCCACGTCACCCGCAGTTAAATTTCACGCGCTTGAAAAGTTTAACTAATTGTGCCTCAAGTGTCTAATTGGTTATCTTTGAGTATAATTAAAGTGCCCAACAGGTCAAGTTAGGTGTCGGGATGAAAAACCAGAGCAAGTTAAAGGGCTGTGTATGTTTTTGTTATAAGTTTCTATTGAATGATTGTAAGGGTAGCTTCATCTAAGTAGAGAGTTAAGTGGGAAATGTATCGGTGATGTTAGCGCTCTTCTGGTGCTTATCTATGTTCCGCGCTTTAACAGCACTGTAAGAACAATCCATAAGAAAACAGAGGTCTAAGAGTATGCGCTGGCAGAGTAACATGTTTCCAACTGCTATCTAAAGTATAACAGATATTGGACAATGATAACTTTGACATAACTTGAACGGTGAACCTCCTCCCTCTCCTTTTCTCCCCCTTTTTTGGGATGGTAGGACTAGATCGTTCTATTTTGTTATTTGGAAATTTTCTTAGTTAATTAGCCGTCATCTTCCTTTTTGATTTCATAACTTGTTACCATCATATGCAAAACATGTCGTGACACAGGGTAGATTGCTTTGAAGATGATATTTGAACTTTTTCTCTTAACTGCTATATACTCCTATAATAGATTCATTTACTGTTTTGGATTCATTCCCAGGGTCTGAATGGGTGATGCTCTCAAGGTCATTCCTTGAGTTTTGTATTTGGGGCTGGGACAATCTCCCGCGCACTCTTCTGATGTACTACACAAATTTCTTGTTTTCTCTTGAGGGCTACTTCCACACCATTGTCTGCAATCACAAAGACTACCAGAACACGACAGTGAACCACGACTTGCATTACATCAAATGGGACAACCCCCCCAAGCAATATCCTATAAATTTAACGCTCGAGCACTTTGAGGACATGGTCCAGAGTGGTGTCCCCTTTGCTCGTACTTTTGCTACAGATGATCCGATTCTTGATAAAGTTGATAAGGACATCTTGAGAAGATCTCATGGCAGGTTTTCACCCGGGGCTTGGTGTATGGGAAGTGCTGCTCTAGGTAAAGATCCTTGTATAGTTTATGGAAGTCCAGATGCTGTCAAACCATCTGCAGGCTCAAGAAGCCTAGAGAAACTTGTACTAAAGCTCCTTGATACTGAAACTTTTAGGTCTAGCCAATGTAAATAAGTTAATCTTCTTCTTCCTCTTGAAAATGTCTCTTTTCATTTTGTTTGAGGCATTAATTTCTGTAGCAGATTATATCGGGGTAAGTGCCCGTACAGCCATTCTTAGGGATACTATTTAGAGATTAGCCAGTACTTTTTTTGTCCTAAAATTTTAAACTAAAATTTTTAGTTTCATGACACTTTTGTCCTGAAATATTGAAATTTAGGACTCACTGGATAATTCCTAAATGGCAGCTCTCTAGAGTGACTACCTGGTGTAATTTATGCAATTTTATATCAACTAACCAATGGATCAATTATGCCTCAATCGCATATTAGTTGAGATCGGTTATATGAAATTATATATCCATTCTACTCTATCCAGGTTCACATTAAGGCTGTAATTTGGGCCGGGCCTGGTGGTCCCCGGCTTGACCGGTCGGTCCCGGTCTTCACGGTCCCAATGGTTGGAACCGGCCCATGGTGGTCCTAAGCCCACATGGTCCCGGGCTATACGGGCCGGGCTTGTGGGCCTATACGGGCCTAACGGGCTTTTTCGTTTCGAACTATTTTTTTAATTTTTTTTTATCTAAGGCACTTTCTTGTAAATTATATATATATATATATATATATATATATATATATATATATATATATATATATATATATGTATATATATATATATATGTATGTATATATATATATATGTATGTATATATATTATATAAGGGCGTATTATATATATGTGTGTGTGTGTGTGATAGTATATATTGTTTATATATTATATTTCTTCATGTTATGTATATATATATAGTATATTAGTATATATATAGTATATTAGTGTATATATATAGTTTATGTAGTATAAAGTGTTATATATATATATATATATATATATATATATATATATATATATATATAGTATGTTATATATTTAATATATATAGTATAGTATGTTATATATATATATATATATATATATATATATATATATATGTTATGTATATATATATTATAGCTTATAAAGAAATGCAAGTTAAAGACCAAAAAAATATTGCAAAGAGATATTCAAGGGAATGTCTTATAATTTTTATTACCCAAAAATGGCTTATCTTTCTTAGCCTTCTTCCCCCCAATGGAATGAGCACAACAAGGTGCTAATACCACCATTAAAAGGAAAAAAAACTAAAGAAGATGTGCCAAAGTACAAGTTACACCATAATCTACATTGTATCTCTAACAAATCTCAGAAATCCTTCAAGGTTCGGAGGAGGTTCCATTGGTGGTGGCGGAAAAGAAGCTTGTTCATCACCGCTTCCGGGCGAAGCAGCATCCTTCGCAAGTTCCGCTATCATTTCTTCATAAGTGTCGTCTATCTCTAGTTGTGAATCTGCAAGTCCAAAGTTTCTTCTTTCTGTGCGGATCCAATCTCTGAATAGTACTGATTTTTCCAAGCTCTCCCTCATAGATGCTCAATGATCGCCTATTTAAAGTCTTGCTTGACTGAAAGCGCTCTCTGATGCAACTGTTGAAGCTTGAATAGATAAAATATCCCGAGCCATCCTTGCAAGAACAGGAAAATATTTTTCCCTTGCCTTCCACCATTTCAAAAGATCAAAGCTTCCCGCGCTAGTTCTTCACTCCTCTCCCGCTGCTATCCGCGAGGTTACCTCCCCTTATTAGTCTAGTAGAGCCTTAGGGAGCTCTCCAAGGTCAAACTCAGCACGAGCACGAACATATGTTTCTGAATCCATTTTCTTGCTGACCCCCAATTTGAAATAATAGTTTACAGCTGGTTTCTGGATTCTCCTTTTCAAGTCCCTGCGACAAATAAACTTGAAGCTCATTTAGATGTGAAGTGTCATCAAAATTATCACCTTGAGAACTCCTGAACTCCGTCCAAGATTTAAGTGCTTTTAGGCCCGCAGCCCTTTTAGACGATTGTGTACTGGACAAAGTAGTGGTTGAAACATTTGGCCTAGCATGATCTAAGGCAAGTTGATAAGCATTATAGATTGTTTGAGCATTTATTTGAGGCTTTTGCATCTCCTAGTGTGGTAAATTCCTCACGTGAAAGATCTAAGCTCTTATAAATATTTAAGTACCAAAAGTGAGAACCTCCTAATTTTATTGTAGGGTTTAACATTGCAGCAATACCATAAATAGGGGGATAGGGAAAAAATATTTTTTAAACTCTTCTTTCATTGTATTTATAGCAAGTTGATAAATTTCCACACCTCTCCGAAAATTCAACAAACAAATCAGATAGTGCTGCAATATAAATTAAACAGTTTGAAATAGTTGGATAATATTGCCCAGAAAATGCCTTAGTAGCAATTTGAAATGTTCTAAAAAATCTATAAGAATTTTAACATTCATCCAATCTTGGTTTGTAAGGATTTCATCATCATCCTCACCACCAACACGAGAATTAAACGTTGCATTAATTGGGGTTTCTATTCTCATATAAAACGACTAAACTTTTGTACATATAATTCCATCTAGTTGGACAAGGTTTAGGGACCGTTATTTCTCTAAGGCCATATTCATCATAATTTTTAAAATATTCTTTAACTCTACTTCTATTTTGAATAAAAAGCCAATTAAGAGCCATTCTAACCTTTTCAATTTCTAAATTTAAAATTCTCATTCCATCACCAACAATTAAATGGTAAATATGATAAATACATCTCACATTGAAGCAAGTACTAGATGCAGGATTCAGTGTTGTTGTAAGTATGCCTGTAGCACTAGTGTTATTAGAAGCGTTATCCATAGAAATTGTCATTATTTTATCTCTAATGCAAAAATTTCTACAAATATCAGTAACAGTGTTGGCAATAAACTTACCTGTGTGCCATGAATTTATTATTCTATAAGCAATAATGCGTTTTTGCATTATCCACTCCTCATCTATCCAATGACTAGTAACAGTTAAATAATCACAGTCATTATTACTTCTACCAATATCAGTAGTAATAGAAATCCGATTAGTTATATGAGTAAATAAATAACGCAAATATTGTTCATATTCGTGTTTATATTTATAAATATCGCTCTTAACTATTGCGCGAGGCCAACCTTTGTAAGTATGATTAAAAATTCTTCTAATATGTTGTACAAAATGAGGGTTTGATGGAACACTAAAGGGTAAGCACATAAAGGTAACCATCTTTGCTAATTCTTCACGATCTCTGTTAGGATCGTAATATAAAATACCACCAGTCACAGTGTTAATTCTTGGTTGAACTAGATTTGAACCAGTACTAAGGTTAGCCGCAGTATCTACACTTGTCCCCTCTTGCTGCACTCTCATTTGTAAATATTTAGCTTTATCTCTAGGGTGTGTTTTTATGTGCCTAGCCAAAGTACCCGTACCGCTACGATCTCCAGTATATTTATACACTAGCAATTTCCCATAAGTTTTATACTTAGCCTTACTTTGTTTTCTTTCTTGAGGAAAAAAATGCCAAACAATTGATGTTTCGGGGCGTTTAGAAGGTTGTCTATTAAATGTAGGGGTTTCTACAAGTGGTCGGCTGGGGCATCGGTTGGGTTATTAACAGGACTAGTAGGTGTATCATCTAAATCCGATTGGTTTTCATCTACATCCTCATTTTCCTCATCATTTTCTAAGATAATTTGATTAGGATAAAGAGCATTCATAATTTTTTCATTTAATTGTTCACCCGGTGCAACATTATGGCAAAATTGACTATCAAAAATTGAAAACAAGGGTTATCACTATCAAGAATAATAGGAGCAGTAGGACGGGTAAATGAAGAAGGTCGGGGAGCCGGGGGAGGGTAGTAGTTTGGCCACTACTTTCACCAATTTTAGCTTTTCCCTTACCGCCAAATATTTTTTTCAAAAAAAAAAATGCCATATTAGATACAATTATGCAAACTAAAACACACAAAAATATATTCTTAAAACTTAAGAGTTGAAACGAGTGTACCGAGTTGCCGAACAACTTCTTGAATATTGCAAATTGTTGAAGACTTGAAGACTTGAATACTTCAATTCACCAACTTCACAATTTTCAGGAAATTGCAATAATAAAGTAAGTAATAGAAGAGAAATTAAATATTGATTGAGAGAGATTGAGAGAGCTTGAGAGAGATTTAGAGAGATTGATGAATTGGTGAGTAAAAATGAAAGAATGAGGGGGTATTTATAGTTGAAAAATGGGAAAAAGTATAATTATATAAAGTTTGGGGTAAAAATAAAGTATAATTTTATTTTTTTTTGAAATTTGACCGTTGGAGCCCGTTTAGGCCCGTCGGGACTGGCCCAGGCCCGCCTGGCGGTCTCGGGCCTAACGGCCCCGGGCTCGCGGTCCTGACCTATTGAACCGGCCCACCCCGGACTTTTGCACCGTTTAAGCCCATGACAACTAGAACCGGCCCATTGGGCCCGCTAAGACTGCGGTCCCGAGCCGGTCCCGGGCCGGGACCGGATCACTGTACAGCCTTAGTTCACATACACCATTACAATAACAGAAATTTTAATATAGTGTTAGACATATAACATAGTTCAATTTAGTTGGCTTTGAATGCTCAGTCATTAAGATATACCATTTCTCCCTAATTTGGGGAGGTATTTTGTGTGCAATGTTGAAGAGGTATAGAAGGGTCTATCTAGGTTGGATCTTTTAATCTTTCATTTTATGTTTAAATTAGTAAACTGTTTTGTAAAAGCTTAATTGATGTTTGATTATCTAATGAGACAAAATAAATAGAAATACCTTTGTACATGTATATGTTCTCCTATATTTTGAATGAAAAGGATAAGTCTGATTTGCTATAAAATAAAAGCAATATAGCAAGAACTATCTAATTAACTAGGACTATTAATAGAAGGGATTGATAATGATCAAAGAGAGGATTTATTTCTTTGTTTTAGAGTGTGGAATAGGTTCATAAGTGAACCTATTTATATAAATACTTCGTTGTGACAAAATCAATCCAAAACTTGTTATGAATACATAACCAATCTAAAACCTGTTTTAGATACATAACCAATCTAAAACCAATTATCGATACATAATCAATCCAAAACCTGTTATGGGAGACATCCATCGTTGCAAGTGGATGGATCCATTTGCAGGATTTATAATACTTCCCCTTGGATGTCCACTAACAGATAATGTGCCTCATTAAAATCTTACTAAGAGAAAACCCAGTGGAAAAGATCTCAGTGAAGGAAAAAGAATACACATATCTTGTAATACGCATTAAGAGTTGCCTCATTAAAAATCTTACCAAGAAAACCCAAATGGGACAAAATCTTGGTTAAGAAAAAAAGAGTACAACACATATTTCTCCCCTGATAAAAACCTTTTTTGATATCTTGGAGATAGCGCATTCCAATCTTGTATCTTAACTTCTCAAATGTTTATGTTAGCAATGCCTTAGTAAATAAATCTGCCAAATTATCACTTGAATGTATTTGTTGGACTTCTAATTCATCATTCTTTTGAAGACCATGCGAGAAAAAGAATTTTGGTGAAATATGCTTTGTTCTGTTTCCTTTGATATATCCCCCTTTTAGTTGAGCTATACATGTAGCATTGTCTTCATATAATGTTATTGGGATATCCGTTTCCCATAAAAGACCACATATCTCCTGGATATATTTAGTTATTGACCTTAGCATTCTCGATTCGCTTCATGAATGGCTATTATCTTTGCATGATTCGAAAAGGTAGAAACCATAGTTTATTTTGTTGAATGCCATGATATGACAGTACCTCCATATGTAAATAAATAGACTATTTGAGATCGACCTCTATGTAGGTCAGACAAATATCCTGCTTTTGTTGACCAATCAGTTTTGACGTAGATTCATTTGAATAAAATACTTCCATATCAATAGTTCCTCGCAGATATCTGAATAGATGCTTAATATCATTCTAATGTCTTTGTGTTGGGGAAAAATTAAATATTGCTAACAAGCTTACAAAAAAAAACCGGTCTAGAATTATTAGCAAGGTACATTAATGCCCCAATTGCACTAAGATATGGTATTTCAGTACCTAGAAGTTCTTCATTATTTTCATAAGGACAAAATAGATCTTTATTTTGTATCAAGGGATCTTACCATCATCGAGGTACTCAATGAATGTGCTTTATCTATGTAAAAGCGCTTCAAAATATTTTCGGTGTGTGTTGATTGATGGAAAAATATTTCATTTTTCAAATGCTCAATTTATAAGCCTAGACAAAATTTTGTCTTTCCAGGATCTTTCATTTCAAATTCTTCCTTCAAGCATTCTACTACCTTTGGAAACTATTCAGGAATTTTAATGATATTTAAGTCATGTTCATACACAGTTGTTATGACAAATTCAGATCCAGATCTTTTTATAAAGACATAAGGACAAATTGTGTCATTCTTGTACCCTTCTTTTAATAGGTATTCAGGCAATTATACCACATGTGCCCTGATTGCTTCAATCCATACAAGGATTTCCGAATCTTTATCAAACAAGCTTTTCCGGGAATTTTTGTATGTTTCAGGTACTTTAAATCCTTTAGGGATTTTCATAAAAATTCTGTTGTCCAGGGAGCCATATAAATAGGCCGTGACAACTTCCATAAGATGCATATCAAGTTTTTCATGAATTTCTAGACTGTAAGATATATGAATGTGATTGCATCCACCACAGGAGAATATGTCTCCATATAATCAATGCCAAGATGTTTACGAAAAATCTTGTGCCACAAGTTGTTTTTATATCTATAGACTTGATTTTGCATTTTAACTTTGCACAAAAACATATGTTTGCCTCTACTGGAATTTATACTTTCAGGTGTTGGAACAATACGTCCAACTTCACATTTTCAGGTGAAGTCAATCTTAATTGCGTATTTTTTATTTTGGCTAATCATTTATCTTTCCATATTCTATAACAGATTTGAGCTCAAGATCTATGACGACCCGACTGGTCGTATTTGGAATTTATGCCCCGTTTCCCCATTTTCTGCTTCCCATAAGTTCATTTCTGCTATTTTGGTTTGCCGGGATGTTCGGTAATAGAATTCAGAGTGTTTTGGGACACTTAGTCCCTAAATGAGAGCTTAAGTGTTGGAAAATGGTCCATAATCAGAACAATGTCAAGACAACCTCGAAATGGAAAATCGATGGTTCCGTTAGCTTCGTTAGGTGATTTCGGGGTGGGGAGCGTGCTCGGAATGTATTTTGGATGTCCGAAGCTCAATTAGGCTATGAATGCCGAAAGTTAGAAATTTGAAGTTCCGGTCCAATAGTGAATTTTTGATCCGAGGGTCAGAATAGAATTCCGAGAGTTGTAGTGGCTTCGCTAGGTGATTTAGGATATGTATGCAAATTTTCAGGTCATTCGGACGTGTTTTAGATAGGCTTTGAGTCGAATAAGAGTTTGGCTAAGTTTTTTTGGAGATTTTTGGTGCAAATCATTGATCAAATGATGTTTCCAGTGCTGTTTTAGGTGATCTACGGATTGGTGCAAGTCCAGATGTTAAGGGATAGGTTTGTAGGTTTGGTTGAGGTCCTGGGTCCACGGGCTTGTTTTGGATGCTCGACGGAGTGATTTTTGGATTTTTGGAAGAAATATTTCTGCTGCTTCTGTTGTTTCTGCATCTGCGGAAGGGAAACTGCGTAAGCGGTTACCGCATACGCAACCATGGGTTCGCGGACGCGGTCTTGGACCGCAGAAGCGGATAGGAAGCTGCCATCACGGATGCGACCGTTTGTTCGCGGAAGCGGAAACTGAGTTTTAAGTGAAATCGCTGAAGCAACTTTTTGACTGCGAAAGCGGGGCCGCAAAAGCGGTTCCTGGGGCCGCAAAAGCGGAAATCGCTGTAGAGAAAAGGGTTTTATCCGAGGCTCAAGTTCATAAGTTGAAAAATCAAATTTTAGCTCGGACCAAGGCGATTTTGGGAGGATTTTGAAGAGGAGACTATTGGATAATGTTTCTATGATCCTTTCTAGCTTTAATTCATCATTTAGTTGTTAAAATCATCTTTTAAATTCAAATTAAGGTCCAAAAATTAAGGAAATGAGTGAAAGTTCTTTGGCTAATCAATTGTGTTGTTGAGGGAGCATTTAACCTCCGATTTGAGAGATTTTTATATGGTTAGATTCGTGATAGTACGAGATTTCGAAAAATGTATAAATTATTCGATTCCTAGACGTTGGCCTGAGGGGCATTTTGGTCATTTTACCTTTTCTCGCGCCTTAGCTTTAATTTTAATAATGTAATCAGTTGCTTGTGATGTTATTTACAATATGTAATTGGTTTGAATAGATTTGTACCACTCGGAGTCGGATACTCGTGACAAAGGCGTTGTTCCTTAGCGGTTTTGTACCAAATTGAAGTAAGTGGCTTGTTTAACCTTGTGTGAGGGATCTCTCCCCTTAGTATATATTAATTGTTGTTTAAAGGCCTCGTGCGCGAGGTGACGGGCGTGTTCTTCTGATAATTGCTGAAAATTCACTTTATTTGACTTATTTAGACTGTGTTTCTTCGTGTATTTAACTGTTAAAAATGTGATTCTACTTGCTTAGCTTAGGAAAAACATGTTAGTAATTTATTTGCTCTATCTGATTAAATTGCAATTACCCGCCCTCTTTGTGAGCATTCTAGGCCTAGACCTTTACATTGTTGCTATATTTGGTTTCTTTCTGTTAAATATTGACTTGTTGTGAAGTGTTTATGTTTGGGACTATGGGTTCAATTCCCGGGAGATCCCCCTGTTATTGGTATGTTAGACTACGGGTTAAATTCCCGGGAGATCCTCGGATTCTGGCATGACGGACTAAGGGTTCAATTCCCGAAAGATCCTCTGTATTGGTATAAAGGACTGCGGGTTCAATTCTCGGAGATCCTCTGTTACTGGTATAAAGGGATGTGGGTTCAATTCCCGGAGATCCTCTGGTACTGGTATGAAGGGCTGCGGGTTTGATTTCCAGGGATCCTCGGATATTGATAAGGTGGATCGCGGGTTCAATTCCCAGAGCTCCATGTGGAGATCCTGACTGTTGAGTGAATTGTTTTGTGTTTGTAGTTTGTACTTGTAGCCGCTCTATTTTTTTTATTACGGTCTTGTTAGATATTCGGTTTTATTGCGTTATCTTCTGTTATTTATTTTTACATTATTTCTTATATTCCTCTCAGTAGGGCCTCGACCTTCCTCGTCACTACTCCATCGAGGTTAGGCTTGGCACTTACTGAGTACCGCTGTGGTGTACTCATACTATTTTTCTGCACACTTTTGTTGTGCAGATCCAGATACATCCGATTCGACACGCTATCAGTGAGTAGGATCTATACTCGGAGAACTGAGGTATGCATCTGCCGCGTCTGCAGAGCCGAAAAGCTCCCTCTACTCTACCCTTAGCTAGTAGTTTTATCCATGTATTTTCTCGTTGTAGACACTTCTGGATGTTAGAGCCATGTGTTATACTTTACTCTTAGCCTGTGTTGCCCGTGGGTTTCCGGATCTTGGAGGTTTTTATGTTATATTGAGTTGACATGTATGTGCCAAGCGACACTCCATATATTATCTTATGTCATTTATGTTTTAAATTATTGTTTCCGCACAGACTGTTGAATTTCCGCAATGTGTCACGTTTACCTAGTCGCGAAGACTGGGTGCCGTCATGACAGGTTCACGATTGGTGAACTAGGATCGTAATGAGATCCTTGTCAATATTAATAATATTGATTGTTACATCATATCAATAATATCATCGATGATCATTTTATATCGGCTCCATCATCACTCAATAAAGACATAACTTATCAAGATCTCATTATTTTTAGGTACATGAGCCTCTTTTATGAGATCTTATAAAGTTTTATGTCTTGATGTTCTTATAGAGCACTTGCCTCCTTATTATGACCATATTGATCATTTGCTCCTCTCCTTCTTCAAGGAGTTTTATTTTGAAACCGATTAGTCAATTATGCTTCATGTGTGCCATAGACTCTATGCTTCATGGACTTTTATTTTTTGGAGCATTAGCAGCTGAAATACAATATTTAACTTTGGGTCAACAATGCCTAGTAATATTTTGCAAATGAATTATCACTTCAACTTCAAGTTTATATTTTCTTGTGTGAGGATCTAGATGTACTCATAATAATTCATTTCATGTAATATTTTTCAGTTGCCCATTTTCTCCCCCCTAATGTTGGATCACCAAGACATATCCTGATCATTCTTTAGGGAATCATCTTTATGCGTTATGGTGGAGCAATTAAATCATATAGCACATTCATATTTCTAGATGGAATTTATTTGGTTCCTGACCCTGAAACAATTGTGATAGGGAGAATTTATCGGTAATTTGTTGGCTAGATGCGTACAAGTGCTGCTATATATTAAATAATATATCTCATACATAATTTTATTTTTTTGGGAATTTTATTCTCATAACCAATTGGTTAGCTATAGTTGGAGGCATATAAGTTCTGTTAAAACATCTTGGATTTAAACCAACATTATCAAGATAACTCATCATAATTTATGTTTTGGAATTGTGCTCTAATAAATTGAGCAAGAAACTTTGCAAAAGCCAAACTGCAAGTTGATAACAAGCGCACATGTGACTATACAATAGATGCATCTATTAAAATTATATAATAGTAAATAGTCCACATGGTAGGTGACTAGGCCTATATATATATATATCACCTTTTATTCGTTCCAGAAATCAAGGGATTCAGTCCCTACCTTAGCTGGTATATCATAAAAATAAGCAGCACAAGTGAATTTTTGAGAATTTCTATTTCTTCAGTATATGCCAATGTTGTTAGATAATACGCTTAACGCTAGGGGGGGGGGGGGGGGAATAGCGTTATAATAAAAATTAGCGTAAACTTGCGGAATTTAAAAATTGCAGGAAATAAATAAGTGCAATAAGTAAATAAATTAGAACAAACGCACCGATATATCCTGGTTCACCACAACCCGTGGCTAGTCTAGTCCCCGAGAGACTCTCTCGAGATTTCCACTAACTTGTTAAGCTTACGGGTGCTCAACAAACCGTTACAACTTGAGGACACAAGCCTCAACAACCTTTGCTCGGAGATACAACACTCCAAGACTTCAACCAAGGAAACACAAGTTCCTTCTTACAACACAAGGGACTAACACTTCCCTTCAAGTGTACAAAAACACTTAGCACTCAAACAAGACACTCCTTTAAGAGTAGATATGAGTAAAAAGAATACGCTCAAGATCGCAACAATTTTCGACAATAATTTGGCTCTCAAAAGCTTATGTAATGAATATAAAACGATAAGCAATAAAGTATGCAAGCTTTAGCAATTGTATGATCAGTTGTTGTGTGTTGTATTCTTAAAAGACTGAATTGAAGCTGTATTTATAGTTGAAAAACTTTGTATTACCGTTGCCTAATTGCCAATTAAGAATTGCTGATTTTACTCAGTGACAATCGATTGTCAAATTACCACGATCGATTGTTTGCCAGTTCTTCCAAAAATCAATCCCAGATTTTACGCTTAACAATCGATTATCTAAGATCAATAATCGATTACTGGCAACGTTCAAAAAATCATTTTCGGATTTTACTTACAACAATCGATTATAGAAAATCAATAATCGATTACTCTGCAACGTTCAAAAAATCCTTTCCAGATTTTAATTAAAACAATCGATTATAGGAAATCAATAATTGATTACCTGACGGTATTTGAAAACATTTTGGCAACGGTCAGTTATACAATCGATTATACTAAGTTAATAATCGATTATATATCAGTCTTGAAAAATCAATTTAGACACTGCCTCTTGACAATCGATTGTTATAAGTTCACAATCGATTATTTAATAACTTTGAAAAACTTTGATGGACACTGCCTCATCACAATCGATTGTCATAAGGTTCACAATCGATTGTCATGCAGATTTGAAAAATCTAATGCTCACTGCCTTAACACAATCGATTGTCATAAGTTCACAATCAATTGTCAAGCAGCTGACTTAAACATAATCGATTATCATAAGTACATAATCGATTATCTTAGTCCAGATTTTAGAGGCATGTTTAAAAATTATTTTGACTAAAGTAAATATGCATTATTTAAAATTATTTTGCTCTAGATTAAATATGCATGATTTGTTAAAAATATTTTTACGAGAGAAGCCAAGTCTTGAGTTTAAGTTGTCGGATCAAGATCACAATTAAATACCGACTCATATAAAACTTAATCTCGATCTTCGTCTTGTGCTTGAATCTCGTTGTATATCAATTTTGCGCTTGTGCTTGGACCTCGTCATGTGTCAATTTGCGCATAGTTTGTCATTCATCAAAACCTACAAATATGAACACACGTTTAGTATAATGCCTTGAGAACGTGTTTCCAACAAATGTGAATTCTCAATCATTTGCCATCATAATTGAACCGGGATGACCTATCAGTCATGCCAACTAATATTTGTTTCAGTAAACCTCTAGTTCACTTGTGGCATGTGATTGCATCATCATACTTATATTTTTGTAGTACAAATAGAAAAAAAGTTGGATAACCTTTTATATTTACCCGGTATGACTAATATGAATATATTCAACCTTCCTTTCATTTATTGTCTCAATATGGGAATCACTTTGGCTTATACATTTCAAAAAAATTTCTTTTGAGACTTACTACAATATCAGCGCCATGAATAATTTTATCCATCCGGATAATAATAAATTAGTTCTTTTGGAGCTCTTAATTTATTTTGTACTACAAGATCTATTCTGACACCATTCATATGGTGAATGTCTCTTTCACAAAGAAAGTTATATTATAATAAATTATCATAGTCAAAGTTATCATAAGAAAAATTATTTCTTACTTGAATTTTGCCATTAATAACCTTTTATGAGGCATGTCAAAATATTTTTAACGTACCCGCGATCAATAACATATTCATGTAACTACACAGTAATATTAATTATCTTTCTTCCTCTTAAATCTCCCTTAAAAATGAGTTGTGGTATGTATCCAACACGTCTTTATTCATTACACACATATTGCTACATTCACCTTCAGGAGTGAGTCAACACTCTAAATGTTTATCTCAAGTCACATTCTGTTCAAGGAATATGGCATAATCATTGCGACGTACTTTATTATTTCCCATACCAATTTGATGTTAAGTATTGCCTTCACCTTTTGAAGGATATATTGAGAACCCTTATTGTTCCCCTTTTTATAATTTCTACCATGATGACGATTATTATTTCGTTCTTTGCCACAACCATGCCAATTCATATGGCCACAATAATCATATTATCTTCTTTCAGCCTTATCATTATTATAATCATCAATGCCTTACCCATACAAAGTTAGGCCATAGTATATTGTGACTCAAACCCAGAATCTTATCATCATCCTACATCGGGACTCAAATCCGATGTTTTACCTTTATGGTGCATTGAAAATTGAATTTATCGTCTTGTCCTCCACCAATGGCGGGATAGACCATTTAAATAATTATCACTATGTGATTATATATTAAAATCAATTAAGTTTTAACAAGAAATATAAAATACAACAAGTTTCGTGATCGGACATTTCTTGTAAAAATCTGTTAAAATTTAAGTGAATCATAAAATTAATGTCATAACATCTCTTGTGTCCAAGGACTTTTTGTTCTTCTTGGAATTCTTTCTAAAATATTACTATGCAGGAGACAACTAAATGAAACAGATGGCCAAAATAAAGGAAATGAGAATGATTATATATATAAAAACTTATCACAAATACCAATAAAAGAAAATGAAAAAGGCACCGATTCTCATTTTGGATTTCAAAGAAATTAACCAACGGGAGAAGTCAATTATTATTTGTAAAAATACGTCAGTGATTACATAATAGACTTGTCAGGCAGATAGTCATGTTCAACAATGATATACTGAAATAGCTATGACCAACTTACATGTCTTTTGAGTATAATTGAAAAGGGCAGAACATGTCAAAAATTAAGACTTTCATACTTTATGTTTAAGAAAATCTAATATGCCTTCACGTTAAAAAATAAGTTTTTATGCAACAAAAGTAAGAGAATGTAGTCTACTTAAGCCCTTTGCAAGGATCAAGTAGGCTTACTTATGCAACTAATTGTATAACTAAAATAATGTTGAAACTATCACAAGATCAGCATAAATAAGTATATTGCTTTGTCAAATACTTTTATCTGCACGATGATAATGATATGAACACGCACCTGGCCATATAATTTTTATTGTAGTACTCTAGCTCGTGCTGATAACGTGTTATAAAATAAAAGCAATATAGTAAGAACTATTTAATTAACTAGGACTAATAATAGAAGAAAATGATAATATTAGAAGAGAGGATTTATTTCTTCGTTTTAGAATGTGGAATAGGTTCATAAGTGTACCTATTTATAGAAACATTTCGTTGTTATAAAATCAATTTAAAATCTGTTATGAATACATAACTAATCTAAAACTTATTTTAGATACACAATCTATCTAAAATTAGTTATGAATACATAACCAATTCAAAACCTATTATGGAAGGCATCCTTCGCCGCAAGCGGATGGATCCATTTGCAGGATTTATAATATGATTCACTTATTCAGTAATCGTTAATCACTTTTAAGCTGAAGTAAAATAAAACAAAATAGGTCCTCCAGGGAATTTGAAGTAATTCCCTTTCATCTTTACACTTTCCCACTTAATCTAGAAGAGCAGAACAATAAGTTTTAGCAGAGACAAAAAATATTGGGTAATTTTTTGCATTTATCTAAACTTTAATGAATAAAATTCTAATAGATATGGATGTAGTGTTTCGATATCATTAGGTAAATGTGGGTTTCAAAGAACTTATATAGAGTAAGATTTAACTGTAAAGAAAAATAATTGTGTAATTACTTCAATCAGTGTGTTAGTTACGGTAAGAACTTCCCAACAATAATTTAGTTAATAAAGTGACACATGTCATCTGTTTATTGAACGGGTGTAAATATGTGCATATAAATACTTTATTTGAATGGGCATGAAGTTAAGAGAAAATAAGGACTTATAAAATTTGTGGTACTAAATAAGTTAAAAAGGGTCCAGAGTATTTGTGCGGTTATAAAAATTTCTCATTAAGGGTAGAATTGTAAGTTTAAACTAAATTGATATTACATTTAGAAAGAGGATATTCTTTTTGTAACGGACCAAAAAGGAAATAAGTTCATACAGACTGGAATAGAGGGAGTAAATTTTTTGTATGTGAATTTGAATATTATTAGTTTTTAAAATATTATTATTCTTAATATTTAACTAACTAATATTGCATATGAATTGTAAATGTAGATGAAAGTGAAGATGTTAAGACAACCTTGTTACAACCAGATTCAAAGATGTTCAGTGAAGATGATGTGTTGGACATTCCATAAGCGTATGGACGTTTTTATAACTAGGATATTTTGAGTTTTGACTTTTAATGGATGAATATAATCTTTCTCTCTCATTTTTAGTATTTATTTTAATACATTGGAATAGTAAAAAGAAGTTATTATGTTTTGTGAAATCTCGAATAAGATATTTTTTAACTTTTAAATATTTATTTTTTTTAGGTTAGAACTTAACGAAAAAAATATAAATTATATTTTAAAAAATAACGGATCAGCTCGTGACCCGCACATGATTGAGATGGACCGATCATTATAATGCCCTTTAAAATGGTGGGATGAGCCTTGTAGTAATCAGTTCACCTCAATCTATCAATTGCTAAAACCCAAATAAACTGTCTGGACTAATCCGATCCATATTGACCGCTCTACTTTTTTTCCCTTAATAACGTCGTGGACCAACAACTACGTGATATGTTTCTCATTTTGCTTGGAAAGGTCGTTTCCTTTACTTTGACAAATTGAACTAATTTTTAAAAGGAATTTTTATATTTTTATGTTATATAGTAAATTATATTATTTTAAATATTTATGTTTAGTAAATTATTCTATCAACACAAGTTTTATTTACAAAATATATATATTCCATCTTAAAAGACTTCTAATCTATTATTAGTGTCTTCAATTAAAAGATTTAGTTACACTATTTTTCTTTTTCCTTTACATCATAATTCATAAGCCTACGCCACTTCAAACGGGTGGTTTATCTTTGCTTTTTTATTTTTCTGATGGGAATTAGAAAGAGCCTTAGTCATACTGAATTAGCAAAACTCATAGAAAGGTCATCGCCGTCAGCCTGGCTTTTCGAATCTCTTAATTCAATTAATTTTTCTCCAAACTAAAAGACACCTATCGTCTTTTCAAAAAAAAAAAAAAAACAAGGCTAATACCAAGATATGTTTTTCAGATTGAATTTTCTTCTAATTGATATCTGATAATAGGTTATAATTACGTATTTTAGTCGATTACTACACTCTAATTTACTGCACTTTAGTTGAGTTTGCGCTTTAATTGTTAGTGTTTTGCACTAACAGTGCATTTTATACCTTGTAGGAGTGATTTCGAGCTACATAGATGTCATAGAATGAATTAAGTAATTTAGAGCTTTGAAGTCTGAGTAAAAGCATAAGGAATTAAGCCGGGATCGTATTCGGGGAGCAACGGATGATAGAGCAACAAAACAAAGAATCGAGTAGGCATATTGCGCACTGTTTAGTAAAATATACATAACGTTTTTTTCCAAATTCCATTTGGGAGGTATAATATATTGTTGGAAAGCTATCTCAAAGGTCTACAACTTTCATGTTTTAGGTTTTTCTAAATTCCAAACGGAACAGAGTTAAATATATGGTCGAAATCGCGACCACGGACCTGAAGCGGACCCGTATACCTGCCATATACCGCGGTTGACAGCGGTCGCTCCAGTCCAAACGTGAAATATTTTCCTTTATTTTGCGTAGGAGAAGGTATAATTGTTTGGGCCCGACCCTACTTGGTAAATATTGTCACACTTCCTTTTTACACTACACCCCGCGAAGGGCGTATAAGGGAGTTTTTCCATTTAAAGGACAATCGAAACATGATTTATTTATTTAAAAAATTCAGAATCTCTACTTGGGAGATTTATGGTTTCCCAAGTCATCTGTTTGAATCCCGAATCGAGGAAAGGGTTGACTCTGTATTACAGTCTGCGAACCAGAAATCTGGGTAAGGAATTCTGTTAACTTGGGAGAAGGTGTTAAGCATTCCCGAGTTCCGTGGTTCTAGCACAGTCGCTCAACTATTATATTCAGCTTAACTGTCTGATTTTAGTACATTTTAAACATATGTGCAATTTTATCTTTCAATTTTTTTATTCAAATTAGGGATATTACAAAGTTGTTAATATAATAGTCCCACACAATGGGGTGTGGGGAGGGTAATATGTAGACACATTTTAACTAATGTTGAGATTTGGATTTAGGTCACATAAATGCGCACCCGAGTGTAGGAAGGTAAATTATTTAACTAACGCGCCTAAAACAATTACGCATTTTTTAAACTTTGCGAGTGCCACGAAAAATATGCTGATGGCACGCCTCAAATTCTATGGTTAAGCTAAAGCTAATTAGAAACATGCCCCCACAATTATCATTTTGTTCATCAGGGTGCACCTTGACTTATTTATAAAGTTGTCTAGGCGTAATTTTTGAGAGCTTTAGATAGATTTCGAATATGGCCTACCTCAAGCCTAAACCAAAGTCCAACTAACTAACCAAAGCTTAACATGATTTAAAGTTAAAACAAACATATGCGTGAGCCTTCCTTGAGGATCAATAAGGTAAGCATGAATTTAGCAGTGAGCCGCGCGAGAAACCTAGCTGCTTTGGAAAGATCCAATTGAGCCTCTAACAGAATCATCAACATAGCACTGGGCCAAATCTACAAGCCCCAGCTTTGTGATCTATCTGGTCCATCATACATTAAACCAAGACCACATAGCACAGGAACATGAATTGCCATTGCTTGTCTTTTTTGCTTTTTTTAGTGATTTCAAAGCTTTGGTCCAAATAAAGCCTTAGATCTAACGGTGAGGGGAAGGGTTAGCATGTTGATCCTAATCGATCCATATGCGAAGTTTAACGCCAAACATAGTTATACTAGTCTAAAATTCCTTAATCAAAAACTTTTCTCCATGAATTGGATTATCTAAACAAAGAACAAACCTAAAGAGACTAATCTTCATAGAAGTTAAAAACCTGACAAACAAATCAACTCGCGGCTACCACAAATACATGAATGAACCCTTTCCAATGACCAACTTGTATTTAACAATATACCATAACACTTTTAAAGCATGATAAGCTATTATTATCGATAATACCACTCTAAGTAATTCATACATAATACCATACAAACTAAGTACCTATTTTAACTAATCTTAAAATTAAAATTGCATATTGAAGAAGTAACTGCTGAAGTTCCTGACCGTCCCCAAATTATCATGCATTTAGTCATATACCTAAGCATAAAAGTAGCTAGTAATTCATGCTTGGTTAAATCTTTGCCTCCATAGTCCATAATTCCATTACAATACAATGGTCTAGTCAATCCATCTAAAGGCAACCACACCATATTGCATCAGATAATCAAACATACAAATATCATGAAGAAAAATTGCAAATAAGCTACATAATCTAGTACAATACTTCAAACTCTCAATTTCATTTCGTTTCTTCACTTCATAACCAAGGAATTACAAAATTGTGCACCTGAGACTGAGGGAACAAGGAAACAAAAGGGGATCAACAGTGTTAACAGCAAGAATTAACAATAGCAACAGTGCAGTCAAGACTTAACATTTGAAACCACGAAATCAAACCCCAAACCCGATATAATAGTAACAATTCAACACAGCTTGACTCTGAAACTCTACACAGACATATCAACGCCCTTTAACCAAGCACTATGGTTTTATAAGTTGAAAGAACCAGAAAATTACTAGAACTCAATGGAACAGTGTTAAAATTCAGCTGTCTCTCTTTTTCTGTATTTTTAGCTCCTAAAAATCTTATTGTAGCCTAAGTTTTCAATGCTTTTATAGGCCAAAAATTAGGGTAACTATCATAATTTGATTTTTTATCTGTTAGTCCCTATTTAATTTCCTATTTTGCATATTTAAACATTCATTTTATGACTTGTTAGCCAAGTCATGTCTGAAAATTTAATACAAACCCCTACTAGAAACTTCCAAGTCTGTTATCCAAAGATTCTCTACCCCAAAAACTCCAAAGTACCCCTCAGACCTTTTACATTTACCCTTGCATATCAGGCAAAACCTTCGTCCAATTGACCCAAGCTGATATGTTTGAATAAGCCTCCAATCGATTCCCTTCTTGTGCCTTTTAATTTTTGGAAACCTCTGTTGACATTGAAAGCCTAAAATTTCCAAGCCTGTCCAGAGAGTCTCAAAGACTTGTGGAGTATGGGTCTAAAACAAAAATGAAAATGTTTTCCAGCTAAGCCCTAAAGTCATTACTAACTACATAGGTCTGGAACCATCATGCAAGCATACAAAATGAAATAGAATAAAAAACCAATAAAGGCTAAACTGACAAAGATGAGGTGTAAGAAAATACAAAAAGTTAACAACCTAAGCGAAAGAAAATACCATTTCAGAAGACGAAGAATAAAACTCGAAATCACTCCAACCAGCCGAGGGCAAATTGTTCGGACCTTGATGAATCCGAAATGGGTTGAAACTTGCATTAATCAACCGCTCTTGATAAAGCCATTAATTAATGTAAGTTTCAACTCAAAGCATGCCAAAAAATCCACGAAAATGGTTGAAGAAGCGAAAGCTTGACAATTCCGTCCAATTGGGACTTAAGATTTGAGGAGCTCTAGCCACATTCAAAGGATATTGACCACAGATTAGGGACAAGGGGGGGGGGGGGGTTATGGTGGTTAGGAGGTGTAAATTTGGTGGGTATTGGTGGTGGCTCCGCCGGCTGCGACGGAGGATTCAATGGCGGCGCCCTAGGGTTTTGAAGTTTTACTGGTTTCTGGTGAGGTTCGAGGGGAGCGGGTGGTGGCATGGGTATGGGGGGAGGAGGTAAATCTCTAATGTAAATTTGATGGTCATCGGATAACTGCCCCGACCATGGGGCAATTTCCGGCGGCGGAGGATGGTGTCGTTACAGGAGAGGTTTTGGATACGAGGAAAAGGTAGAGGGGTGTGTTTGGACACTCTTATATGAAATAATCTTGGCTTCTCGACCCTTAGATCATCTAATCCTAGACAGCTAGGATTAATTCAAGTGAAAACAGGATCGTTTTGTGCGAGGGGAGCTTGGACCGTGTAAGGAGATGAATTTGGACCGGGCAAACGAGTATTTTGACCGGGTATTTGAGGGTTTGGTTTGTGCTAGCCCAAATTCACGGTCTTCAGCCCTTTTATATTATAAAAAAATGTTTTCTTTTTTTTTTTAATTTTTTTCATTTTCAAATTAAGTAAAAATCTAAATTAAATCGTAAGACCTAATTAATTATCACACTTAATTAAAAACAAATTGAAATAAAAAACCCCAAAAATCAAAGTTAAAACTAAAACGGTGCACATCAATCTATACATATTTGTGCTTTTCTCTTTTTATAAATAACTAGCTACTTGATTAATCTTAAAATGTTAAATTGAATCCTAAACGAAAAATACACATATTTTTAGTATTTTTCATTAATTAAATAAAATAAACATGCAAAAACAAATACAAACAATTAACAGAAAATGCCACGACAATCCATAAAATTGCAAATAATGAAAAGAAATTATTTTATTTTGAAATTGGGGGAGTAATTCACATAGGGAAAAAATCACGTACTAACAGCTGTCCCTCTTTGCCCGGAAACACGAAGATTTTTCATGCAAAGATAAGTGAGTAGATACGAATGATTTTTTCCCGTTTGAATACTCCGTGGGAAGCATTTTTGAAAAATTTAACCGCACCTTGCTTCTGAGTTTTGCCTACATATCTTTGGTTAAAAAGGAATCAGGTTAGTGTAGTTCAGGAATGTGTGGTAGCTGGGACTACCATAAAGCTATGACTTCACTGTTGTTGTTGCTGATGCTACTGCTTATTGGATCCCTTTATTACACCATGTCAAAACAAAAAGAAGCTAGACTAAACTATGATCTACGGATTACAAGAGAACTTATCTATGTCTTCAAACTTGCTTTTGATCCTTGTTGCCTCGTTGACTTGTATTCTTCCTGTGAAATTCCTTTTTGCCGACTTGAATCCTGATCTCATATGTTTCCTTTTCTCCAGGTGGATGCCTGATTGCTGAACTTGAATAGTGCTCCCCTGTTCTTCAGGTGGGCTCCTGATTGCCGAAGCTTTGCATTGTTTTCCTTTGTTCTCTAGGCGGGCACCTAATTACCAAAAGTTGACTTATATTCCCTTGTTCTCGAGGTGGGCTCCTGATCACCGAAAATTTGAACTGTATTCCCTTATTCTCCAGGTGGGAACCTAATTATCGGAACTTGAATTGTATTCCCTTATTCTCAAAGTGGGCTCCTGACTGCTGAAACTTCAATCATATTCCCTTATTTTTCAGGTGGGCTCCTGATTACCGAAACTTTGAATTGTGTTCCTTGTTCTCCAGGTGGGATCGTGATTACCAAAACTTTGAATTGTATTCCCTTGTTCTCTAGGTGAGCTCCTGTTCGCCGAAAACTTGCATTGTATTCCCTTGTTCTCCAGGTGGGCGCATGATTATAGAAATTTGAATTGTATTCCCTTATTCCTCAGGTGGGCTCCTGACTGCCGAAACTTGAATCGTATTCCCCTGTTCTTCAGGTGGGCTCCTGATTACCGAAACTTTGAATTGTGTTCCCTTGTTCTCTAGATGGGTTCCTAATTACCGAAACTTTGAATTGCATTGCTATGTTCTGCAGGTGGGCTCCTGATTGCCAAAAACTTGAACTATATTCCCTTGTTCTCCAGGTGAGCGTCTAATTTCCAAAACATGAACTGTATTCCCTTGTTCTCCAAGTGGGCGCCTAATTGCCAAAACTTGAATTACATTCCCTCGTTCTCCAGGTGGGCGCCTGATTACCAAAACTTGAGTGTATTCCATTGTTCTCCAGGTGTGCGCCTGATTACCGAAAAATTGAATTATGTTCCCTTGTTCTCCAGGTGGGCGCCTGACTACCGAAACTTGAATTATATTCCTTTGTTCTGCAAGTGGGAGCCTGATTGTCAAAAACATGAACTGTATTCCCTTGTTCTCCAGGTGGGTGCCTGATTGCCAAAACTTTAAGTGTATTCCCTTGTTTTTCAAGTGGGCTCCTGATTGCCAAAAACTTGAACTGTATTCATTTGTTCTATAGGTGGGCGCCTGATTGCCAAAACTTTAACTGTATTCCCTTGTTACCCAGGTGGGTGCCTGATTGTCGAAACTTGAATTGTATTCTCTTATTCTCAAGGTGGGCGCCTAACTGTCAAAACTCAAATTATATTCCTTTGTTCTCCAGGTGGGTGCCTGATTACCAAACTTGAACCGTATTTTCCTCGTTCTCCAGGTGGGTGCCTGATTACCAAAACTTGAATTGTATTCCCTTGTTATCCTGGTGGATGCCTGATTGCCAAAAACTTGAATTGTGTTCCGTTGTTCTCCAGATGGGCACCTGATTGCCAAAAACTCAAATTGTGTTCCCTTGTTCTCCAGGTGGGTGCCTGATTACCAAAATTGAATCATATTCCCTTATTCTCCAGTGGGTGCTTGATTTAAACAAAATAGACAAAACAAATTTTTTTTGCCCCAGTTTGGTAGCTGGGTACATATGTTAATGTTAAATCGAATCATGTTACTAAATGCTCTATGAATTTGAAAGCTAGATCCCATTATCCAGGAGGATCCTGACAACTCCTAATTAAATGACAACTTTTAATGTAAATTGTCTATTCTAAAGGTACGACTTTCACTAAACTTTGGTTATCTAAGAAAGTATTAAAGTTGCATCCTATTATCCAGGAGGGTCCTGACAACTCTTAGCTAACGACAATTTAAAACTAAGATATATTTTCTAAAGGTACAACTTTCACTACATCTTGTTATCTAAACTGTCCTTGAAACTACGTCGCATTATCCAGGAGGGTCCTGCAAACTCCTAATTAAAGACAGTTTTAACCTAAGTTATATCTACCAAAGGCACAACTTCCACTACCTCTTGTTATTTAAGTAGACCTTGAAACTACCTCCCATTATCTAGGAGGGTCCTACAAATCAAAATTAAGTCTTATCATACTTCCCTAGGATAGAACTTACGCTAAATCTTGTTTTCTAATGGAAATCTAAAAGCTAAGTCCTATCATTCAGGAGGGTCCTGACAACTCTTAATTAAACGCCAATTTTAAATCTCAGTTATATCTACTGGGGACCGCCGATTAAAGCTACATCCCATTATCCAGGAGGGTCCTGACAATCAAAAGTCCAATTTCATCCTAAGAGTGACAATTCTTTACGGCTGAACTATACTACCTTACAACAGAACTTACGCTAAATATTGTTATCTCATGGAGATCTTAAAACTAAGTCACATTATTCAGGAGAGTCCTGAAAACTCTCGACTGAATTCTACCTTGAAACATGCAAACTTTGAGACCGACTTATACTCTTTTGCAATTCACGATTATTTTGAATTTTAACTAGGTCCCATTTTCCAGGAGGGTCCTGATAACTCCTACATGAATCCTATCTCTAGAACAAAATTGAAACCGACTTCAGGAACAATTATGCTAGATTATGCTTCCCATGATTGTTTTGAATTTTAAACTAAGTCCCGTTTTCCAAGAGGGTCGAGAGAACTCCAAGCTGAATTCTATTTCAAACATGCAAACCTTTAAGTCAACTTATGCTTTTTGATATTCCTTATTTTGAACTTTAACTTGGTCCCATTTTCCTGGAGGGTCCTGAAATTTACAGTCATACCTGTTTGGTGCTTGCTTTTCCCATACGGAAGATTTCTCGAAGATATGTGAAATTTTACTGCCCCTGTTTCAATCAAAGAAAAATCTTGTCAATTTAAAATGTGGTGGTTAGCTTGTGGCATTCTTGCTGAAAATGGCCTCCTGCTGTCATGCTTTGTTGTGGCCAACTTTCTCGAATTGACTATGAAGCGCTTGATTTTCTGGCTGACCTTCGAACCCTATGACCTTGGATGAACCGAGAGTTTTGTACCCAAACCATTGTATTACATTCCTGACCCTTTTATTGGAGTCTTGCATCTCTTCTGAAATTGCCGAATCATTCCACTGATGAAGCTCTCGGTGGTTCTTAATATCCCACTTTATATTACCTATCTTTGGCATGTTATGGCCACATTGTGCTTTGCAATTTGGAAGTTGGTCTTTGAAATTCTTCTTACTTGCTCAAACAAAATTGGCCTTGAAAATATCTTAGAGAAATGGAAACCCAAAAGAAAATAAAATGCAGTGACTCTGAGTTGTTTTTAGGATGAGAAGAACGCAAAATTGGATGACTGCTAAAAAGGAGAAAGAAAGGAGACTTATCTGTGCGGAAAAAACTGGTATCAATGATCATGACATGCACTTCGACTTAGTCGGCGCAATCTGTCCAACTAATCGACTCTCAGGCATCATGCTCTGCTTGGATTTCTGTAGCCCGATTTCTTCAACCAAACCTTGACCTTGCTAATCATACGGTGTTCTGAACAGGTTTTCACCAGCAGACCTCTTTCATTTGTTCATCTCTCAACTCACTCTCACCTTAAGGTGCCCATGAGGGTTTTCACCAATAAGACTCTCTCATTTTTATTTTCTCTCAACTCCCGTCGCCTTGCGGTGATGGTGAGGGTTTTCACCAGTAAGACTCTCTCATTTCGACTTTCTCTCAACTCCCGTCGCCTTACGGTGTCCGTGAGGGTTTTCACCAGTAAGACTCTATCATTTTGATTATTTTCCTACTTGTATCGGAGTGTTGCCCCTGACATGAATCACCTTTACTTGCTCGACTTGGCATCTCTTGAAGACTAATCAGAAGGTCTTTCTTTGGACTATAATGTGGGCTTTCAGAGAGCGATAGAAATAAAGGGATTAAAGGCTCAAAACAATTCAAATGAGTTCAAAATTACAACTTTCGAAATTAGATTTCTTACAACCACCACAACTTCTGCCCAGTTTCTTGCTTGGGGACTTTTGGATTTTGATTTGATAGGATTGAACCGTAGGCTGCCTAGTATCCTTACAAGGAATTAGGTCGAACGTAGTTCATGTTAGAAATTACTTTGTTGTTGTGATATTTCTTTCTCTTCTTTTTTCCTTTTCTTCTTTTCTTTTATTTCTTGCCTTTCTTTTGTTGTTTTGCTGCTTTGTTGTTTTCTCTTCTCTTTCTTTTCTTTTCTTTTTTCTTTTCTCTTTTGTTGTGTTTTTTCTTTTCTTTTTCTTTTCGTCTCATTTTTTCTTCCCTTTACTCATTTCTCACGCTTGCACTTCTGATTTTGCTACTGATTCCGAAAGAGGGGTATGAAAGGAAACGAATAAAGATTAAATAGGGTAATAAAAGATAAAGTGTTTAGATAGTAGAACAAAATGCCTTCGTCATTCCAATCTCCAAAACATGCCAAGTACAAAAAAATACAGTTTGACCGAAGAGAATCATATATAGTATCTCTTAACCGCATTGGAAATGATGGCTATTTCTACACACTTGCCTTTTTTGTCTGTTAAATACAAAGCCCCATTGGACAACACTCTTGACACGATGAACGAACCCTGCCAATTTGGGGCAAACTTGCCCGTTGCCTCCGCCTGATGAGGTAGGATACGTTTCAATACCAATTGACCTACTTCGAACCTCAATAGGCGTACCTTCTTGTTATATGCTCTGGCCATTCTCTGTTGATACAACTGGCCATGACACATGGCTGCTAATCATTTCTCATCAATCAGACTCAGTTGCTCCAGGCGGGTTTTTCGCCACTCGTCATCATCAATTTCGGCCTCAGCGACAATCCGAAGGGATAGGATTTTGATCTCTGCCGGTATCACTGCTTCAGTGCCATACACTAACAAATATGGAGTCGCCCCTACCGAAAGGCGAATAGTGGTGTGATAACCCAACAATGCGAAGGGAAGTGTCTCATACCATTGCCAGGAACCCTCTATCATTTTCCGAAGTATCTTACTTATGTTCTTGTTGGCTGCCTCAACTGCTTCATTCACCTTAAGGCGGTATGGAGTGGAATTGCAGTGCGTAATCTTAAACTACTAACATACCTCTTTCATCAATGACTATTAAGATTTACCCCATTGTCCATGATGATTACCTTCGAGATCCTGAATTGGCAAATAATATTTGAATGCACATAGTGGAACACGACTTTCTTCACATAATTGAAAGTTTTAGCTCCAACCCACTTGGTGAAATAATCAATAGCCACCAGGATGAACCTGTGCCCATTGGATATTGCTGGCTCGATGGGCTCAATGACATCCATGCCCCAAGTAACGAAGGGCCATGGTGCGGACATTGTATGTAAATCAGATGACGGGGAGTGAATTAAATATCCATGCACCTGACATTGATGACATTTGCGCATGAAACTGATACAATCTCGATGAGCCAATAGTAACCTGCTCAGAGAATCTTCTTTGCCAAAACATATCCACTCATATGCGGTCCACAAACTCCGGAATGTACCTTGGTCATGATGGTCGTGGTGTGTCTAGAATCTATGCATCTCAACAACCCAAGACCCGACGTTCTTTTGTACAATACACCTCCACTGAAGAAAAATCCGCTTGATAAGCGACGAATTATTCTCTTTTGATCTCATGTGGCTTGTACTGGATACATGCCCATCCTAATATATGTTCTTTGATATCGTGAAACCAAGGTTCACCATCAAGCTCCTCTTCCACCACATTACAGTAAGCATGTTGATCATGGACTTGGATATACAACGGGTCAACATAAGCCTTATCTAGATGATGTAGCATCGGTGCCAAGGTAGCCAAGGCATCAGCAACCTCGTTGCAGATTCTCGGAATATGCCTGAATTTTACTGATCGAAATCATTGACAAAGATCATGCAGACATTGCCGGTGTGGTATGAGCTTCAAATCTCGTGTTTCCTACTCCCATTGAATCTGGTGTACCGGAAGGTCTGAGTTCCCCAAGACCAAGACTTGTTGGACACCCATGTCTGCAACTAACCTCAAACCCAATATGCATGCTTCATATTCTTCCATATTGTTAGTGCAGTAGAAACAGAGCTGAGTCGTAATGGGGTAATGATGCCCCATTTCAGAAATTAAGTATTTCTCCTATCCCAACGCCTTTCATGTTGGCAGCCCCATCAAATAATAGTTTCCATCCGAGCTTCTCAACCTGTTCCAGTTCATCAATATGCATCACCTCCTCATCAGGGAAATATGTCTTTAGAGGTTTATATTTTTCATCTACCGGGTTCTCGGCTAGGTCAGCCAATGCCTGTGCTTTCATTGCATCCGAGTGACATAGAAGATGTCAAACTTTGTAAGCGGGATCTGCCACTTTGCAAGCCTCCCCATGGGCATAGGCTTCTGAAAAATGTACTTCAACGGGTCTAGGTGCGAGATGAGGTAAGCTGTATAAGACGACAAGTAAGTTTTCAACTTCTGTGCTACCTAAGTGAAGGCTCACCATGTCCTTTTAAGATAAGTATACTTAACCTCATAAGCTTTGAATTCTTGCTAAGGTAGTATATGGCCTGCTCCTTCCTACCAGTGATATCGTGCTGACCCAACATACACCCGAATAAGTTGTCCAGGACCGTCAGATACAGGATCAATGGCTTCCCTGGTTCCGGTGGGACAAATACAGGTGAGTTCGACAAATATGCCTTTATGTTATCAAAAGCCTCCTGACAGTCCCCCGTCCACTTGACCACAACATCCCTTTTCAATAGCTTAAATATAGGCTCACAAGTTGTCGTGAGCAGAGCAATAAATTTTTTGATATAATTCAATCTCCCCAACAGACTCATCACCTCAATTTCGTTCTTCAGAGGCTGCAATTCTTGTATGGCTTTGATATTTGATGGATCCAACTCGATGCCTCGACAACTGATTATGAACCCCAACAACTTTCTAGAGGGCACACCAAATGCCCATTTTGTAGGATTAAGCTTGAGGTTGTACCTACGGAGCCTTTGGAAGAACTTTCTCAAGTCTCTAACATGGTCAGACTGCTTCCTAGATTTTAAAATTACATCATCCACATAGACCTCAATCTCCTTATGTATCATGTCGTGTAATATGGTTATCACCCCCTCATATAAGTTGCCCTAGCATTCTTCAAACCGGAAGGCATGACCCCGTAACAGTATGTTCCCCACGGCATGATGAATGCTGTCTTATCCACACCCTCTTCATCCATTAAGATCTGGTTATGGCCCGCGTAATAATCCACGAAAGAACCAATCTCATGTTTTGCACAATTATCAATCAATATGTGGATGTGGGAAGTTATCCTTTGGACTCGCCTTGTTGAGTTCACGATAATCGACATACACCCTGGGTTTACCATCCTTCTTTGGCACATGCACAACATTGGCTAACCAGGTGGGGTACCGTGTGACTCGAATGAAATTTGCCTCAAACTTCTTTGTGACTTCATTTTTGATATTTACGCTCACATCGGTTTTAAACTTCCTCAATTTGTGTTTGACGGGAGGGCATGCTGGGCCAGTGGGAAATTTATGAACCACCAATTCAGTGCTCAGACCTGGCATGTCGCCATAAGACCATGAAAAAATATCTTTATATTGAATAAATGCTTCGATTATCTCTTCCCAGGTTGCGGCTCAAGATGGACGCTTATTTTAGTTTCTATGATGTTATCTGGGTCCCTTAGATTGATTGCTTCTGTATCGCTCAGGTTTAGCTTGGGTCTTTCCTCAAAGTGTCTTAATTATTTACTAATTTCTTCAAATTCCCTTTCCTCATCATACTCTGGTTCATCCTCACATTCTATCTCTTGAACTATTATCTCAAAATTAGATTGGCTTCAAGACTGGGCCGAAGATTCCTTATGCATGTCATGTCATTGAAACCGGGATAAAAAGAACTGTACAAGAAGGAAAAAAAAAAGCAAAGAAAAATATAAACTATCAGAACTGATGAAAAGGAAAATTACATTTCATGATTGAAAGATAACAAGGTTTATACATTCAAACGGACGAAACATAGATTCTAAATTACAACCACGAAATAATCCAGAGAAAATGAAAGAAAAATAAAAGCAAACTACCAAAACTCCTTCCTGGTGGGGAGATGAGTAGCTTCCTAATTGTTGATTTTTGCACAGGGCCCAGCAAATTGCACATCTGCCTTGCTAGAGACCTCTCCTGCTTCTACCACATTCACATTTTCAAACAACTTTTTGAACCTTTCAAGAAATTCCTTGTCAGGACCAACCACAAGACTGGGACTTAACGTTGTCGGGCAATTCTTGGTGCTAGGCCTCACAAATGATCTGAAGAGATGCGGCACAGGCTTGGGAAGGACCCATACTTTCTGCTTCATCTTTCTAGCTCTCTTTATGTCTGTAGTCGTGGGCTTGAACCCCAAACTAAAGGTTTCCATATTTTAGGGAGAGACAACGATTGTACGATACCTTGAAGTGACGGCCCCAAACCCTTTTCTGGAACAAACCCATTTCTCAACATTTCAACATCCACCATGACTGATGCAGCGGCTACCTTCGGCATTGGAACACACTCCTCTTCTAGGATTTTCTTCACTGATACCGTGTCATAAACCTGATATACCCAAGGCCCCTTGTCATCATTTGCCTTAATGAACGATACAATATCATCACTATGCGCATACAGATTGTCCTCACCGTGCACAACTATTTCTTGTTTGTTCCATTCAAATTTCACCATTTGATGCAAAGTATAGGGGACCACTTTAGCGGCATGGATCCAGGGTCGCCCTAACAACAGATTGTAATAGACAACCATATCTAACACCTGGAATTCCATGGTAAAGTCAACTGGTCTGATTGTCAGCTTGAGTACTATGTCACCAACCGAATCTTTCCCTCCACTGTCGAACCCTCGCACACAAATACTATTCTTGTGAATTCTTTCATCATCCACTTTCAGCTTGTTCAGGGTAGAAAGAGGTCAAATATTCACACTTGAACCGTTGTTGACCAACAATTGAGTAATCATAGAATCTTCACACTTCACCGTGAGATAAAAGGCCCTAGTAAGCTCAGTACCCTCTATGGGTAATTCATCATTAGAGAAAATGACTCTGTTTACCTCAAAAATCTTGTTGGCTATCTTTTCCAAGTGATTGACTGAGATTTTGTTAGGAACTTGGGCCTCTTTCAGGATCTTCATTAATGCCCGACGGTGCTAGTCCGAATGAATCAATAGTGATAACCGTGATATTTGAGCAAGTGTTTTCCTTAACTGTTCCACAATAGAATAGTCTTGCACTTTCATCCTTTTTGGAAACTCTTCTGGTTCCTCTTCAGTCACAAATTTCTTCACCAACACGGGATTATCCTTGGAAGGTTTAGGTTTCCTCAATTCCTCGAGGGCACAGCAAATCCCCGAACGGGTCAATCCATGGGTTTCACAAACTTTTTCTCTAACCTCTTTCCCCTTGTATGTCACTGTTACACGCTCATAATTCCAAGCGACGGCCCTACTATTGACTATTGGTAACTGAGTTATGCATTTGATTACGGCAGGCTATGTGCGGGCACTTCCCACAACCACAACAGGCTTGCTTGCCATCCTTGGTACCACCACTTTTGCATTTTCTTGTTTCACTATCCCATCTCCCGGGGATCCCTTCTTTTTTACGGCAAAAGGCTCACTTTTTTTCCACTCAACTTGAGCGTTTACATCTTGCTTGTTAGTTTTTCAACCGGCTTCTTCTCACTGGCTCGAATCATCATGACAGTTTGCGAAGGCTTTTTGGGCTCTCCCTCTTTGAACACTATCTCAATCATGTTCATTTCTTGATGGGCATGTAGCGGGCTCTAGTTAATATTGGGTGCTTTTGGAGCTTGCACCTCAATCCGATGCGAATCAATGAGCTCTTGGATAGTGTTCTTCAAATGCCAACATTTCTCTATGTCATGCCCCAGGGCACCAGAACAATACTCACAACTGGCAGAATAATCAAGATTTCTTGGGGGAGAATTCGGCAACTTTGCTTCAATCGGCCTCAACATATCTAACTGTCTCAACCTGTGGAATAAGCTGGTATAAGATTCTCCCAGTGGAGTGAAAGTTTTATTCTTCTGCAATCTTTCATTCTTGAAAGCTAGTCTCGGGAGGTTTTGGTAAGCTCTTGGAGGTGGATGGGCATTTTGTGGGGCTGGGTAATTATTTTGTGGGGTTGACACACGCTATTGTGCGTGGGCGAGAAGGTGAGTATATATTTGTGCATGGTGGACGGAAAAAGGGGGGGTCAGGGGTGGGTAGTAGTGTTGTGGTGGGCTATATAGAGTGTGTGAATAGGTTTGGTGGTGGGGTCGAGGCTGGTTTTAATGTGGTGAACCCCGGGGCCTGAACCAAGTTCCTGAGTCAATTGTTGCTACCTCCTCCTTCTTCTTCTTTCCGATCGCTCCCCCGGTCCCGCTTTGGATGGCCTGGGTGGTTGATTTGATTGCTGAATAACTCATTATTTTATTAGATTTGAGCCCGTCTTCTACCATGCTCCCCATTCTTACTACCTCATTAAAGGACTTGCCCACTACCGAAACCAGGTGGCTAAATTAATTAGGCTCCAAGGCTTGCAAGAAGTAGTCTACCATTTCTCTTTAATTCATTGGCGGGTTGACCCTTGCCGCCTGTTCCCTCCAATGGAAACCATACTCTCTAAAGCTCTCACTGTGCTTCTTCTCGAGTTTCGTCAAAGATAAACATTCCAGAATAAATTTAAGATTGTACTGAAAATGGTAAGCGAATGCTTGGGCTAGATCGTCCTATGTGTACCACCGAGCATGATCTTATCGGGTGTACCACTCCAAAGATGAGCCACTTAAACTTTGACTGAGGTACGCCATCAGTAATTGATTCTCTCCCGCCCCGCTCCTCTCCTCTTGCTGCAAAACCCTCTCAGGTCTGCCGCTGGATCACCATGCCCGTCATACAAGTCAAACTTGGGCATCTTAAAGCTTGCCGACAATTCTACATCTGGGAACAAACGTAGGTCTTTGTATGCCACACTCACTTGACCTCCCAGCCCCTGCATATCTCTGAATGACTGCTCTAGACTTTATAATTTCCTGAGTATCTCCTCTTGCTCGGGCATTTTGGCTGGTTTCTCAGCCTTTGCAGGGAATTCGAAACGAGGAGTGTATGAAGAGGGTTCCAGAGCTTTGAAAGTGGGCTATGAGGGATAATATTGTTTGTCATGGGTTTGGAATAGAGGTTCGCTGGGGGATCTTTGGGGTGTAGCGGGTGGAGGTGCCACAGAGATAGGAGCAACTGGTGGATGAGGATGTGCAACAGGTTTGGGTGGTAGAGCTACAGGTGTTTGGGAAGTTGTGCCCTGGTATTGTTGATAGATGGGGAAGCTTGGAGGTGGATCAGTGGCAAAGTGCTCATGTGACTGGGCTAGTGGTGGAATGAAGGCCGGGTTGGCGGGATAAGCTGGTGGTGGTTGCCCTTTTACCCACGCCTGATACATTTTAACCATCTCTTGCTTCAATTTATACACCTTTTCTTTCATTGCGTTGACATCCAACTCTTCCACCTCTCTCGAGGGATCAATGATACTTGCGTCATGCTCTTGGTTGGCCATAGTCAGCTTGTTTTTAGAATTGGTATTGTAGGGGTGGGTTGCCAGAATGCCACAAAACTAACCACCTATCTGTATTGGATAAACAATGTACCTAAGTAGTTATCGGTTTCTATTATGCGCTGGATCGACTGCTTGCGTCATCCCGGCTTTTGCCCTATACAACTCCTTTTTTTTTCCTTTTCTCTCTTGTGTTCTTCTCTCTCTTTTTTCTTTTATTTAGCTTGTTTTTCCTTTACCTCTCTTTGTTTTATTATTCTCTCCCTTATTTTACCATTTTTTCTCTCTCACGATCTCTTATTTTCTCTCTGTTTTCCTTATTTCCTTTCTTTTCTTCTTTTCTTTTGTTTTTCTCCTTTGGTTATGGTCAAATTCTGTGGAGGTTGCCTACGTATCATGACCCCGCATGAATCAGTCCGAGCGTAGTTCTGGCAGATAAGTATAGAAACATTTTTTGGGAATGTCAATTTTCTTAAAGTAAAACATTGTTTTTACAACCACCAAACTATTGGACCCAAGAAAAGAAACTAACAGGCTCTAATTCAAAACAAGACCAACAGAAAGGTGATGACAATAGTCTCAACAAGCAACTGCTTACTCAAGTAAAAGAAAATACAGACTCGAGTGACAATCACGAATACAGTAATGCCTCTAATGCTCCTGGGGCATGCGGGACATCATTCGGCCTCGCCGCAGGCCTGCCTGCTAAATCCCCTTGGAGGTGGTTGAGGTATTTCATCACTTGATGAACGAAGGTCATTGTTGTGGAAAAAAACATGGATCTCATCATATCTTCACAGCTACTACACTTTACTGCGATGTAATCAGTGATCCTCCGGACCCTCTCTCTTATGACACCATTTTCTTGCAACAATTGCCCAATCTGCTGGGCCCTGGCTTCCAAAGTTTGTTCTGCTACCCGATTCAATTCTTGAAATTGATGCAAATCTCTTTCTAGATGTGCTATTATTGTGCAACAGTACTCTCTTTCAAGCTTGAAATCCTTTGCGTGCTTAACCATTTTTCAACAACAATGACCTTCCTCAATCCCGCAACCTCGTGGTCATATGTTTCTTTCAACTATTCAATCATGCATGCTCGTTTTTCTGCATTTTTGGCCAATTGCTTTCAAGCCTTGGCTAGCTCACCCTCTGCCTTGTTCCAGTCAAAACCATATTTTCCTACTTTCCTCCTCAGGTTGCCTATGAGCTTCTCATCTTTCATACTTCTGGTGGGATTCTCTGCTGCTATTTTCATTTTTTGAATTTGGGCTTGCAAGGCTTCATTTTCTTTGGCAGTCTTTTCTTTTCACCCTCGTCCGCTGCCGCTTGCAAAATATTCTCAAATTGAAGGTCTTTGACTTGTTTTTCCAGCTTTCCTATTGTGGCCCTGTATTTAGTTTCTTTGGCTGACCAGTCCCACTATTCTTGTGACACCTAAGCAATTTCCTGAAGATGGAGTCTTTTGGTCGGCCTTCCGAACTCCGCTTCCCTTTTATACAGAGCAAGGTACCCCTAGTGTAACTTCACCTTTAGATAGGTCACGTACTCGAGTGTGCACCGTCAAGTACTGGAATTCGCTCCAAATTTGGCGGACCGCTGCTTCATGAAAGGATCATTGGGACCAATCTCGACCACGTGGAGACTAATATCTTCGTCCTTGGGAACCATTTGGCATCTCCCTAATTGTCTCAGCACCAAGTATGGGGCATAAGATTGGATGCTCCTGAGACCCATCAAAAGGAAATGAGGCCCAATAGTTGGCATGTATATGATTTCATCGACGGGGAGCCACCCAAATGTCCACTCTATTTGACTTGCACCTATGGCACAGAGATATGATACCTATTCTGTGACCCCTTCTGGTAATTTAAACCCATCAACTCTGGTATAAAATTCCTCTATGCAGCTCCTTTTTGATGACCCATAACTTATGAATTGAGGACGATGGCACATGTGTTCAATCATCCACATCTGTAAGAACAAGTTGCATCCTTCAAAGAAGTCTCCTCCGACTTTACAGGCTAGGAGAGCACGGAAGATTTCAGATAATATCATGGGTGCGAGAGTAATCTTAGCCTGAGTAAGCAAAGTGCTGACAACCCCTGCAATCCGTATATCAATATTTCCATCTTTTTGGGGAAACACCAAGAGGTGAAAGAAGAATACCATAAATGCAAAACACATGTGTTCTTCCCATTTAAGTCGGGTTTCCTTGCTACAAATTTTATTTTCCGTGTCGTTATACCCCTCTATGTGTCTGTACCTCTTGTAGATAAATTGTGGAGTACAAAAACCGACCGACAGATCTAGGTTGTGAACCCCCTTCTTATCTTAAGCGAATCTAAGAATTTGTGTATAGTGACGGCCCTTGGCGCAATTAGGTACTGGTGTCTCAGAGGAACTTTAGGGCCCCCGATATATCCGGCTATTTCTACCAAGGTTGGGGTGAGTTCAAAGTCTAAGAAATGAAATATGTTGTGGGCCGGGTCCCAGAATAAAATCAACGCCTTTATGACGTCCCTCTAAGGATTAATTTTTAACAGCCCGATGAGACCGCCAAAGTATGAACTGACCTTGTCTTGCCCCGATTCATCTAGATCATTCCACCATATATGCAACTCCAAAGGGATCTTGTTCATGGCTGTTATTGGCAAATTTTGTTTCGTGCTCATTCTGCAAATTATTAGGGTAATTAAGAAAAAAATCATGATTTATTTGACTCAAAACAAAATAAAACAAATATTTTTTTCTTCAGATTTTCATTTCAAGAGTACAAGTCCAGCTTTGAAAATATGGCCTTTCATCACTTCCAGGGAAAGATTTTAAAGCTGTGCTTGCTACCAACCAAAAATTTAAAAAAGAATCCAAGGCGGATGTTCTTGCAAAAGCAGCCTTCCGGTGCCCTTTTGGGGACATTCGGCTAATTTTGACAAGAATTCCCTTCTTTATTTATCACAAATAAAATTTGGTTCTTTTGAGGCTATTTTGGCAAAATGGAGTGGGGCTCGATGAGGGTTGCCACATATCTCATACCCTGTGAGAATCAAACTGGCGTAGTTCGGGAAAATTTGACAAAATAAAACCAAAATTTCTTTTTCTTCTTGAAAACGGCAATAAAACTCTTTCCCTTTTTTTCAAAATTTTGGTAGAATTTCAGTATCTGTTTGGGACATTGGTTTTCAGAACAGGTAATTTTATCCCTTATCCCTCACACTGCTATTTTCTTGGCCAAATTCTCTCTTTTTATTCAAAAGCCGGTTAGTATGCAAATTCAAAGTAAGTAAATGCACAAGTAGTACGCAAGATGCATCAGGATGATATGGTATTTTGGGTACACCTGTCCTAGATGGACCCAAACCCTGTGTTGAGTCACCTAAGTCAAATGCATGTGCAAATAAGCGTTCCTACTAGGATCCGACATGAGGCTGAGTTATTCTAGGTTCAAAACCTGGGCATTTGTTCTAGATTTGTGTATCCGAGCTGACAACTCGAGTCGAGGAGGGGGTTACGTACCGGGAACCAAAAGGCCATCTGGCTTAGTACTTGTCCGATCCTCTTTCTTATTTCAAGGTATAATACCAACATAATAGGGAGTCTCGACCAGCGAACACATCCTTGAAGATGAGAAGAGAAGGGTTTTGTATCAATTTATATACAACTCAGATAATATCAACGCGGTAAAAGCAATAATTAGCATATTTGGCCCAAACATGTAATAAAGTTGGCTAACAGATAAAGCCAAATATAAAACTTCATCTAAGATCGAATTTTGAACCTTGAACCAGAGATTCTAGGTTCGGTCCCCAACAGAGTCGCCAGAGTTTTCACACCTCCATTTTACACTACACCCTGCGAAGGACGTATAAAGGAGTTTTTCCAATTAAAGAACAATCGAAATGGAATTTATTTATTTGAAGAATTCAGAGTCACCACTTGGGAGATTTATGGCGTCCCAAGTCACCGGTTTGAATCCCGAATAGAGGAAAGGGTTTACTTTTTATTAAAATCTGCGAACCAGAAATCCGGATAAGGAATTCTGTTAACTCGGGAGAAGGTGTTAGGCATTCTCGAGTTCCGTAGTTCTAGCACGGTCGCTCAACTGTTATATTCAGCTTAATTGTATGATTTTATTACATTTTAAACCTATGTGCAATTTTAACTTTAACTGCTTTTATTCAATTTACGGATATCGCAACGTTGTTAAAACACGTCTTGGACCATGTCACATAAATGCACATGCGGTCTTCGACACATTTTAACTAACATCGATATTTGGATTTGGGTCAAATAAATGCGCACCCGAGTTTAGGAAGGTAAATTATTTAACTAACGCGCCTAAAGCAATTACGCGTTTTTAAACTTTGCAAGAGCCACCGAAAATTTGTTGATGGCACGCCCCGAATTCTATGGTTAAGTTAAAGCTAATTAGAAACAGGCCATAGAATTTTCATTTTGTTCATTAGGGAGCACCTTGATTTATTTAAAAAAATTGTCTAGGCATAATTTTTGATAGCTTTAGATAGGTTTCGACTATGGACTACCTCAAGCCTAAACCAATGTCTAACTAACTAGCCAAAGATTAACATGATCTAACTTGAAAACAAACAGATGCATGAGCCTGCCTTGAGGATCAATAAGGTAAGCATGAATTTAGCAGTGAGCCGCGCGAGAAACCCAGCTGCTTTGGAAAGATCCAGTTGAGCTTGTAGCGGAATCATCAACATAGCACTGGGCCAAATCTACAAGGCGCGGCTTTGTGATCCATCTGGTCCATCATACAATAAACCAAGACCATACATAGAACACAAGAACATGAATCTCCATTGCTTGTCTTTTTAACTTTTTTAGTGATTTCAAAACTTTGGTCCAAATAAAGCCCAGATCTAACGGGAAGGGGAAGGGCTAGCATGCTGACCCTGATCGATCCATACACTAATTTAACTTAACACAACTAGCAATTGAATGCCAAACATTGTTATACTAGTCTGAAATTCCTTAATCAACAACTTTTGTCCTTGAATTTGATTATTTAAACAAAGAACAAACCAAAGAGACTAATTTTCATAGAGGCTAAACACCTGATAAAACAAATCAGCTCGCGGCTACCATAAATACATGAATGAACCCTTTCCAGTGACCAACTTGCATTTAACAATATAACTTTTAAAACATTATAGGTTATAATTATCATCAATACCAACTAAGTAATTCATACAGAATACCCTAAGCACAAACTTAGCTAGTAATTCATGCTGGGTCAAATCTTTGCCTCCACAATCCATAATTCAACTGCAATACAATTGTGTAGCCAATCCATCTAAAGGCAACCACACCACATTGCATCAGATAATAAAACATACAAATATCATGAATAAACATTGGAAATAAGCTACATAATCTGGTACAATACTTCAAAATTCTCAATTTTATTTCGTTTCTTCACTTTATAACCAAAAAGTTACAGAATTGTGCACCTGAGATTGAGGGAACACAGAAACAAAAGGGGATCATCAGTGTTAACAGCAGGAATCAACAACAGCAACACTGCAGTCCAGACTTAACAATTGAAACCACAAAATCAAACCCCAAAATTAATATAATAGTAACAATTCAACACAACTTGACTCTGAAACTTTACATAGACATCTCAACTCCCCTTAGTCAAGCACTATGGTTTTAGAAGTTGAAAGAACCAGAAAATTACTTGAACTCAATGGAACAGTGTTAAAATTCAGTCGTCTCTCTTTTTCTGTATTTTTTAGCTCCTAAAGATATTATTGTAGCTTAAGTTTTCAATACTTTTACATGACAACCATCATGGTAACTATAAAAAATTGATTTTTACCTGTTAGAATTACGTAATTTCCTATTTTGCATATTTAAGCTTTCATTTTATGACTTTTTGGCCAAGTCATGGTCTGAAATTTAATTCAAACGCCTACTAGAAGCTTCTAGGTCTGTTATTCAAAGATTCTCTACCCCAAAAACTCCAAATTACCCCTCAGACCTTCTACTTTTAACCTTGCATATCAGGCAAAAGCTGAGTCCAATTGACCCAAGCTGATAAGTCTGAATAAGCCTCCAATCGATTCCCTTCTTTGGACTTGACACTAAATGCCCAAAATTTCCAAGCTAGTCTACAGAGTCTCAAAGACTCGTGGAGTATGGGTCCAAATAAAAAAAAACATTTTCCAACTAAGCCATGAAGTCATTACTAACTACATAGGTCTGGAACCAATTATGCAAGCATACAAAATAAAATAGAATGGAAAACCAATAAAGGCTAAACTAACGAAGATGAGGTGTAAGAAAATACAAAAAGTAACAACCTAAGCGAAAGAAAATACTATTTCAGAAGATGAAGAATCGAACTCGAAAGCACTCTAACCAGTTGAGGGAAAATTGACTGGACCTCGATGAATCCGAAATGGGTTGAAACTCACATTAATCAAAGGCTCTTGACAAAGCCATTAATTAATGTATATTTCAACTCAAAGCATGCCAAAAACTCCACGAAAAGGGTTGAAGAAGTGAAAGCTTTATAATTACGACCATTAGGGACTTAAATTTTAGAAGCTCAGGCCACATTCGGAGGATATTGACCACGGATTAGGGACGGGGGTTTTGTGGTTTTTAAGGGGTGTAATTTGGTGGGTATTGGTGGTGGCGCAGCCAGCTGCGACGCAGGATTCCAAGGCTGCGCCCTAGGGTTTTGAGGTTTTGCCGGTTTCTAGTGAGGTTTGCGAGGAGCGGGTAGTGGCATAGGTATGACGGGGAGGGGGTGAATCTCTAGTGTAATTTTGGTGGTCATCGGAGACCTGCCGCCATCGTGAGGCAACTTTTGGTAGCGCTAATGATGGCGTTACAGGAGAGGTTTTGGATTAGAGGAAGGGGTTGGGGTGTATTTAGATATTCTTATATGAAATGATATTTGTTTCTTGACCGTTATATCATCTAATCCTAGACGGCTTGGATTGGTTCAAGTGAAAACGAGGTCGTTTTTTGTGAGGGGGCATGGACCATGTGGGGAGATAGATTTAGGCCGGGTAAGTGGGTTTTCTGACCGGGTATTTGAGGGTTTGGTTTGGGCTGACCTAAATTCAGGGTCTTCAGCCCTTTTATTTTATTAAAAACTGTTTTCTTTTTTTATTATTTTTTTTCATTTCAAAATTAAATAAAAATCTAAATTAAATCCTAGGAACTAATTAGTTATCATACTTAATTAAAAATGAATTGAAAGAAAAACCCCCAAAAATCAACGTTAAAACTAAAATGGTGCACATCAAACTATATTTTTGTAATTTTTCTTTTTATTAAATAACTAATTACTTGATTAATCTTAAAATGTTAAATTGAATCCTAAACGAAAAACGCACATATTTTTTAATATTTTCCAACAATAACAAAAACCCAGCATAATCTTACAAGTGAGGTCTGGGAAGGGTAATATATATGCAGACCTTACCTCTACACAGAGGGGCAGAGAGGCTGTTCCAGGAGACCCCCGGCTCAAGAAGGAAACAAGTGATGATATATTAGTACTAGCAATAGACTCATAATAAAGAACGTAAAATACGCAACATAACATAAACTAATAAAATTTTGAGGGTTTGGCATATTTTTGACACAGATTCGACCAAAGGAGGCAGGGATACAATAGGAGCAAGGCGGAGAATTTTACCGTTTTTTAGAATTTGCTAGTTAATTAGGTAGAAATATAAATTTCAATTTTATAATTTAGGAAATTGTTTAATCTTGTCTTCTTAGTGATATTAAATAGATACAACAAATCCTTAGTTCCCTGTGGGATTCAGCTTCGGACTTTTAGATCAGATTATATTTGCAGCGACCCCTTATCCTTTTTAGGACTAGAGTTGATGTGATCAAATTTTGGCACCGTTGTCGGGGAACTAATTGTGTAGTTGTAGCTGTATATATTGCTTAGCTTCCATTTGAACTTTTATTTTGTTTTGTTTTATTTTTTTAAATTTTATTATAACTGATGATTTGAGAAACATGACATCTTGGAATTATAAAAATTTAGGTGTAGATAGTTCTACTATTGAGCCTCATACATATTGTGAAGGAAACCACCCGTATAAAGATTATCAAAATATTCCTAAGAGCGAGTTATGTGCACCAACTCAATCTTATTTGTGGAATATGTGTGATGTGTGTGGTGGTAAAAATGGTCACTTTAATGGTTGTGCTTACATTTGTTATCTTCCCCCAACCCCTTACTGTGATGGTTTTACCTTTTCTTGTGAAGTTAATAGGAACAATGAACCTGGGAATGCAGACCTGAAGAAGATCAAGGACATGCTTAAGTTCTGGAACAAAACAATGAGAAACAATTGCAGATAGAAAGGCAAACGTCAACTATTCACAAGTTGGAGGCTCAATTGAGTCAAGTGGTTGGAGCTTTTAATGATCAACAAGCCAATATTGAGGATAGTACCCAAGAAGAGCATGAATTTGAGGTGTCAATAGGAAGGTCAGAGTAGAATACCATCAACCTAGCCAACTACAATTTGATGATGTCAATGTTGAAGAAGTAAGACTAGAGTCAGCCAAGGACATTGGGGATATTGAGCATGTGAAAATCCTGAAGTTATATGTTTGAGCGCATTGGTCCACACTCCAAGCATTTTCCACATTATGTTTGGATGATGATATGGAAATAGAGTCATCCAAAGCAATCGAAGAGTCAAGGAATGAGGAACAAGGTGCATATATTCTGGAATTCTTCTTGCTAGAAAGTCAGGATTACATACCTCATACGAAGGTCAAGGAGTGTAGAATACTACATTATTTCATTGGGCCAGTTAGATTCATTCCACCACCCCATGACCATAATCATAAGCTTGAATCAAAACTTAGGGATCGATTCATAAGCTCGAGGTGGAGGCAAAAAGTGATTCACGTCGTGCCGCGACGTTAAATCAAATACTTGTTGGGAGGCAATCCAGCTTTATTTTTTTAATATTATTTTTGTAGTGTCAAATTTTAATTTTCTAGGAGCATGGAAAGCAAGGCAATTAGAAGGATGCCACATCAAACCAAATAGTTGGAACTAAGTGTGAGGTATCCGCACGAAATACCAAGCTTGAGAGAAGTCTGAGAATCTTATGAGTTGTTAATGCTTCGGCCCTTGGCCTACCAGAGAGACTCTTTTACCCTTTTATTTGTTATGGTGTGCATTTGGGACAATGCATAGTTTTAAGTGTGGGGTGAGGATATTGTCTGGATAACTTTCTATGTTATTTTTAGTTGTGTTAGTTTAATTGAATAATTTTTTTAAATAAAAAAAATAGACTTTTCCCGACGATGGATCTGTTAGATAATTTTCTTCAGGGATTTAAGTCTAAATAAAAAAACAAAAAAAATAAGATTTTATTTTGTTGGGTTGTGTAGCAGTTACCCCTTGGTTTTTCTTAAACCACGGTTCTTTTCCAAAGGGTTTGTTTGAACCGGTGTAGTTTTTTTTTCAGTAGGAGCCATTGTGTTATGTTTTGAATTGAATCAATATTTCTTGACTTTGTTATGCCTTGAGAATAGTGGGTACATTGGTTGTGACTCTTAGGATCAATTTTTGACTCTACTATATGTACCTTAAATTTTATGATCTTAACTTTGCTTAACTTCTGTGGCTAGAGTGTCTTGATGAAACCAATCCTGAGTGAGTTATATGCCATGTGTGTGTAAGGACGTGTTATTCTTTGTGCATTGCATTTGATTCTCAAAACTTCCCTCGTACGTTTGCAATGCGAAATAGTAGTTTTGTTTAATCTTGGAAGTAAGAACGACTTGAATTGTATAGTTGTATTGCTGTGAAAAAAGAATTTCTTTAATAAGTAGTGGCTCTTGATGTATGTGTGCTTAAAGAAGAATATAGTAATATACATTGATGTGAAAGTGGAGTTTTAGTTTCACATAAGTAAAGGGTTTGAATGTTAAAGTATAATGTATTAAAGTCTTTTCGGAGGTGTAGTCATTCTTATATCTAAATGTATCCTACACGTCCTGTTGCCTACATTACAACCAATAAAGTCCTAATCGATCCTAGATTGAATGAGCTCGATTAGTGGAGTAATACACTACGGGCAAGCTTATGGTGCATATTTTGTGGCATATGAATGTTATTTATGAGAGTGAGTGAATTCTTTCTATCTTGAGTTCCAAAGTGTTCCTAAATTTTATTGTGTGAAACTACTCTCTTTAATTGAGGGCACTTGATTCATGAAGGAAAGGTAATGTTAGTGATCTCTATGTTAGAGTAAGTGGGTGAGTAGTGAATATTGCGTGGTACTTGTGAGTCAAATCTTGAGGTGAAGATGTTACACTTTTGTGCTGAGTCTATTTTAAATACTCTTGGTATGACGAGTAGGGAGAATTGTTTTAAAAGGTCAAATCTATAAAAAAAAAGTGTAATTTGATTGCTCGAGGACGAGCAATGGTATAAGTGTGGGGTGATGATGATAGGCTATAATTACGTATTTTAATCGATTATTATACTCTAATTTACTGCTAAGGCTGTATTGTGTTCCGGTTCTGGGTCTATTTGGGTCTGGCGTTCCGGTTCTGGCGGTTCCAGGTCTGGCGGTTTTGGAGGTTCCGGTTCTGGCGGTTCTCATGGTGGAACCGGCCCCTGACGGTTCCAGGTACCATGCGGTTCCGGTTCTGGCGGGTCTGAATTTTTTTTAATTCAATATCTTGTATAGTAGTCATTAGTATAGTGTAAAATATATTTTATATGGTGTACTAAATTATTAGTATAGTATATATTGTGTTGTAGTAATTAGTATATATTGTATATAAGTAGTATATTTTGTATATAAGTAGTATATATTGTATGTAAGTAGTATATATTGTATATAAGTAGTGTATATTGTGTTGTAGTTAGTAATTAGTATAAATTGTATATAAGTAGTATATATTGATAAAAGAATTTTGTCATTAGTATATTGTGTTTTATGTTATATATTGTATGTTATATAAATATTCAAGGATTGATATCGAAGTAAAGACAAAGAAATATTGAGAAAAAAGATATTGAAGGATATGATAAAGAGCATATTTATTGACCAAAATGGCATATCTTTCTTAGTCTTCCTTCCCCCAATGGAATGAGCACAACATGGTACTAATACCACCATTAAAAGGAAAAAAAACTAAAAGAAGACGTGCCAATGTACAAGTTACATCATAATTTATATTTTTCTAACAAATCTCATAAAACCGTCAAGGTTGGGAGGTGGTTGTGTTGGCGGTGGTGGAAATGAAGCTTGTTCATCACCACTTCCGGGTGAAGTTGCTTCCTCAGCAAGTTCTGCTATCATTTCTTCATATGCCTCATCTATTGCTGGTTGTGATTCTGCTATGCCAAAGTTCCGTCTTTCTGCGCGGATCCAATCTCGAAAAAGCACTGATTTTTCCAAGCTCTCCCGCATCGACACTCTGTGATCACCTATTTGTAGTCTTGCTTGACTAAAGGCACTCTCCGATGCAACAGTTGACGCTTGAATTGACAGAACATCCCGAGCCATTCTTGCAAGAACGGGAAAACGCTTTTCCCTTGACTTCCACCATTCCAAAAGGTCTAAAGAGCCGTCTAGATTCTCCTTTTCTAGTCCCTGTGACAAGTAAACTTGAAGCTCATTTAGATGGGAAATTTCATCAAAATTATCACCTTGAGTACCCCTGAACTCCGTCCACGATTTAAGAGCTGTTAAGCCAGCAGCTCTTTTAGACGATTGTGATGTAGACGAAGTAGGGGTTGGAATATTTGGCCTAGCATGCTCTAACGCTTGTTTATAAGCATTATAAACAGTTTGAGTATTAACATTAAAGTTTGAGCATTAACTTTAATTGACGAAGGAGGGATTGGGAAAAAATATTTTTTAAACTTTTTTTTCATTTCATTTATTGCAAGTTCATAAATATCCCCACCCTCGCTAAAATCAACAACCAAATCAGCAAGTGCGGCAATATAAACTAAACAGTTAGAAATAGTCGGATAATATTGTCCAGAAAAAGCATTTGTAGCCACTTGAAAATGTTCTAAAAAATTTAAAAGAATTTTAACATTAGTCCAATCTTGGGTAGTTAGCATTTCATCATCATCCTCACCACCTACTCGAGAATTAAACGTAGCATTAATTGGATTTCTATATTCATACGCTACTACTAAACTTTCGTACATGTAATTACACCTAGTCGGGCAAGGTTTAGGAACCTTTCTTTCTCTAAGGCCATATTCGTCACATTTTTTAAATTATTCTCTAAGTCTACTTCTACGGTTTGATTAAAATAGCCAATTAAGAGCCATTCTCACCTTTTCAATTTCTATGTTTAATATTCGCATACCATCACCAACTATTAAATAATAAATATGACAAATACATCTAACATGAAAAATATTACTAAATGCAGGATTAAGTGTTTTTGTTAGCATGCCTATTGCACTAGTGTTGCTAGAAGCATTATCCATAGAAATTGCCATTATTTTATCACTAAAGCAAAAATATCTACATATATCTGAAACAGTGTTAGCTATAAACCAACCCGTGTGCCGTGAATTAATTATTCTATATGCAATTATGAGTTTTTGCATTGTCTAGTCTTCATCTATCCAATGACTTGTTACAGTTAGATAATCACAGTCATTTCCACTTCTACCAAAATAAGTTGTAATAGAAATACGATTACTTATATGAGTAAATAAATAGCGCAAATATTGTTCATATTCATGCTTGAATTTATGAATATCGGCCTTAACTGTTGCGCGAGGCCAACCTTTATAAGTAGGATTAAATACTCTTCTAATATAATGAATCCATGCAGGATTAGAAGAAAAAGTATAAGGCAAACACATAACAGTAATTATTTTCGCTAATTCTTCACGATCCTTATTTGGATCGTAATATAAAATACCTCCGGTGAGAGTGTTTATTCCTGGTTGAACTAGATTTGAACCAGTACTTGGGTTAACTTGAGAATCAACACTTGTCCTCCCCTCATGTTGCGCTTTCATTTGCAAATATCTAGCCTTATCTCTAGGGTGTAATTTTATATGCTAAGTCAAACTACCCGTGCCGCTACGATCTCCAGTATACCTATGAACAAGTAATTTCCCACAAGATTTACACTTAGCCTTATTTTATTCTCTTAGTTGAGTAAAAAATTGCCAAACTAATGATGTTTCTGTACGTTTAGGAGGTTGTCTACTAAAAGTGGGAGTTTGTACAGGTGGGTGTGCCGGTTCATTACCTAAGTTATGAGCAGGACTAGTAGGTGTATCATCTAAATCTACTGGAGCTTGGGTTTCATCATCATCATCATCATCATCATTTTCCTCTAAGATAGGTTCATTAGGATAAAGAGCATTCATAATATCATCATTTAATCTATCACCTACTGCAACATCATGTAGAAATTCACTATCGGTAAATTGAAAACAAGGGTGATCACTATCACGGATTACGAAGGGTTCATTAGGACATCTAGGTTGGCTACTACTTTCAACTTGCTTATCTTTTTTAGGTCGGGGAGCCGGGGGAGGGGTAGTATTTTGGCCACTACTTTCACCGGTTTTACCTTTTCCTTTACCGAATATTTTTTCAACGAAAATGCCATACTAATTAGAATTAAGCAAACTAAAAACACAAAAAAATATTATTAGCACGTAAGAGTTGAAACGGGTTTACCGGATTGACGAACAATTTCTTGAAAATTGAAAATCGTTGAACTTGAGCACTTGAAAACTTCAATTCAACAGCTTCACAATTTTTCACTAATTTGCAACAATAAATTAAGCACTTGCACTAGAAAGATTGAAAGAGAGCTTGAGAGAGATTGAGAGATATTGATGAATTGGTGAATAAAAATGAAAGAATGAGGGGGTATTTATAGTTGAGAAATGGGAAATAGTGTAATTATATAAAGTTTGGGGGCCAAATGGCTATTTTTTAAACTTCCGAACAGCTACTTTTTGCAAAGAGCCGTTACTGAAATTATTTAATTTTTTTTTTAATAAAAAATGTCTGTTGGAACCGCCTGAACCGGACCAGAACCTCCAGAATCGGTCCAGAACCGCCAGCCGGTTCCGGGTCTGGCGGGTCCGGTTCTAGCGGTTCCAACGGGTAGAACCGACCCATGACGGTTCCCTGGAACCGGTAGAACCGGAACCGGGCCGCCGGAACCGGTAAAACGTGCAGGGCCACGGTTCCGGTCCGGTTCCGATTCGAAACCGCGACAACCAACAGCCTTATTTACTGCACTTTAGTTGAGTTTGCACTTTAATCGCTAGTGTTTTGCACTAACAATGCATTTTATAATTTGTAGGAGTGATTTCGAGCTATATTGATGTTATGTAATGAATTCAAGTAATTTAGAGCTTTGAAGCCTGAGTAAAAGCCCAAAGAATTAAGTCGGCATTGTATTCAGGGATGAACACATGATACAGCAACAAAACAAACAATCGAGTAGGTATATGATGCACTTTCTAGTAAAATACATATAACTTTTTGCTCAGAACTATATTTGGGCTCCATAATATATAGCTGGAAAGCTAACTCAAAGGGATACCATATTCATGTTTATGTTTTTCCAAATTCTAAACGAAATAGGGTGAAAAGCATGCTCGAAATCACGACCGCGGACCTAACGCGGACCTAAGGCAGTATACCTGCCATATTCCGCGGTCGGACAGTACAAACGTGAAATATTGTCCCTTTTTGCATAGGATAAGGGATAATTGGTTGGCCCCGACCCTACTTGGTATATATACATGGAAAACGGTATTTTTTGAGGGTTGGACATATTTTTGACACAGATTCGACCTAAGGAGGCAGAGACACAATAAGAGCAAGGCGGATAATTCTTCAATAAGTTTTTCTTTCCTCTTCCTATTTCTCACTATTGGCTATGATTTCTAGTATTGTAGTTTTACATTCTATTATGAATAGCTAATTCGTTTTATAGGGTTTTGATAGAACATTTTGTAAGATAAATTCTTGTTATGTTTTGTATATAATTGAGCCATTGGATTTCTCTACTTGTTCAACTACATGTTTGTTGTTTTTGATTGAATGGCCATCAACTGACTGTGCCTATTTAGTGTTTACTGCTTGAGACAGGGTACATATTTAGGTAGTTGTTGAACAACGTCACTTCTAACGTATGTGAGAAATAATATATTGGGTTTAAAGGGAGATTTAAAAATAACAAAGCGTTGACGTGATCGTAATGAGCGATTAGATAAAGCCAACTAGCGTAGTTCGAGAGAATATGTCTAGTAAAATGTTGTAGTTGCTCAAAAGAGAATTACAACATTCAAAGTGCTCACGATCAGTAGAGAATACATTGGCAAAAATTGTAGGAAACATAGATAGAAGGATTTCGATAATTAGGGAAATTATATTTCTAAACCTCCTTAATTTAGTCTCCAACCCTTAGTCTAGGTAGTTGATAGTTTTACTGTTTTCTAGTATTTGCTACTTAATTAGTTAGAAATATAAATCTTAATCTTTATAATTTAGGAAATTGTTCAATTTTTTCTTCTTAGTTATATTAAATAGATACCGCCAAGCCTTAGTTCTCTATAGGGTTAGACTTTGGACTTTAAGATCGAATTATATTTGCAAAGATCGCTTATCCTTTTTAGGATTAGAGTTGGGCGTAATCAACACCTCATAAATTCACAAAACAATGCCCTTACCTCCACTACAAAAACTTTTACCTAAAGCGACGCCGCGCTACCATTCCATCGTCTCTGGTAGATATATACTAAGCTTATGACTTCTATTCTAAATTGTAGAGCCTAAAAAATAACTTAACTAAACGTATAAGCCTTATACTACAATCTTCCTTGCATCTCTATCACTCTATGGGAATCATCGAGCAAAATATGTTATATTATACGATAGATAAGTTGCTTTATACAAATTTTATGCAATATGTTTTTTTATATTTTATATCTGCTTTATATATAGTTAAAATAAATTTTATACAACTGATTATATATTATATGATTTATTTACATTTTTCATACATTATTTCTGCCCAGTTAAATACAACTACAATATCATACAACTTAAATACAATTTTTATACAAATTTTATACAATATGTCTTTTGTATATTTTATATCTGATTTATACATAGTAAAAAAAATTTCATACAACTAATTATATATTGTACAATTTATTTATAACTTTCATATATTATTTCTACCCAGTTATATACAACTATAATAACAACTTAAATACAAATTTTATACAATATGTGTTTTGTATAGTTTGTATATGATTTATACATAGTAAAAATAAAATTTCATACAACTAATTATATATTATATAACTTATATATATTTTTTGTAAATTATTTCTACTCAGCTATATACAACTTAAATATAATTTTATACAATATTGTTCAACTTTCATACAATAGTTAAACGTGTCACACTTATTTTTTAATACTACCACCCCGGCAAAGGGCGTAGTTAAGAAAGTTTTTCCAATTAAAGGACAATCGAGACGAGATTGTTTATTTATTAAAATTTAGAGTCGCCACTTGGGATAGTTAATGGTGTCCCAAGTCACCGGTTGAAAATACCGAATCGAGGAAGGTTTGACTCTATAATATAGTCTGTGAGTCAGAAATCTGGGTAAGGAATTCTGTTAACCTGGGAAAAGGTGTTAGCCATTTCTGAGTTCCGTGGTTCTAGCACAGTTACTCAACTATTATATTTGGCTTAATTATCTGATTTTAATACCTTTTGTACCTATGTGCAAATTTTAACTTTTAACCGCTTTTATTTAATTTTTTAAGAATATTGCAACGTCGTTAGAAAACGTCACGAATCATGTCACATAAATGCATCCGTAATTTTTAATATATTTCAACATCGTTGGAATTTAGATTTGGGTCACATATATGTGTACCCGTATTTAGGAAAGTGAATTTTAAAACAGTACGCCTAAAGCAACTACGCGCTTTCAGGTTAAATAAGCTTTGCGAGAGCCATGGAAAGCTCGCTAATGGCACGCCTCAGACTCTTCTTTACGAAACCTTACCAAATAAACCCTATTGATAAGCAACAAATATGTATCTACTCGTTATATAATTAATTATCCATGGATATACCAATTAAAACTAGGCCAAGTCGACCATTAAGAACTACACAACAGGAAATGGGCCTAGTGGATCAGCAATTTCTAGCTACAGGCTCCAATGCTAATAATCACAATACTGATCATCCTTGTTTTCAAACTTAATCATTTGTCTCAAAAACATTTTTCTAACGTGCATCACCATGCTTAGTTGCCTCGCGAGGCAAAAACGTTTTGTTTCAAAATCAAATATATCATTGGAATTACAAAAGGGAAAATTTCATGAGCAAGAACAAAAAGTAAGTTATAATCAACAGCAAGAGGAGGATTTGCTTTCTGTGATTTGTATTTCATCGTGATCCAAAAACACATGGCTCAATATATAGAATCAAATGTTCTGAGTGTCAAAATATCTAAATATATAGACTCAAATTTGATCTGAGGGAGCTGAACCAAAACAACTTTAGTATCATTTCATGCAAGGCCTAATAAGGGCCCAATTCAGCAACTCATGAGGCCGTTGAATCAAGTCCACAAGACTTCTATTACTGAGTTTGCAATTGCTGACTTTGAATCACTCCTAATACATACTAATTAAATAAATCAAACATACGATTACATATTTAAGCGAGCATCTACTGAGAAATTGATTCAACATGGCAACATTGATTTCATCCCACAATAGCGATCATTTGAAACCCTGAAAGCTATATCAGTTATCCCCCTTTATCACTTAACTTTGATCAATTCGACTTAACAAATGAGTTTACTCCAGTTAGTTAACTAATGGATGAAATAACCATAACAACTACTTAACTACACAAACTTAACTAAAACCATACAGGCATTGTAATAACACGGCTGGCAAACAATCAACCAGCTCATCAAATCTTAAGATCTAACCCCAATAACCTCTTTCAAACCATTTTAATGCTCAAACACTTAGAAACTAAACTAAGGGATGAAGGTTTCAATTCATCCCACTAAATACCTAATGGAACAGGGAACTTGCAATCATTTTAGCTGTTTTAGTTTTTTTTGAGTGTTTTTATTACTGGAAAAATCCTCCCTCTCTAAGGCAAGAAGGGTGCCTTTATAAAAGGCAAGTAGGGCAACCTTTAGTTTTTAAATTGCAAATGAGTCCCCCATTTTTGAACTTGTGGACCAAGTCTTATATCAAAATAGCAGGAAACTACATGCTTCCTATTTTAGTTTCCCTTAATCAAATACCCAAACTACCCTTAATTCCAACCTGATCAACTATGGCATTTCTCAAAACCATGCAGAGAATCAAACTGTAATATTTACCTAATGGACAATTAACAAACCCAATCAATTAATTACTGGCCCTAATTTAAACCCAAGAATTACACATGAAAGTCATTCAGTAGAAGAGATTAAACAATCCGAACTAATTAAATAAATAAAATTCGATTAACAAAAATTGATTGTTCAACTTAGGCATTATTCAAATAAGACTGACAGGAATTAACAGAGACATAATTCAAACAAGACTCAATAATTTGACTAAAATCATGAAGACTAAGCATAATTGAACTCATGACCTTCAAAACAATCAGACTAGAACAATTAATGCAAATTAATTAGGTCTAACTAAACCTAATTTGACCCCGGAATTAACCAAATTGACATAAACAAGATGAGTTGAAGAGAGATTAGAAAAATAGGCTAAAACTTAGCTTAACAAAGGCATGTAGTAGGATTTGAGTCTCGAACCCTAGAACTCGTCCAACTTTGGGCTATTTTTGAACAAACAACCACGAACCAGTAGAGAAGGAGGGTGATAGGGGTTACATGGTGAGGGTTTGGACGATTTTGGGGGTGGTGATGTTTGGCAGCCCCTTTTGAACGAACATTCGAGAAGATCAATGGGCGTTTGAAGGGTGTTGAGCGTGGATTTGGTATGCAAGGGAGGAGAGGGTTCAACAGTGCAATTTTGGGGTCGAAAGGAAGCGGCAATGCCGTAAACGGCGACAGAGTCGAATTTCAAAACAATATTCGAAGAGTTCTGATGATGTTCGAGGGATGGGGATTGTATATTTGGATAGAGGAGGTTGAAGGGAGTTGATAGTGTTAATTTGGTACAATTTGGAGCATTGTCATCGGTGGAGGCGATTTCCGGCCGGCGGAGTACGGTGGGCGGTGACGCGTCTAGGGTTTCTGTGAGAGAGGAGGTGAGACAGGTACTAGGTTGTTTGGGGGTGGGGGTTTTTTGGGACACTTATATATAAAATTTACCCAGTGCTAACACCATATGATCATCAAAGATCGACAACTAAGGTTAGACGTTACAAAAACGATATTGTTTGGACTTCAAAAAGGGGAAACCGGGTTTAGGTGCATCTGGGCCCGGTTCCGGGGGTTTAATTGGGCTGCATTTTAGTTTAAAATGGCCCAATTTGGCCGTCTTCTATTTATTAGATTTTTTCGTCTTCACTTGTTTTTCATTTTCTTTTATTTTCATTCTAAAAAATTACTAAAACTCCTTAAATAAACATAAATCTCAATTTTACTTATAAAATACAAATCAATCCTATATAATTATTATCAAAATAAAATTAGAAGAAAAGGAAGTACCTAAAAATTCAAGAATTAAAACTTAAAGAGCAAACTGAACCCATTTTAGGTTTTTGCACATGCGACATATTTTTGTATTTTTTGATAAAATGTGTTAAATTAAAATTCATACAAAATGCAAACAAATTAATAGAAATGTGACAAAAATTCCTAAAGTTGCAAACAAATAAAAGAAAATAATTTTGTTTGAATTTATAGGAGTAATTCACGCAGGGAAAAAATTACATGCTCACAGCTGCCCCTCTTTGCGCGAAAATACAAAGAGTTTCCGTGCAATGACAAGTGAGCGGATATGAGCGATTTTTGCCCATTTGAATACTCCGTGAGAAGCATTTTAAAAATTTTGACCGCACCCCGCTTCAGAAGTTACCTACATATCCTCGACTAAAGAGGAATCAGGTCATGTTTGTTTATGAGTGTTTTGTAGCTGGGACTACCGAAGCTGTGATCACACTGTTGCTGCTGCTACTGCTTGCTAGACCCCCTTATTACACCTTATGAAAATAAAAGAAGCTAGACTAAGCTATGAACTATGGACTACAAAATAACCTATCTGTGTCTTCAAAATTGCTCTTTATCTTTGTTGCTTTGTTGCCTTGTGTATCTCCCTGTGAAATTTCTGGTTGTCTTGCTGTACGTCCTTCTGTGAAACTTCCGGTTGTCTTGTTGCACTTCCTTCTGTGAAACTTCTTGTTGCCCTGTTGCTATGTTTCTCTTTCTCCATGTTGAGTCTTGATTATTGGACTTGAATTGTATTCCCTTGTTCTCCAGGTAGGCGCCTGATTACCACAACTTGTAACTTGAAATGTATTCCCTTGTTTTCCAGGTGGGCGCTTGATTACCAAAACTTGAAGCTTGAAATGTATTCCCTTGTTCTCCAGGTGAGCGCCTGATTACCAAAACTTGAAACTTGAAATGTATTACCTTGTTCTCCAGCTGGGCGCCTAATTACCAAAACCTGAAATCTTGAAAAGTATTCACTTGTTCTCCAGGTGGGTGCCTAATTACCAAAACTTGAAAACCTGAAAAGTATTCCCTTGTTCTCCAGGTGGGCGCCCGATTACCCAAACTTGAAACTTGAAAAATATTCCCCTGTTTTCCAGGTGGGCACCTGATTACCAAAACATGAAACTTGAAATGTATTCCCTTGTTCTCCAGGTGGGCGCCTGATTACCAACTTTGAAACTTGAAATGTATTCCCTTGTTCTCCAGGTGGGCGCCTGATTACCAAAACTTGAAACTTGAAAAGTATTCCCTTGTTCTCCAGGTTGGCGCCTGATTACTAAAGCTTGAAACTTGAAAAGTATTCCCCTTTTCTCCAGGTAGGCACGTGATTACCAAAACTTGAAACTTAAAATGTATTCCCTTGTTTTACAGGTGGACGCCTGATTACCAAAACTTGAAACTTGAAATGTATTCCCTTATTCTCCAGGTGGGCGCCTGATTACCAAAACTTGAAACTTGAAATGTATTCCCTTGTTCTCCAGGTGGGCGCCTGATTACCAAAACTTGAAACTTGAAAAGTATTCCCTTGTTCTCCAGATGGGCGCCTGATTACCAAAACTTGAAACTTGAAATGTATTCCATTGTTCTCCAGGTGGGCGCCTGATTGCCAAATCTTGGAACTTGAATTATATTCCCTGGAACTGCTGCCTTTAAACTGGATTATAATAAAACAAACAAAACAAAAGAAATTTTTCTTCCCCAGTTTGATGCTGGGCGCATCTGTGAGTGTTACTTAAATCCAGTTACCAAGTACCTGTAAGAACTAAATCCTATCATCCAGAAGGATCTTAACAACTCTTGATCAATGAAAACTTTAAGATTTGGCTAAATTCTCCCAAGGTATTACTTCTGATGTGTCTTGTTATCCAAGTTATATGCTGGGGACCAGTAATTGAGGCTGTATCCTACTATCCAAAAGAGTCCTGACAACTCTTAATTAAGACCAATTTTGAATCCATATATCGTCTGCTGGGGATTAGTGTTTAGAGCTACGTCATGTTATCCCAGAGGGTCCTGACAACCTTTTAAAGTTAAGTCCCATTACCCATGCTTGTTTGAGTTTTAAACCTAGTCCTATTTTCTAGGAGGGTCTTGAAAACTCTTAACTGAATCCTATTTAAACATGCAAGTTACCTTATGCTCTTTGCTATTCCTGATTATCTCCAACCTTTAAATAAGTCCCATTTTCTAGGAGGGTCAACTTTCCAGTTAAATACCCCTTTTGACCTCAGTTGTTTCTGCTGGGAATTGCTAGTTAAAGTCACGTCCCATTATTTTAGCGGGTCCTGACTACTCTTATTGGGGAATTATTTGTGTCAGATATGCTCCCCGTTGAGTTTTAAACCGAGTCCCGTTTTACAGGCAGGTCCTAAAATTCACAGTCATACCTGCCAGGTGCTTGCTTATTATGGAAGATTTTCTGGCATCCCATGGAATTTTCTGCCCCTGTTTCATTCAAAGAAAATCTTGTTAGTTTAAATGGTGGTGGTTAGCTTGCGGCATTCTTGATGAAAATAGCCTCCCCACTGTCATATTCCGTTGTATCCAATTTCCCGCACTAACGATGAGTCGCTCTGTTTGCTCGGCTTACCCCTGAACCTTATGGCTTTTAGATGAACTTACTGCTCTGGTCCCCCATCATTGTGTTACACTCCTAACCCTTTTGCCAGAATCCTTACATCCTTCCTAAAATTACCGAGTCAGTTTACTAACGAAGCTTTCATTGATTCTTCCCCTTGCCGTTTCTACTTTTGCTGCCTTTGTTATATTTGGAATGGCATGTGCCTTGCCAATTGGGAGCTTATAGTAAGCTTTGAAATTTCTCTCCTACTTTCTTAAAATCAATGACTTTATAGACATCTTATAAGAAAAATGATGACCAAAAGAAAATGAAATGCAATGACTCTGAATTGTTTTAGAATAAAAGAATTCCAAATTTGGTGACTATTGAGAGGGAAAAGAGGGGAAACTTATCTGTGGAGGAACAACTGGTTCCCATAGTCATGACATGCACTTTGGCTTAGTCGACCTAGTCTGTCCAAATGATCGGCCTTCGACTGTCATGCTTTGTTGTTGTAACCTTCTTTAACCCAATTCTTTGACCAAACCCTAACCTTGCTTAACTTATGGAGTTCTGAATAGATTTCCACCGACAGCCTTTTTCCGGTTGTTCATTTCTTGCCTTATATTCGCCTAATGGTGCCCGTGATGGTTTTCACCGATAAGACTATCATTTTCATTTCCCTCAGCTCCCATCGCCTTACGATTCCCGCGAGGGTTTTCACCAAGAAGACTCTCATTTTCATCTTTTCTTGTTTGAACTAGAGTGTTTCCCCGGGGTATGAATGACCTAATTTTTCTTCACTCGACATTTCTTAAAGACTGATCAGAAGGTCTTTCTTTGGATCATAATGCATGCTTTTGGATAAGGTTAGAAAGAAAGGGGTATTAAAGGCTCAAATTAGTCCACATGGGTTCAAAAATTACAACTTTCATAATCAAATTTCTTACAACAACCACAACTTCTGCCACGGTTTCTTGCTTGTGGGCCTTTGAATTTTTATTTTTTAAGTGATCGAGCCGTGAGTCTATTTCCTGGAAGAAATTAGGTCAAACGTAGTTCATGCAAATTCCTTGTTTTTGTGGGTTTCTCTTTTCTTCTTTTCCTTATTCCGTTTCTTCATTTTTCTTTTGTTGTTTTGTTGTTTTGTGAGGTTTTCCCTTCTCTGTCTCTCTTTTTTCTTCTTTTTTTCTTTTCTTTTTTTTCTTTTCTTTTTTTTTCACTCTTCTTTTCTTTTCTTCTTCCTTCTATTTTCTCTTTTTATTTCTTTTCATTCTTTTCTTGTCTTTTCCTTTCACTGACTTCTTACACTTGCGTTTCTGACTTTTATTACTGATTTAAAAAGAGTATGAAAGAAAATAATTAACGCTCAAAAGGGTTAGCAAATGATAGTATGTTTAGATAGCCGAATAAAATGCCTTCGTCATTTCGTCTCTAAAACATGTCAAGTACAAACAAGCATGCCAAGTATAGACAATGATATGAACAAAGAAAATCATACATATTATCTCTTAACTGCATCTGAATTGATGGCCATTTCTACACACTTGCCTTCCACATATGTTAGATACAACGCCCCGTTGGACAACACTTTTGACATGATTAACGACCCTTACCAATTTGGGGCGAACTTGCCCTTTGCCTCTGCCTGATGAGGGAGGATACGTTTCAATACTAACTGACCCACTTCAAACCTTCTTGGACGTACTTTCTTGTTATATGCTCTGGCCATTCTCTGCTGATACAACTGGCCGTGATATACCGCTGTCAATATTTTTTTATCAATCAAACTCAATTGCTCCAGATAGGATTTGACCCATTCCTCATCATCAATTTTTGCCTCCGCGACAATAAGAAGGGACATGATTTCAATTTTAGCCGGTACCACCGCTTTTGTGCCATATACCAACAAATACGGAGGCCCCTACTAAGGTGCAGATAGTAGTGCGATAGCCTAACAGTGCAAAAGGTAACTTCTCATGCCATTTTTTGGACCCTTCCACCATTTTTCCAAGTATCTTATTAATATTCTTATTGGCTGCCTCAATTGCTCCATTCACCTTAGGGCGGTGTGGGGTGGAATTGTGATGTGTAATCTTAAACTGCTGACATACTTCTTTCATCAAATGACTATTGAGATTCCCTCCATTATCAGTGATGAATGTCTTTGGGATCCCAAACCGGCAAATGACATATATATATATATATATATATATATATATATATATATATATATATATATATATATATATATATATATATATATATATATATATATATGCGCGCGTTGCGCGCAATGGACAAATAAAAATAAATGAAAGTAACAGTGACTTAGATTGATTGCCTCCTTAAAGTTTAACAGTATGTAAAATCACAGAAAACGATTTAAAAATTGTTGCTATGAGATATCAAATTATCGGTAGGATTTGACAGACAAATCAGTAAGATGGAAAAAACAAAAAAACTAGCTAGTTTTATTTTGTTTAAGTAAACTAAACTCTGTAAAACGAGTAAAGGACATTCAGTAAATTTACAAAAACAAGAGCTCAAGGTTTCTTTTTCTTTTTCTTTTTTTTTACCCTTCTTAAAAGAAGTTTCTGAAACTGTTATGTCTTTACCACTCTGCTAAGTTGCTTAGCCCTAGAGATCTTTGAATTATATATAACACTTAACTATCAGAATGTCGGATTGCTTTCACTTTAGATATGTGAGTTGGCCCTGCAGGTGGGGTTCTCTGTCTATTGTTGCATAAATCATTTAACTGTTTTTCCCTTTTAAATTTTTTATATCCATTGGTAGGTAAAGCATAGCCTAAAATTTTGTTTTATATACTGCCATGCACAGTAGTTGCCCTAAGGATCTTTTCTTTAATTTACTTCACTAGCATTAGTTTTACTATTATTTTCTCTTGACTAACTCTATGTTACTCTTATATAATGTCCTTGTAAATAACACAAAAGATTATGGTGGGGTGGTATGCATTCATTTTTAACCAAATGTACATCTTGGGTTTAAATTTTTGAAAATATTATCTAGTCTTTGATGGGAGTGCTTAATCTTCCAAAGTGGGACTTTCCCACGTGAATATTGAATTACGGGTTCCAAAATGGATCTATACTAAACATCAAATAAAAAACCAAAAAAATTTATTGTAAATGTAAGTTGTGCTTCGAGCTATAGAAATATTCTCTTTAAATAAATGCAAAGGAAGGATTGCATATGGTGTATACGCTCACACTCCTTGCCCTATTCTTAGTGGCATATCTCAGTTTATTGAAAAGGTCCAATTAAATTCCGTCGAAGAGTGGCACTATACAAACAGAATATATATATATATGTGTGAACAAAGCAGATACGCTAAGTATATTGGAGTAAGCTTTTTATGATAGTTTTGTGGTAATATTGTCTTTGATGTCCTTAATTTGCATCAGCGATTAGTCAATTGACTAATACAGTAAATTATATGGCACTAAAGTACCGTTAACTGACAAATTAAAGCAAAATTAATTGTACTATTAACACCATGAAGCTTGGCTAATTTTCTTAATGCTCATCTTAAAAATTAAAAAGTGTATCTTATTTAAAAATAAACGGGGCACATTTAACTCTCTCTATGTATATCTTGGTCCAAATATCCCATAAACTATCACTACTTTTCCATGCATGAAACATGACAGATATGACAGCCACCACAATTTGTACACTATATATTATATGAGCAAGGAATTAAGGTAGGGGGTACAACTGAAGAAGTTTAATTTAAGAAGAAGCTTAAAGGTTAAGAAAGTAAATATATGAACCCCTCTCGAACTACTAAAAAGTAAAAAAATAGAAAAATGAGACAAGAGTAAGAACAAACCAGGACCCAAATTGTTATGTATATATATGCTACTAACATAAAGCCCTTCACTTTATTTGAGCTCCATTATTCTTATATTCTCTCTTTGCTTTATCTTTTCTTGCTTTGCTTTCTTTCTCTCTCCCTTTGCCAAGAAGAGTTTAGCCTTCTATCTCTCCACCTTCCATTTTGATGTGATTCTCCACTAACAATATCCTCCTTCCAAAAAACCCCATCTAACTTTACAAAAAAGAATTTTAAAGATCATTCAAGAATAAGCTATGGTTTTTTCCTCAATTCCAGCTTATCTTGATCCAGCCAACTGGCAACAGGTATTGTTTTAGCCCCCTTAATTTTGATGCTTAATTCTAACCATGGCCAAAAAAGCAAAAGAATTCATTAAAGATAATATTCTTCTCACCTTTTTATTTTTTTTAAAAAAAATTCTTCCTTTTTTTTTTTATCATCTTTAAATTTCTTGCATATACTTGATATCTTAGTTTGTTTTTCTTCTTTTTCAGCAAAGTGGAGGTAGTATTCCAAATCATCATCAGTTCACATCACCACTATCTCAGACTGCAACACCGCCGCCAGTACCACCACCCCCACCGCCTCTACAACCTCATGGCAGTGGTGGTGGTGCAGGTTCTATCAGGCCGGGCTCGATGGCTGATCGAGCCCGGCTAGCTAACATACCTATGCCAGAGACAGCCCTAAAATGCCCTCGATGCGAATCATCAAATACCAAGTTTTGCTACTTCAACAACTATAGTCTTTCTCAGCCTAGACACTTTTGCAAGACATGTAGAAGGTACTTTTAAGTAAATAAACTGGATTCATAAATTTTTTTATGTTATTCATGTATTACGAAATTAACCTGATGATGCATGTATGATTTCATTGATGTGAACTAGAAAAAAGGAAGAAAATATGATTATATACTGATATATGTTAGCTCTAGACCAGCTAAATGCCCACGTACTATTGCCATTTTATGTAAATCAAGTTAGGATCAGTAAAACAAGAATACTTTCTTTCACCTTGCCTTCGAGAGAAAATGATTGATTTTTCCTACAGGTATTGGACTAGAGGCGGCGCTCTGAGAAATGTGCCCGTGGGCGGCAGTTGTCGGAGGAACAAAAGAAGCAGCAGCAAAAGCAATAACAATAACAACAACAATACTTCCAAGTCTCCAGCTTCTAGCACAAGTACTGATAGTCGTCAAGCTGCTAATAATAATTCTGGTTCTACAAGCACAATTTCATCACATAGTAATAGTTTTTCTGGTCCAACATCTGCAGATAGTTTATTAGGTTTAATGTCTTCTCGAATTCCACCTCTACGTTTCTTGTCACCTTTAGGTCAATTAACTGATCATCATCATCATCAGTTCAGTACTCCTGTCAATAACATGAATTTTTCTACGAGTGGTAACGTATTAGGCGGTACCAGTGAAGGCATGATGGTTAATAATAACAATTTGCTCGGTGCTGGTGCTAATGTTGGTGCTGGTGCTGGTGGTGGAGTTGCTTCGCTTTCATCAAGTGTAAACGTTGAACACTGGCGGATGCAGCAGCAAATGGCACATCAATTTCCTAACTTTTTAGGCGGATTTGATCCGTCTAATTTGCCTTCTGGTATTTGTAGTTACCAGTTTCAAGGTGGTGTTAATGAGGGTGTACAATTTCTTGGTGGTAATGAGAGTACAACAAGTCAAATTAGGCCGAAAATCTCGACGTCAATGCTAAATCAGATGGCTTCAGTGAAGATGGAAGATAATAATCATAATCAAGATCAGTCAGCTTTGTCAAGACAGTTGTTAGGAATTCAAGGGAATGAAAATTGGAATACTGCTTGTGCTTGGAGTGATCTTTCTGCTAGTTTTAGTTCTTCTACTAGTAATGCCTTATAAAAATTCAACAAAAATGTTCCTTTTTTCTCGGAGCGGTCATTTAAGGGCCTTAGCTGGCGATCTGGATCGATTCCTCCCACTAGTCGATGTATTTCCCATCGTCTCACTAGTCGATATATTTTTATCAGCAAAAGCTTTTAGTGAAGATCATCTAAAAACCCTAGATTTCGTAGTCTTTTTCCACTTTCATTTTAAGTGTTTTCTTTAGATATATTTGTAGTTTGCTATGGTAATTATATGTTAGAAGACGGTTAGAGGTCGAGTGAACTTTTTAATTAGTTCTTTGTAGTAGCTTTTATGTAGACATGAAGGTCTAATTTTCAAAGTAATTAGCTCTAGGTGTTGGGCTGTAAAGGTGACCATATGGCTAACATTTCTAATGGTGTATCATCTTCATGTTTGAATTTTTATGGAATTTATGTATTTGGATTCGACTCTTTTGCCAATGTTTCTCCTTCCGTCATGATTAATTCCTACAATTCTCTTCATGGATTTATTATTGCTTGGGAAATCCCATTTATCGACAAAAAAAATATAAATCTCTTGAGGATTAGTTAACAATTTTAGACATTGATAATTACTAATTATCTCTAGCAATGGATTTTTAGCTGGTGATGATTGTCTGAAGCAATGTTGTTCTCGAGTATATATAAGATTAAAAAAGTTGACTTACACTGTGTTTGGATCATTGTTTTCCATCATTGTGTTGTATTGTATCATTTTGATGAATATAACTTTTGAATATTGTTTTCTGTTGTTAAATGATATCTTTATTATTTGATTTGACTGTATTGTACTACAAAGTTTACTAAAATACCTTCAATTATTTAAATACAATGCTTATTAAGAATTACTCAAAAAAATAACTTGATAAATTATATCACCAAAACATAGAGTTTGCAAATATCATAGATGAACTAACCAAAAAAAATATACAAGAAAAGAGATGGAAAATTAACGTATTGTTTGAGAAAAAGTGTTATTGATAAGTTATGGAGAAGCCAAGGTACAGATCTTGATTAAGCAAAATAAATTGAATAGATATCTAGAAAAATTAATTTTCAACCAAATGCCACTACAGAAATTATTTTAGATTTTTAGAAAAGAAATAGAAAACTAACCTGTGAAAACTCTTGTTGAAAAAGAGACGAAGTAACCTGGGAAGTACGTAGTTGAGTATTGTACGGTAGAAAGAAGATAGAGATAAAATGCTTATTAGTTTGGTGAGTATAATATAAATAATAGGCAAAGTGTAAAATTAAAATATAGAATAATAAGTGTGGGTGTAATTAGAAAGAAAAATACAGAACAATGCCACCATGCCGATTTGGTTGTTTTATAAAATGAGAATTTTAATTGTTCCGGAATAATGAATTTAACAATATGATGCAATTAGTTTTATATTAACAATCAAAACAAACATTATATCTGGAATATCAATACAATACAATACAATGGGAAACGACCATCTAAACAGTACGTTAATAATTGAATTTGAATTTTAAGATTGGCTGTCAAGATACACGAATTTGACAAAATTACATTTCGCACTTTAATATTATTCAGGCTGCAACTCAAAAATCCATGCTATAATGGCAATATTAGTGTAAATTTACAAGTTTTACCAGTCTTACGGGTTAATAATTCCATAAATCGTGGACAGTTATTGTAATCATCTTTTAAAAGATTTAGCGTACAAATTATTTTACACAATATATCGTACTATTTGAATTTTAATAGCAAACGGCAAAATGAGGGTTTAATTTAAAGGAATTTTATATTTTTTAATGTCCATATTTTTCAGTTTTATATATAGGACAATATATCGTACTATGCGAAGACACGTTTGTGCGTAAACTTTTGCCACTTCATGTTGATGCTTAATATTATTCTGTTTGATTTGTGTTAGTCACTTCATCTTATTCTGGGGATTTCAATATATTACGTTTTTAAATGGGTGTAAGATATGAGCCGAAATAGAAAGCAAAAAAGAATATTAAGAAGTAACTTTCTAGAGATTCAGTTGCTTCCAGCTACACTTCTAGAGATTTGATATGAGCATTAGCATTATTTTTGTAATTTCATTTTTTAAAATTGCTCCCAATCTCATCCACGTGCCTCAATTTGCAAAAAAAAAAAAACATAGAGATAATTTATATTAGGTGTTCTTTATTAAGCAAATCAATGATTGGCTGGATTTATAAAGAATCTTTCATCTTTTAATTTACGGATACATATATTGCAAGCTATGAAATCGTAAAAAAAAATAAAGAACTGAATTCTTGAGAATGAAATCAAACTCCAAGAATTACTACGTAGTATTTGTAGCAACAACAAAAGATATCATGCCTAGTGTTTTAGCGACTGACAAAAAAGGGCAAAAACTACAAAATTCATCCCATAATTACGTTAACATACAAGAGAGGCTGCAATATATTGGGGTCCAACATGCCACTATACAAAAAGATAAAAATATGCAAAATGCTACAAATATTTTTCCGTGGCAGATGGAGAATATAAATAACACTTACAATGGAAGCGCGTCATATATATATATATATATATATATATATATATATATATATATATATATATATATATATATATATATATATATATATATGAACATAAAATTAAAATAAACTTGATTTTGTAATAATTATTTGGGCTTAAGAATTATGAAAAATAAAGAGCCCAATTAGTCTATTTTCTAAAATGTGAGCCCATTTGGCCCATGTTCTAGAAATGTGCTCTAGAAATATCTTTAGAATAGTAGAATGATATAGATAAGTATGGAGTGATCTAGAAAGTGGATATTTTTGTAGAATTGTGTATAAGGTGATTTGTAGCCATTAGATTAAAGTTGTGTTGGATAAATCTTGGCCATTGATTGAGGAAGTGACCAAGTATAAATAGGTGTAAGATTGCTCATTTTTTATTAAGCCAAAAAAAATCAAAAACAAGTTTGAGAAATAAAAGTTTCTCTTCTCCAAAATCTTTCTACTCTTCCAAAATTCCCTTAGCCTAAAAGCCTCCCTCCAAATATTAATAGCAATCCTCTTCCAACAAAGTGGTATCAGAGCCACAAGATTCTAACCAAAAATTTCTAAAATCATGGCAAATGGTGTTGCATCCTTTCAAGTTCCTATGCTCAACAAGAGCAACTATGATAATTGGAGTATCAAGATGAAGGCTCTCCTAGGTGCACATGATGTTTGGGATATTATAGAGAAATGCTACAATGAGCCCCGAGATGAATCTACATTATCTCAAACTCAAAAGGATGGTTTGAAAGATTCAAGAAAGAGAGACAAGAAAGCTCTCTACCTCATCTACCAAGCATTGGATGATGATGGGTTCGAGAAGATCTCAAGTGCAACCACTGCTAAGGAAGCGTGGGAGAACTCCAAACGTCTTGCAAAGGTGCCGAGCAAGTAAAAAAGGTACGTCTCCAAACATTAAGAGGAGAATTTGAGTCTTTACATATGAAAGAAGGGGAGTCCATTTCCGACTATTTTTCAAGAGTTTTGGTGGTTTCAAATCAAATGAAAAGAAAATGGTGAAAAATTGGAAGATGTTAGAATTATCGAGAAGATAATCCGGTCATTAACGAGCATATTGTCATAACAATTGAAGAAACTAAAAATTTGGAGGAGATGTCGATTCATCAATTAATGGGATCCTTACAAGCATATGAAGAAAAGCATAAGAAAAAATAAGATATAGTGGAGCAATTATTCAAGATGCAAATAAAAGATAAGGAAGAAAATATCGGAAATGGACGAGGTCAATATGAAAGAGGTCGTGGTCGGGGACGAGGTCGAGGCCATGGACGTGGACGAGGAGGTTTCAACAACAATGAAGAAAGAAGAGAATACCCAAGTCGTGGGAGAGGCAACCAAGGTGCAAGGTACGATAAATCTCAAATCAAATGTTATTCTTGTCAAAAATATGGACACTATGTTTCAAAATGTAGAGGGTCTCAAACCAAAGTCGAAGAGACCGCCAACCTTGTGGAGGATAAGGGCCCAAAAGACGTGACCCTACTTCTAGCATACAAAGGAGAATATGGGAGACAAGAAAACACTTGGTACCTTGACACCGGGGCGAGCAACCATATGTGTGGAAAGAGGAGCATGTTCGTGGAGCTCGACAAATCGGTGAGTGGTAATGTCTCTTTTGGTGATGAATCCAAAATACCAGTGAAAGGCAAAGGTAACATCCTAATCCGCTTGAAGAATGGAAATCACCAATTTATCTCAAATGTCTACTATGTGCCCAACATGAAAAATAATATATTGAGTTTGGGGCAACTCTTAGAGAAGGGCTATGACATTCACATGAAATATCATAGTCTTTCCATAAGAGATAATAAAAATAATTTAATCACTAAGGTGCCTATGTCAAAAAATAGAATGTTCTTGTTGAACATTCAAAATGATGTTGCAAAGTGTCTTAAAGCTTGCTACAAAGATGTATCTTGGTTTTGGCATCTTCGATTTGGGTACTTGAATTTTGGAGGCTTGGAGCTACTATCCAAAAAGGACATGGTGCGAGGACTACCATCCATTAGACACCCCGATCAATTGTGCAAAGGATGCCTACTCGGAAAGCAATTTCGGAAGAGTTTCCAAAGGAGTCAAGCTCGAGAGCCCAAAAGCCATTGGAGCTCATACATACCGACATATGTGGTCCGATCAAGCCAAGCTCCTTCGGTAAAAGCAGCTATTTCCTTCTATTTATTGATGATTTTTCTAGAAAGACATGGGTGTATTTCTTGAAGCAAAAATCGGAGGCATTTGAAGTATTCAAGAAATTCGAAGCGGCAGTGGAGAAAGAAAGTGGACTACACATAAAGGCCATGAGATCCGATCGTGGAGGCGAGTTCACTTTTAGAGAGTTCCAGAATTTTTGCGAGGAGCATGGAATAAGGCGTCAACTAACGGTACCAAGGTCCCCTCAACAAAATGGAGTGGCGGAAAGGCAGAACTGAAAAATTCTAGACATGGCGCGGAGTATGCTAAAGAGCAAGAAGCTACCAAAGGAATTCTGGGCCGAAGCAGTAGCGTGTGCAGTCTATCTACCCAACCGATCACCAACAAGGAGCGTGTGGGGAAAGACACCACAAGAAGCTTGGAGTGGAAGGAAGCCAGGAATCTCCCATCTAAGAGTCTTTGGAAGCAAAGCATACGCACATGTACCTGACAAGACACGGAGTAAGCTCGATGACAAAAATAAGGCGTTCATCTTTATCGGGTATGATTCCAACTCAAAAGGCTACAAATTATATAATCCAGATACTAACAAGCTTGTGATAAGTCGGGACGTGGAGTTTGATGAAGAAGGACAATGGAATTTTGGTTCTCACGATGACTTTAATTCCATTATTCCAACCGAAGAAGAAGAACAAAGATCTATAACAGAGGATGCCCAGCAAGAGCTAACTACTCCACCTACCTCGCCAACAGCAGTTCAAGAAGACTCGCCACCATCATTTCTGAATGAAAGGAGCGAGGAACGCGCAAGGAGTTTGGAAGACATTTATGAAGACACTGAAAGGTTAGAGGACCTAACTCTTCTTTGTCTATTTGCTGATTATGAACCATTTACCTTTGAAGAAGCCGTAAAAAGTAAGAAATGGCGAGATGCAATGGATGAGGAGATCCAGTCCATCGAAAAGAACGACACCTGGGAGCTGACTTCACTTCCAAAAGGGAAAAAGGCGATCAACGTCAAGTGGGTGTACAAGGCAAAGAAAAACTGTAAGGGAGAAATCGAAAGATACAAGGCGAGGCTTGTTGCAAAAGGATACAGTCAAAGAGCCGGCATCGACTATGACGAGGTATTTGCCCCTGTAGCCCGTTTAGAAACTATAAGACTAATCATTTCTCTGACAGCTCAAAATAAATGGAAGATACACCAAATGGATGTAAAGTTGGCGTTCTTGAATGGAGTCCTTGAGGAAGAAGTTTACATCCGACAACCTATGGGCTATGAGGTGAAGACGCAGGAAGACAAAGTCTTAAGATTGAAGAAGGCGTTATATGGACTAAAGCAAGCACCAAGGGCGTGGAACAGTAGGATCGACAAGTACTTGCAAGAAAATGACTTCGCCAAATGCCCACATGAGCATGCGCTCTATGCCAAGATGAAAGATGGAGATATCTTGATCGTTTGCTTGTACGTGGATGATTTAATCTTTGCAGGAAATAACCAAAGGATGATCGATGAGTTCAAGCAAGCGATGGCTAAAGAGTTCGAGATGACCGACATTGGGCTTATGGCGTACTATCTTGGCATTGAAGTCAAACAACTTGAGGATGTAATTTTCATCTCACAGGAGGGCTATGCGAAGGAGATCCTAAAGAAGTTCAAGATGGATGATTGCAACCCAGTCAACACACCGGTGGAGTGCAGGATCAAGTTGTCGAAGCATGATGAAGCTGAGAAAGTGGACACGACGATGTTCAAGAGCTTAGTTGGGAGCTTACGATATTTGACTTGCACGAGACCCGACATTCTCTACGCCACCGGCCTCATAAGTCGCTATATGGAGAATCCAACTACTACACACTTGAAGGCTGCAAGAAGAATTCTCCGCTACCTCAAAGGTACAATCAACTTTGGCTTGTTCTATTCAACTTCTAATGATTATAAGCTTGCTGGTTATAGCGATAGGAATTGGGCCGGAGACATTGATGATAGAAAAAGTACCGCGGGCTTCGTGTTCTTCATGGGAGACACCGCCTTCACTTGGATGTCCAACAAACAACCAATTGTCACTCTATCCACATGTGAAGCTGAGTATGTTGCCGCTACCTCCTGTGTATGTCATGCAATTTGGATGCGAAGTTTGCTAAAGGAGCTCAGATGGCCACAAGAAGATCCAACTACAATTTGCGTGGATAATAAGTCGACGTTGGCGTTGGCGAAAAATCCGGTGTTCCATGATCGAAGCAAGCATATTGACACACGCTATCACTACATAAGAGAGTGCATCACAAGAAAGGATGTACAAGTAGAGTACGTGAAGTCCAAAGCCCAAGTTGCGGATATCTTCACCAAGCCACTCAAGCAAGAGGACTTCATCAAGTTAAGAAGTTTGCTTGGAATGACAAATCAAGTTTAAGGGGGGAGGTGTTGAAAATAAAATTAAAATAAACTTGATTTTGTAATAATTATTTGGGCTTAAGAAATTATGAAAAATAAAGAGCCCAATTAGCCTATTTTCTAGAATGTGAGCCCATTAGGCCTATGTTCTAGAAATGTGCTCTAGAAATATCTTTAGAATAGTAGAATGATATAGATAAGTATGGAGTGATCTAGAGAGTGGATATTTTTGTAGAATTGTGTAGAAGGTGATTTGTAGCCATTAGATTAAAGTTGTGTTGGATAAATCTTGGCCATTGATTGAGGAAGTGGCCAAGTATAAATAGGTATAGGATTGCTCATTTTGTATTAAGCCAAAAAAAAATCAAAAACAAGTTTGAGTAATAAAAGTTTCTCTTCTCCAAAATCTTTCTACTCTTCCAAAATTCCCTTAGCCTAAAAGCCTCCCTCCAAATATTAATAGCAATCCTCTTCCAAATATATATATATATATATATATATATATATATATATATATATATATATATATCTTAAATTGAATCTTCAATAACTTTACAGTCATTTATTAATTGAATTTATGACTGTAGAATTGAATCTATAAAATTTAAATTTAAATTTGTATCTAAACTCTAGTATGGCGTAAATTTACTAGTTAAGACGAACGATCGCATATCTTGTTTGTTCTCAATTTTTACATAAAGTAAAATTTTAACCCGTTTTTAAGTTCTTTTAATAAGTTATTGGAGTACATTCTTTTTTACTTTTGTACGACGTCCTTTTAATTGTCCCGGTCCTTACTTACGTTCAACAAAAAAAATAGGACTAAGCTACGAATAAATTTTGCAGTTAAATGAAAAATTAGTCCTTAGTCCTGTTTAACAATATATTAATGACATATTATCAAGAAATTATGTTAGCTAAAAGCGATTTAGCAACTGTTTACTGAGAAAGTTTGTAGCTAATTCCTCTTAGCTGATCAAATAAGAAGATATTAGTTTATTTGTTTTAATTTATGTGAACATGTTTAAATGATTACAGTTTAAGAAAAAAATAAACTTTTTTAAAATTTGTGATCCTAAACAAGTCAAAAATGGCTCAGAGTATTTATGTGATTGTAAAAGTTTCTTATTAGAGATAACATTAAAAGTTTAAGCAAAATTATTTCTAACGGAATAGATCAAAAAGAATATAGATTCACATAAACTAAAAAAATAAAATAAATTTTTTATTTAAAAAATTTAAACTTATTTTGACTCTTCTACTTGCAAAAATAATTCATGTTATTTCTATTATCCAATTCTAGGGATACTCGTGTTTGTGCTAACCATGCATAACTCGATCATTTGCTATAATTTCAATAATGATATCTGAACATTAGCCTATGATGTAAATGTAATATACAAATGAGAAGATTCTTGGGCTTGAGTAATGATTCCACAATAATAATTCTCATAATTGGGAAAAAAAGCAATGATGAGAAGTTGAACAGAGAGAGTCAAAGAGTGTAAGACAAACAGTACTGTTACAAAGTACAAACATAAGAATGGGGACAACCTTCTTAAAAGACTCGTAAAATATGCCCACTCAATTCCACACACACAAAATCCATCTCTTCCCAAACTCCAAAGTTCTGTTATTTGCAGAATGTATGGTACTATATGATTTATTTTGGTTTCAATATATATGACGATGTTTGGAAAAAAAAAAGAGTTTAGAAAGAATAAAAGACTTTCAAATAGATGCCTTACAATAACTTATAGTAGTAAAAATTTACTTGATTATAAATTATTTTATTAAAGGAAAAACTAAATTTTTAAGGTAAAACTGATTTTAAATATGAAAATATGACATCTTCTTAAATAGACTAATAACCAAAAATATAGCAGTCGGTGTATAGAGTATTCATATTTATAAAAGATCGTACCGTAAGTAATATGATATAAATAATTCATTTTAATACAATCATTAGTAATTATTTTCACGACTTGAATCATGATCTATAAGTTACACGAAAATAATATTATGGTTACTCTTCAACAATTTCGTTCACTAAAAAAATATGAAATATAAATCGGAACCGATAGAGTATGGTTTAATTTCTTTTTGTTTAGTATAAGTTGGTAGAAGACTTCTTGAATTCTGTTCCCAATTTGCCCCCAAGAATCACGCAAAATTTTAAAATAAAGCTAGATGAGTGAGATCATCAGAGAGCAGTCAAAGAAAACAAAAGAATACTGAAAGACTGGAACAACGTGACTACTAAGGTTGAAGTGTGCATATTATACTCCATTTTTCTTGTTCTGATTTGTTGCACGACATTCTATGAAGAATAGAACAGTACTAACTGTTCTTCTAGTTTATTACGTAGTAGATCTTTCGTTCTTGAATTTCACGAACTGGTCTAACTTAGTTTGTTTCATGCTTCTGACAAAGCAAAATATGATTCTGAGACTATATCTTATAATTAACAACAACAAAAACTATCCAGTATAGTCCCATAAAGTGGGGTCTAGGGAGGGTAATATGTAGACGAGCCTTATCCCTACCCAAAAGGGCAGAGAGGCTGTTTCCAATCGACCCTCGGTTCAGTGAAGGAAAGGAAAAATAAAAAACAAAAACAAAAGAGTATTAGTAACTCCAGCAAAAGGTTAATATCTTATAATTAACCTAATAAAGAAATATTAGAAGTATGATCTATGCAGATTCAACCTTTGGCTAGCTTTTGTCATAATTTGTGTGAAATAATAAGAGGTTTTGCAGAGGAAACGACTAACATCCCATGTTTTGTGACAGTATTTGTAAGATAATTTTAGCATGTGACCCTATTACTTTCCAGTCTTTTTTGGTTGTTTCGTCCACGAAGAATGTTTTTGGTTACTAAGTCCCTTCCTTTTCTCTTTGGGAATGTTCTCTCACTTTGATGCTTTTACCCAGATTCTTCTTTCTTTTGACTGTATTTAGGTTGAAATAGTATTGCTCTTAGCTCCATTTATTTCTGTATTAAAAAAATTAAATATGCTGACAGTGTATATAATTTTTACTTTATGCGTCATTAATCTATTATAGTAGGTTGCCTACCTTATTCTTTATATAGCTATTTTTGCTTATTATGTACAACTACCATAAAAAGGAACGATGCACGAATTTGTTTTAAATAAGGAAGGAAAATCAATATTAGTCAGGTTACGGGAGATCTTTAGTCATTAATACTTCCGTTATAATTATACATGGTAACAGATAATTAAGGCAATTAATGCCATTAACAAGCCCCAATTAAGTAAAAGAACCGTTATAATTTTGCACTCATATATAAGGTCTAGTCCTTATTTGTATTGGTATATGATTTTTAATTAATATATGCAATTATTCTTTTACTTTATTTTAAAGGTTCCTCGTGGGAAAGATTATAAATCTACTTTGAGTTTTCTTTCTTTCTCAATTATTTCCACTATTTGTGTTTGTCTTCAAGTTACTAAGAAAGTGAAGTAATTTTGGTTAACATAACCTGATTTCTTCTTAATATTAGCTTTGGCCGAGAAATCCTTATTTGGGCTAAATAAATTGGTCATGTTGCCGGGAATCAGATGATCTGTTGTAAAGACCCAAAGGGTCATCACTTGTTTTCTTATCCATTCTTTGCTTCCGAGGCCTTGAAACATCATTTAGAGTAGCCTTGATTTGCGTGCGCAGTCCAGGTGCGTAGCCGGAAAGCTTAAATATGAAATCTTGTGAAAAATTGCTAAGTTTTGATGTTAAATGAATAAATTTGACTTTGGTTAATATTTTAGGAAAACGGATCTGGACCCATAATTTGTCGGTCTCGGAGGGTCCATGGGAAAATATGGGCATGGGCATATGTCCGGAATCAAATTCCGAGATCCTGAGCCTGAAAATGAATTTTTTTGAAAATTTATTTTCTGGAAATGTTTAAGAAATTGGAAAAGAAATCTGATAAGATAGCGATGGTATCGGGCCCGTATTATAGTTTTGACGCTCGATAGGTCTTATATATTTTAAGTCATTTATATAAAGTTTGGTTGAAATGGGACGTCGTTTGACGTGATTCGAACTCGAATTTCTAAAATTGAAACTTGATGAAGTTTGAGGAAAAATTCATGATTTTGAGGTTTGTTTCATTATTTTTGAGGTTATTCACGCGATTTGATCGCACATATCAGTTCGTATGATGTTGCGGAGTTAGTTCATATGTTTGGTTAGGAGCCCCGATGGCTCGGGTGTGATTCAGATGTGTTTCGGGTTTGTTTTTGCCTTTGAAAAATTGCAGAACTGTTGTCTGCTATTGTCCTGTCCTTTGTGCTATGCGATTACATAGCTATGTCCGCGATCGTATAGTGTAAATTTTGGAGGTCCAGTTTGTTCTATGCAATCGCATAGCCCCTCCCACGATCGCATAGTGTTAAGTTGAGAGGTCCTTTATTTTTTCTCTATGCAATCGCATAGTCCTGTTCGCGATCGCAATGCCCAACATGCTTCTTCTATGCGATCGCGGTGCTACTTTCGCAATCGCAGTGACCGTTTCCCCCTTCCTCTTTGCGATCGAGTTGCATTCTTCACGATTGCATAGACTTTCGATCAGTTAAATTTTTAAACTTTAGAATTTGTAGCTACGAGATTTATTAGAAATTTCAGAAAACCCTTTTCTTCTCCAAGCTTTTAGGAGACCATTGAAGCGATTCTTCATCAAAACCTCTTGGGTTTGTAATCCTTAACTTATTTCTTCCATTTCCTTCAACATCTATTGAAATTCTAGGCATAAAACATGTGAATTAAGGCAGAAAACTGGGTATTTCGGTAGAGTTAGGGCTTTATAATTTTTCTTGATGTAGACCTCGTTTTGGAATCGAAATTGAAAATAAAGTATATTTCGGGCTCGTGGGTGAACGTGTGATTGGATTTTTGTCGGAAGATGGTGTTTTGACCTTGCGGGCCCGTGGTCGATATTTGGGTTTTTATGAAGAATGAAGGAAAAGCAATAATTAGGAACTGGATCCGATTTGTTTAGCATTTATTGATGTTATAAAGTTATTTATGTGTATAAAATTGATTTGGAGCCGAATTCGAGAGGAAAAGTGGTAATTGAGGACTGAATTGATCGTGAAAGTTTGAGGTAAGTGTTCGGTCTACCCTAGCTTAAGGGATTAGGAGTTGAGTCATATATGCTATTTGCTTCTTGATTGAGTACGACGTATAGGAATGTTGACGAGTATTTATACGCCGGTGTCGAGCATGACCGTAAGTCTTGAGTTGAGTATTGTTGTGTTCTTAAGTGACAGTTTGGATGTTTAATTGATGATTCATGATATTGGGTAAAGATTTAGTTTAACCTCATGGACTTTATTTATGCCTAAGTAATTGGTTATAGCTGGTTATTCCCTTGCCGGGAAATTTCTATGCTGCTTTGTTTTCTTTGTTGGGATTTTAAGATGATATTGTGTTGGATTAAAATGGGAGTGGGTGGTACGCCTGCCACAAGTTATGAATGAAATGGGAGCTGGTGGTACGCACCACAAGTATTGATGAAATGGGAGCGGGTGGTACGCCTACCACAAGTAGTTGATGAAATAGGAGCGGGTCGTACGCCTACCACAAGTATTAATGAAATTGGAGTGCGTGGTACGCCTACCACAAGTTATTGATGAAATGGGAGTGAGTATACGTCTACCATGAGATTTAATTAAATGGGAGCGGGTGGTATGCCTACCACGAGATTTAATGAAATGGGAGCGGGTGGTACGCGAGTCATGGAAATATGAGAAATGGGATCGGGTTGCACTCCTGCTACAAGATGTGTACTGACAGTGAAAACCTGCTTTTATTTCCCTTATCCGTGCTAGAGTTAAATTGTTAATTTCCCATTGTATTTCCTTTGAAGTTTTATAGTATATGTGTGACGACCCGACCCGTTGTATCTTGTATTTTAGCCTCGCTATTCCCGTTATATGTTTCCCCGTGCGTTATTATATGTTTCTGGTAAGTTTGAAGTGGTTTGGATAAAAATTGGATATAAATGAGACAAATAGTCTGTTTAGGGAAAGATTAAGTTGGAAAAGTCAATTGGACGTTAACTTATGAGTTTGAGGGATCGGAACGGATTCCCAATAGTTCGACTAGTTTCAGAAAGTGATTTGTGACTTGGGAGAGAAGGAGGAATTGAAATTGGAGGTTCGGTGAAGAATTTGGCTTGAATTGGCTAAAGTTGAATTTCGGCGAATTCCGTTTGATAAGTGAAATTTTGATCCAAGGGTCGCAATGGAATTCCGAGAGTTGCAGTAGCTTCTTTAGGTTATTTTGGATATATCTGTAAATTTTCAAGTCATTCGGGCGTCGTTTGGTGGGATTTTGGATCGAGTGCAAATTTTGAAAGTTATAGTTTATCTTACAATGAAATTCAGTGATTTTGGTGATATTTGATGTTAAATATAGCATTTTTATTGCCCGAGCAAGTTTGGATAAAGTATTAGAACATGTTTGTGCTTTTGGTTGAGGTTCCGAGGGCCTCAGGGTGATTTCGGATGGTTGTCGGGATGATTTTTGGACTTGAAATGCTGCAGATTTGCATTTAGCTGTTGTAGAGAGTTTAACTCTATGCGATCGCAGGAGTCTTATGCGATCTCGTAGAGGGAATAGATGGGGTAGTCAGTGAAGCTATGCGAACTCGGTGAGGCAATGCGTTCGCATTGAAGGAAACCTGGGGGCACTGCAGATGTGCTATGCGAACACGGAAAGATATTGCGTTCGCATTGAAGGAATTTGGAGGACAGGAATTAAGGCTATGCGAACGCACTGGGTCTGTGCGAACGCATAGAAGGACGAGGAGGATGGGGAATTTTTGCACTATGCGAACGCATTGAAGGAGTGCGAACCCATAGAAGAAGGCTTCTGGGCAGAGAAGTTTTATTTAACATTTTATCCGCGAGTAATAGTTACTTTTCCTCCATTTTTACAAAACCTTGAGAGCTCATTGACGGATTTTGAAGGGGATTTCACCGGGAAGTGATTCGAGGTAAGTCTCGTGGTCTTATTACGTCATTTTATTTAAGAATCAACATTAATTCTCTGAAATTGGGTGTAAAAGGTGATGAACTAGGGCTTGAAATTTCAAATGAAATTTTGGGATTTGGAGGAGCAATTGGACTCCGATTTTGATAAACTTTATATGTATAGAACGTGGCAAGACGAGGGTCATTTTGATGTGAAGTTGTTATTTTTTGAGAAGCGCGCCCGGGGCTCGGGTTTTGCTAATTTCGAGATTTGGGTTGTTTCTCGATTGTTTTCGATTAGGTATTGTCCCATTGGCATTTTTGTGATGTATTCGCTCTGTTTTTGTTTAGATTCGACGCGCGAGGAGGCCAAATTGAGAGGCAAAGGTTTCGCGAGCTTGAGATTTCATCGGTTCGAGGTGAGTAATGCTAGGCTGTTCTGAGGGTATAAAACCCCAGACATTCACATTGTAACGCTATGTTGATGCGTGATACACACTCCATGATAAGTGCGGGGTCGGATACTATTGAGGGATTGTGACGTGGTCCATCCTGAGTGAGAATTATACTATATTGGCGTAGGACACACACACTATGATGACTATTATTGGGCTTTATGCCATGTTTGGGGCCTAGTGCCGACCTGTGATATCCTTCGGGAGTTGGTATTACTGTTTTAGCATGATTGCATGTCATTTACTATCAGTCCATGGTTTTAAAACATTGTTTTCAAAACCCATCCGTATTTCAAATGTTCTGAACTCATATGCTATCTTTTAAATGTATTTCAGCTGAGGATCATAACTGCCCAAGGGGCTTATGATATATTTTCTGGATAGATTTTGGGTGGCTCAGACTGCGCGCCGCAGCGGTGATTAGAAATAGTGGTAACACGGACATTGTATGATATGAGCGGTCAGGTAACATGGACTGGCCTAGTTATTGATTTTCGCCACTAGATGGTTGGTTTTGATTATTCGCCACTAGATGGATGGTTTTGATTATTTGCCACGAGATGGCTGGTTTGATTATTCGCCACGAGATGGATGGTATGATTATTCGCCACGAGATGGATGGATTGATTATTCACCACGAGATGGCTAGTTATTGCGCTTGGGCTGTAGGAGCCATTCCGGAGTCTGTACACACCCCCAATGAGCGCCGTCGACGACAAATGATATGGGTGGCTCGGGCTTCACGCCGCAGTGAGTACTGGATTGTACCATCATATGCATTGCATCGCATCCATGCATTTGCATCACACACACACACACACACACATATATCTATATATTGTTGTTCAGTTGTTCAATTGCAGATACTGTTATACAATGTTTTAGCTTACTTTGTGTAATTATTGGGTTTTCTTGCTTTCAGAGCTTTATTTGTTGTTATTACTCACTGAATTGGGAAAACTCACCCACTACTCCCTGCACCTTGTGTGCAGATTCAGGTTCTGCAGAGGATTAGCGTGTGGGGTTGCTGATTGTTGGTTTGACAGAGCATTGAGGTAGCTGCCAGCGTCCGCAGGACCCATGTCTCGGATCTTCTAGTTATTTTTTAGTTATTCTGACACTTGTATTTCCCTCATTGTTAGAGGCTCTAAAACTCGTGACCCCAAGTCTTGGGTGTTTTATATCTAAGTTTGCTGTTTTATCTTGAATTCTCTCTTTTGGGCTGTATGCCGTTCTTGGGGAGTTATTTTGTCTGGCTTGCGTAGCCTTGCGGCCGGGCGCCATCACAACCGGGATTTGGGTCATGACAAGTTGGCATCAGAGCCTAGGTTACTTGGTCTTACGAGTCATGAGCCGGTTTAGTAGAGTCTTGTTTATGGGTGTGTCGTGCACCGCACTTATAAGCAGGAGGCTTGAAATTCCTTCCTCACGTTGTATGCGTCCTTGAGCGTCCAGTATTATATGTGCCTTGATGGCTGGTGATTCCCCTATCGAGGGCAAATTATGATTCCTATGAGTTGATGTTGGGCCAGTCTAGAGGTCTTGAGGCCGAATCTCTGTCTATGGCTTGAGCACCAAGGTGTTGATTGAGCGAGCTAGTGTGATGAGCTTATAAGTTCGGTATTGTCCCTAATTGTGGTGATGGCGGCTGGATAGATATGTGGTATGTATGTTGGTGCCGTGTAATGTGTCCATTTGACTTGGAAGTGTTGAAGAAGGTCTTCTAGGTGGTAGAAGAGCCATTAAATGTTTGATTCTCATTGTGAAATGGAGATGTGGCCCGAGTGATGGGGACGTGACGAACATTTGCGAGTCTCCTAGCTGGGAGTGTGTATGTTGTGGTATGAGTCCAGACTCAGGAAGACTAATTATTGCGTGAGTATGATGGTGGATGATGTACCGAAATATTATATTGAAGCAAGCAGGTGGGTATCTCGCGCAGATTATTCCGAAGTGGTATGATCATTATGTGTATGTTAGAAGATCGTATGTGTAATTAAGATGTATCTTCTATATGTTATGATTCGAACAGGTGCAGCGCATGTTCAGGTATCAATTTTGATAAAATAATACTTGGAGTATTGAGATTAAGGTTGTTGTTATACATTGTGATGCTACGCCGAGTTGTGGACGTGTTGTTAGGATGATTTTGGAAATTCTTTGACAGGTGAATAGGCTAAATTATAAAGGAAACTCTGTCGAGATTTCTGGGAAAATTTGAGACTTAGTAGAAATTTTGTCGCCTAAAGAGTGGGCTTGTCGGTTGTGTAAATGAATGCAAGAATTTGAGAAAAGTTAGAATTTCTGATGATTTGTATTTCCACAAGCTTATGAAAGAGCGAGTTTAATCTCGCCATGATTTTACGATGGATATAAAGTATGGGTGTTTTGATATATATAGCTTCAAGCTAAGTTGGGGAGGTTGTTGTTGATGAGCTGGCGGTACGGTTATGTAATGTGTTAGTTCTGATTTGATGCATGTGAGAGAATCAGTTCTGGGTACAGAAAGTGAGCCGAAGGTGGCACAAGTGAAAATTTTTTTTGCCAAAGGTTATACGGTGCTTCGTAGATATGAAAATAAGAGAATGTTTTGAGTTGATGATAAGGAATGCTTGGAGTAAAGGGAAGGAAGTTGTTTGGTTGTATTGGAATGAGATCTCGTCTGGTGGAGAATGCTAATAAGGCCTGAGTGGTTCGATTCATTAAGTCAAGTGATTTGTAGTGTGTATAAGAGTGGATGATTTTTGAGAATGGTTTTGATGTGTTCAAGATTCTATGCGTATCTCTCAGGTGTGTTAAGGTTGAGTATGCGACCAAGTCAGCAGTTTCATTAGAACAGGTCAAGACTCGTAGCATTTTCATGTTAATTATGGGATTCTATGTATGAGTGTTTGGAAAGTAATGGTAATCTGAGTTGTCGAAAGGAGTTCTTAGGGGAAAGTACTTTGGAAATGTGGTATTTCTGAGAGCATTTGAGAAAGTATTCAGTGGCTTATGGGTCTTAGACTGTGTGGTCTGATTGGATGGGTCTCGTGTAGTGAACCTGGGCTGAGGCATTATGGTGCTACAACAAGAGAGTATATCAAGTTAAAATTGAATCGGGTGGAAATCTAGGCAAATAAAGTAACATGTTAGGGGACCGAATCGGTATGGTAAAGATATGATCAATCGTCTGTATGTGTTCGAGGTAATGGGTTCTTGCAAGCGTCGAGGAGCTAAGCTCCCGAGTAATGGAAGTCTGCTTAGCTTGGTTCAGGCAGAGGGATTCCATCATTGGAAGTTTAACTTGTGCAATAAAATTGGGAGAGAATTCTTATTGAGTGCATTATGGTTTGGAGATGTGTAGTATCTATGGTCATGCGGAGCATGGAGTGGTGATAATCTTCTTCTGAATGGGATCAATGAAAGTTCTGAACTAGTTGAGTGTGTCGATGTCTGCAGCAGAAAAGAGGAGATGAAGGTTCTCGTGTTATCCTAGGAGGATATAGTATATGCGTATGTTGTAAAGGACCGACATGGGCGTGTGCGAACTTTCAGTTCAGTTCTGAAAGGTATGGTAGATTTGGCTATGTTCTAAAGAGTGAGTAGCTTCAGGTAATCAAGGAAATGGTACTGTTAATTGGAAGTAATTTGGGGATAGCATATGTCTCGGAAAAAGGGGTTAATCCCACAACTGATACATTTGTAGTGTTACGGCATTTCCATATGGGATCGACTGCGGATATCTAAGTTGTTTGATGGCACATGGGAGTTTTAAAATATCTCTCGTGGGATAGTTGGGTACTTGAGGTGTAATCAGTATTTCGCATTGTGTAAATTTGGATCAAGTACGGTGATTCGTGTGCCGTGAGTAGTCGGAGACTTGGAGTTCTCCGGTGCAGTCTATGCGGTGATTGAGGATCGTGTGTGTTGCATTGGTATTGTTAGCGGCTATTGGGAATTCAAAAGCCGAGTGGATATTTCCGTGCTTAGTATATTAAATTCTGGATATGTTATGGGGATGTAGAGTGATTGTCTCAGTGTCGAATTATTCTAAACAATTGTACTATGAGTCATTTTGGGAAAGGCCACAAGTTGCATGGTGGGGTGTATCAGACTATGTTCTGGCTAGAGAGTTGTGTTCAGAGATTAGCACGTTCCATAATTGGGCCTTCGAGGCGGATGTCGGTACAGAGGTTTCTACCATTGATTTCGGTTCCAATATTGGGGGACTTTTCATATGCGTCCTTGTGGCCGGGCATGTCGCTGGGTGAGTCTGTGGATTTTAGTAACTATTTGGTGCCGAGCACCATATCGTATGGCTCCGGTATGAGTATAGTAGCGGAAGTGGAATTTGTAGCTTACAATGCTTATATGAATATCTTTCTGCACTCAGTTGCTTACGATCGATGTTGGTATTTTGTTGTTATGAGCGATTTGGCTCGATGTGTACCTTCCTATGTGAGACACGTTGTGTGGATCGGGTGGCGCGCCACCAAGAGTATGTTATCTGGATCGGGTTGCGCGCCGCAACCGTGTGATGCTGAGAATAGCTATCCACGTGATGATTTTTATTCCTTGCTTCCTGGATTCTAAGGGAATGTCCGTATTGAGAATTGCTTGGCGGGTAGCGTATCGGTTGTGTTCTTTCAGGACGGAATGGTGTATATTACTTGTTTCACCGTGAGTGTGATGGGTGATTGAGTTTTGGGCACCGATCTGTGAATGGTTGTCTACTTCGATCATGGTAGCACGAGGTGATTCATGTGTAATAGAGTTGAGTTTGGATTGCGCGTTGTGGCGAGGCCATGTGGAATTAAGACCCCTCGAGGAGGAGTCAAGTACTCTATCCCTATGATGTGAGACGGGGTCTCAGCTTGGTTTTGTAAAGCTATTGATGAACTTTAGGTATAACTCTTCCAGTTGAGTCATTGGCCCTGATTTGGGGAATGTTTAGACTGATTCTTATTGGCGCGTGTGTTATGCAATTGTGGCTTAGTCCTGTATTGAGGTATCAGATCACAAGAAGTGGTGTGTTAGACCCGAGGTGATAATTGGAATATTAATGAGCATGAGTAGATTTTATTTCAGCGGGTTAGAAGGATAATATCGAGGTTTGACTCGAAAATCTGTTGTGGTAATAGTCAACTTGGAAGTGACTTCATGAATGATTGATTTGAAAGAATGCTAATGTTCGTTGCATTTTAGTTATCGTTTGCAATATGTGGAAGTGTTGAAATAAGACATTAGCTAAATAAGAGGTTATCTATTGATATTGAGTACTGTGGGCAACTGCCATGAAAAAAGACTATCTTTCAAAGTGTTGTAATGTGTGGTATATTGCAGGAACGAACCTGAGGTTTCATGTGTGGGTTATTACAGCTGGTTCAGATTGATTCTGAGTATAGATGTGAGGTTCTGATCTTGTGTATGATTTCGGGTGAGGCAGTGTGGTTCTACGGTTTATGGGACAGATAGATTGTGAAATTTCAACTGTGTTGTATTTTCGGTACCTATCTGAGTTAGGGTGACGTGGGTTCACCCTGGGCATGTTCCTAGTAATGTCATTTGGTTATTGGGTTGCTCCTAGTACAGCTTTGGATACGCTCGAGGACGAGCGTTTGTTTAAGTTGGGGAGGATGGGACGACCTGATCCGTCGTCTCTTGTATTTCAGCCCTGTTATTCCCGTTATATGTTTTCCCGTGCGTTATTATATGTGTCTGGTAAGTTTGAAGGGTTTGGATTGAAATTGGATATAAATGAGAAAAATAGTCTCTTTAAGGAAAGATTAAGTTGGAAAAGTCAACCGGATGTTGACTTATGACTTAGAGGGCTTGGACGGGATTTCCGATGGTTCGACTAGTTTCGGAAAGTGATTTTTGACTTGGGAGAGAAGGCGGAATTGAATTTGGAGGTCCAGTGAAGAATTTGGCTTGAATTGGCTAAAGTTGAATTTCGGCAAATTCCGGTTGATAGGTGAGATTTTGATCCGAGGGTCGGAATTGAATTCCAAGAATTGCAGTGGATTCGTTAGGTGATTTTGGATATGCCTGTAAATATTCAGGTCATTCGAGCGTTGTTTGGTTGGATTTTGGATCGAGTGCGAATTTGGAAAGTTATAGTTTATTTTAGAATGAAATTCAGTAATTTTGGTGATTTTTGATGTTAAAGATAGCGTTTTTATTGCCTGAGCAAGTTTGGATGAAGTATTAGAACCTGTTAGTTCTTTTGGTTGAGGTGGAGAGGGCCTCGGGATGAATTCGGATGATTGTCGGGATGATTTTTGGACTTGGAATGCTGATGATTTGCATTCAGCTGTTGTAGAGAGTTTAACTCTATGCGATCGCAGGGGTCTTATGCGATCGCATAGAGGGAATTGGTGGGGTAGTCATTGAAGCTATGCGAATGCGGTGAGGCAATTCGTTCGCATTGAAGGAAACCAGGGGGCACTGGAGATGTGCTATGCGAACGCGGAAAGGTATTGCGTTTGCATTGAAGGAATTTGGAGGGAAGGACGAGAAGGCTGGGGAATTTTGCACTATGTGAACACACTAAAGTAGTGCGAACACATAGAAGAAGGCGTCTAGGCAGAGAAGTTTTATTTAACATTTTATCCACGAGTAAGGGTCACTTTTCCTCCATTTTTACAAAACCTTGAGAGCTCATTGACGGATTTTGAATGGGATTTCACCGGGAAATGATTGGATGTAAGTCTCGTGGTCTTATTATGTCATTTTATTTAAGAATTAACCATTAATTCTCTGAAATTGGGTGTAAAAGGTGATGAACTAGGGCTTGAAATTTCAAATGAATTTGGGGATTTGGAGGAGCAATTGGACTCCGATTTTGATAAACTTTATATGTATAGACTCGTTGCGAGACAGGGGTCATTTTGATGTGAATTTTGTATTTTTCGAGAAGCAAGCCCGGATCTCGGGTTTTGCTAGTTTCGAGATTTTGGCTATTTCTCGGTTGTTTTCGATTGAGTATTGTCCCATTGGCATTTTTGTGATATATTCGCTCTGTTTTTGTTTTGATTTGACGCGCGAGGAGGCCAAATTGAGAGGCAAAGGCGTCGCGAGCTTGAGATTTCATCGGTTTCGAGGTGAGTAATGCTAGTAAAATCTTTTCTGAGGGTTTGAAACCCCGGACCTTCACATTGTAATGTTATGTTGAGGTGTGACACGCACTCTATGATAAATCCGGGGTTGGATACTGTTGAGGGATTGTGACGTGGTCCATTCTGAGTGAGAATTATACTATATTGGCGTTTGATACACACTGTGATGACTATTATTTGGCTTTATGCCGTGTTTGGGACCTAGGGTCGACCTGTGATATCCTTCGGGTGTTGGTTTTACCGTGCTTAACATGATTGCACTTCATTTACTAGCAGTCTATGGTTTTAAACCATATTTTTCATAACCCAACCGTATTTCAAATGTTCAGAACTCATATACTATCTTTTTAAATGTATTTAGGCTGAGGATCATTGTTTATAACTGCACAAGGGGCTTATGATATATTTTCTGGACTTATTTTGGGTGGCTCGGGCTGCGCACCAGAGTGGTGATTAGAAATAATGTCAACACGGACACTGTGTGATATGAGCGGTCAGGTAACATGGACTGGCCTGGTTATTGATTTTCGCCACTAGATGGCTGGTTTAGATTATTCGCCACTAGATGGCTGGTTTGATTATTCTCCACGAGATGGCTGGTTTGATTATTTGCCACGAGATAGCTGGTTTGCTTATTTGCCACGAGATGGCTGGTTATTGCGCTTGGGCTGTAGGAGCCCTTCCGGAGTCTGTACACACACGTGCAGTGAGCACCGTCGATGATAAATGATATGGGTGGCTCGGGCTGCACGCCGCAGTGGGTACGTGATTGTACCATCATATGCAATGCATCGCATCCCTGCATTTGCATTATATATATACAACAACAACAACTACCCAGTATACTCCCACTAGGTGGGGTCTGGGATTTGCATTATATATATATATATATTGTTGTTCAGTTGCAGATACTATTATACACTGTGTTAGCTTACTTTGTGTAATTATTGGGTTTTCTTGCTTTCGGAGCTTTATTTGATGTTATTACTAGCTGAGTTGCTAGACTCACCCACTACTCCCTGCACCTTGTGTGCAGATTCAGGTTCTCCAGAGGATAGCGCGTGAAGTTGCTGGTTGTCAGTTTGACAGAGTATTAAGGTAGCTGCCAGCGTCCGCAGGACCCACGTCTCGGATCTTCTAGTTATTTTCTAGTTATTCTGACACTTGTATTTCCCTCATTGTGACATGTACTCAGTATTGTTAGAGGCTCTAAAACTCGTGACCTCAAGTCTTGGGAGTTTTATATCTAAGTTTGTTGTTTTATCTTGAATAAGTCTCTCTTTGGGCTGTATGCCATTCTCGGGGAGTTATTTGGTCGGGCTTGCATAGCCTTGCGGCCAGGCGCTATCACGATCGGGATTTGGGTCATGAAAATATGTTGACCCCGACGTATGTTCCCCTCCCATTAAAATGTTTATTCTTGTTTATTTTCCGCTGTATATGAATATATCTGCATAGGTTTATCTGGAGTCTAGTTCTAGCCTCGTCACTGCCTCACCGGGGTTAGGCCACACTTACCAGCACATAGGGCCGGTTGTGCTGATACTGCACTTTGTACTCTTTTGCATAGATCTTGAGACCGGAGTAACATACAGTGCACAGACGTAGATTGGGAGCAGGCCTTTAGTCCACGAGATCCCAAGGTAGTTCTACTGGCGTCCGTAGGCCCGACATCTCCTCAATCTTTTATTTCCCTATTTCATCTCCTCATTTCTGAGACAGCGTGTCTTTATATTCGGACTTTGTATTTAGCATTCTTAGATCGCCTGTGATACTGTGACACTAGGTTTTTGGTGGTTATGGTTTAAGTTGATGTAACAGACATGAATTTTAGTTATTTTGTAGTTGTTTTTCCGATTATTTATTAAATCTCCACCGTTATCATGATTATTGTTCTATAATTGCTAATAAGAAGTAATTGGTTAATGAAGTAATTAAAAATAGTTTTGGCTTGCCTAGCTCTCATTAGTAGGTGCCATCATGACTCTAAGGGTGAGAAATCCGGGTCGTGACAAATTGGTATTAGAGCTCTAGGTTACATGGGTCTCTCAGCTCACAGACAAACTTAGTAGATTCTGAGGGATCGGTATGGAGACGTCTGTATTTATCCCCCAGAGGCTACAGAGTTAGGAAAATTTTCACATGTTCTTTCTTGTCGTGTAGTTTTGTTTCTCAATGCTATGTTGAAATCACTACTTTTGTTCATTTGCGATAGCGAGGTCATGTACCGCTTTTTGCATCGAGTAGCAACACAGACCGGTGATAGATCAGCTACGTCTTCGGAGGCTTTATGGAGGTTGGATAAGTTTCACCAAGCTCTTCACTGCTACATTCAGCAGTGCATCTATTGAGGATCCCCAAGATTATCTAGACAGCTGTCATGAGGTTCTCAGAACATAGGGATTATGGAGAACAATGGGGTCGATTTTCCTATATTCCGATTGCCTGGATCCACCAGTACTTAGTAGAGGGATTATTAAAGCTTAGCTAGACCAGTCGGTTCACCATCTTTGACTTGGGAACAATTCACAGTGACGTTTCTGGAGAAGTTTCTTCGTGTGACTCAGAGAGAGGCCTTTTGGAGGTAGTTTGAGCACCTCCAGCAGTGTTCCATAATAGTCACCTAGTACGAGACCACGTTTATTGACTTAGCTCGTCATGCACTTGTCATACTTCCCACCGAGGGAGAGGGGGTGAGGAGGTTTATTGATGGTCTTATTCAGCCGATTCGTCTTCAAATGGCCAAGGAAGCCGGGAGTGAGATCACATTTAAGGAGTCGGCTAATGTGGCCCACAAAGTTAATATGGTTTTGTCACAAGGAGGTGGTCATGGGTCGGATAAGAGTCCCCGTCATTCAGGCAGATTCAGTGGTACCTCATCTGGAGGTAGTGATTCATATGGTAAATGCCATCTTTCTACGCCCGTTCAGTCAGCTTTTCAAGTTTCTCACGGTGCTTCAGGTAGCCGTGGTTCTCATGTGCAGTATCCTGATCAGCAGTCCTTCAGTGCACCACAAGCTCCTATCAGCGCACCACCGTTTTAGAGTTTCCCGGGTCGTTCGCCGAGGGCTTGTTTTACTTGTGGCGACATGAGGCACATTTCTAGGTATTTCCCTCAAGCTTCGAGCAGTTCTCAACATCAGGGTTTTCATTCTATTGTACAGGCACCAAATGTTCCACACGTCTCCCAACCAGCTAGAGGTTGGGGTAGAGGTGCTAGAGGTGGAGGTAGAGGTCCTAGAGGCTGAGCTCAGGCCGCTAGTGGTATAGGCCAGCCAGCAGCAGGCCGTCCCAGAGATGTGGTTCAGGGTAGTGGGGCCTAGCTCCGATATTATGCTCTCCCAGCCAGGCCTGAGGCTAGGTCTTCAGATGCAGTCATTACAGGTACCATTATGGTTTGTGATATAGGTGCTTCGGTTTTGTTTGATCTGGGGTCTATGTATTCGTATGTGTCATCCTGTTTTCCCCGTACTTGATCTTGCCTAGTGATACATTGGGTGTTCCTGTTTATGTGTCTACACCGGTGGGTGATTCTATTATGATCGATTGAGTCCATCGTTCTTGCATTGTGGTGATTGGGGGTCTTGAGACTCCTGTAGATTTGTTGTTGGTTGACATGGTTGATTTAAATATTATATTGGGGATGGACTGTTAATCACATTATCACCCTATCTTGGATTCCTTGCCAAGACGGTGACCTTAGCTTTATTGGGTATGCCTCATTTATAGTGGAGAGGGACTACTGGTCAATCATCATAATGTTATTTCTTATGTAAAGCTCAATGTATGGCCGAGAAGTGGTGTTTGGCATATTTGGCTTATGTTCGCGATTCCAGTGTTGAGGTTCCCTCTATTGATTCTGTGCCCGTGGTTGGTGAGTTCCCTAAGGTATTCCCTTTAGACCTGCCAAGGATGCCACCTGACAGGGGTACTAGTTTCTGCATTGATTTGGCTCAGGGTACTCAACCTATTTCTATCTCGCCATATCGAATGGTCCCGCTTGATTTGAAGGAGTTAATGGACAAGTTGCAGGATTTGCTTGCGAAGGGTTTCATTAGACCTAGTGTTTCACCGTAAGGTGTGTGCGGTGTTGTTTCCTAAGAAAATGATGGTTTGATGAGGATGTGCATAGATTACCGGCAGTTGATCAAGGTCACAATAAAGAATAAGTATCCATTATCGAGGATTGATGATTTTCGATCAACTTCAGGATTTTCCAAGGTATTTTCGAAGATAGACTTGAGATCTGGCTACCATCAGTTGAGGATTAGCACTCGGTACGGGCATTATGCGTTCTTAGTTATGTCATTCGGTTTGACGAATGCACCAACAACCTTTATAGACTTGATGAATCGAGTGTTCATGCCTTATTTGGATTCATTCCTTCATTGATGATATTTTGATATATTTCCACAGCCAGGAGGAGCAAGAGCAGCATCTGAGAGTGGTTCTTTAGACTTTGAGGGATAGTCAGCTTTATGCTAACTATTCAAAGTGCGAGTTTTGGTTGAGTTCAGTTGCATTCCTAGGTCTTATCGTATCGACAGAGGGTATTCAGGGGTATCCGAAAAAGATTGAGACATTCAAGAACTGGCCTAGACCAGCATCAGCTACAGAGATTCAGAGTTTTTGGGATTGCAAGGCTAGTATCGTCGGTTCGTGGAGGAGCTCTCATTTCTCGATGACCAGGTTGAACCAGAAGGGTTCCCATTTCAGATGGTCAGACGAGTGTGAGGCGAGCTTTCAGAGACTCAAGACAACTCTAACTATGGCACCGTTGTTAGTTTTGCCCACAGGTTTAGGGCCTTAGATAGTTTATTGTGATGCTTCCCGTATTAGGCTTGGTGCAGTGTTGATGAAGGATTGAAAGGTCATTACATATGCTTCGAGGCAGTTGAAGATTCATGAGAAGAACTATCCGGTGCATGATTTCGATTTGGCGGCCATTGTTCATGCATTGATGATTTGGAGGTACTATTTGTCTGGCATGGTATGTGAGGTGTTCACCGATCACAAGAATCTTCAACACTTGTTAAAGCAAAAAGAGTTGAATTGGAGGCAGAGAAGGTGGTTTGAGTTGTCGAAGGATTATGGTATTACCATCTTATATCACCCGTGGAAGGCCAATGTGGTGGCCGATGCCTTGAGTAGAAAGTCAGCTAGTATGGGCAGTCTTGCCTATATTCCTGTCGGCGAGAGGTCGCTTGCTTTGGATGTTCAAGCTTTGGCCAATCGGTTTGATATTTTGGAGCCTAGTCAAGTTTTCGCTTGCACAGTTGCTCGTTCTTCATTATTGGAGCATATCTATGATCGTCAGTTTGATGACCCTCCTTAGGGACACGGTGCAACATGGGGGTGCCAAGAAGGTTACCTCAGATGCTGATGGAGTTTTTAGATTGCAGGGTTTGTATGCCTAATGTTGATGGGCTTCAAGAGTTAATTTTAGAGAAGGCTTATAGTTCCCGGTATTCCATTCATCCGGGCGGTGTGAAGATGTATCAATATTTGCGGCAGCGTTATTGGTGACGTAGAATGAAAAAGGATATTGTGGCATATGTGGCTCGGTGTTTGAATTGTCAGTAGATTAAATATGAGCATCAGAGGCTTGGTGGATTGTTTCAGAGGATTAAGCTTCCTGAATGGAAGTGGGAGCGGATCAATATGAACTTTGTTACTAAGCTTCCGCAGACTCGGAAGAAGTTTGACGCAGTTTTAGTCATTATTGATAGGCTGTCCAAGTCAGCGCATTTCATTCCTGTGGCAGTCTCCTATTGTTTTGAGAGGTAAGCTGAGATTTACATTTGAGAGATTGTTCGCCTACATGGTTTGCACATATCTATCATTTCAGACCGAGGTACGCAGTTTACCTCACGCTTCTAGGGGCAGTTCAGCGACTGTTGGGCACACAACACAACATTTCATCCTCAGACGGAGGGTCAGTCCGAGCGGACTATTCTGATTTTAGAAGTTATGCTCTGCGCTTGTGTTATTGACTTTGGAGGTTCGTGGTAGTTTTTGCCTTTAGTAGACTTTGCCTACAACAACAGCTACATGTTGAGTATCCAGATGGCTCCTTATGAGGCTTTACATAGTAGGTGTTGTCGATCTCCAGTCGGATAGTTTGAGCAGAGAGAGGCTCGGTTGTTGGGTACAAATTTGGTTCAGGAGGCCTTAGACAAGGTCAGGATCATTCAGGATAGCTTTGTACAGCTCAGTCAAGGAAAGATATCTATGCAGACCGCAAGGTTTGAAATGTGGCTTTTATGGTTGGTAAGCGGGTATTGCTCTGAGTGTCGCCTATGAAGGGCGTGATGAGATTTGGGAAGAAGGACAAGCTTAGCCCTAGGTTCATTCGTCCATTTGAGGTTCTTGATCGAGTGGGAGAGGTGGCTTATAGACTTGCATTGCCGCCGAGATTGTCACCCGTGCATCTAGTGTTTCATGTGTCCATGCTTCAGAGGTATCACTGCAATCCATCCCACGTGTTAGATACTGTCCAGTTAGACAGGGACTTGTCTTACGAGGCGGAGCCGGTGGCTATTCTAGACCAACAAGTTTGTTTATTGAGATCTTAGAGTTTTCCTTCTGTTCGTGTTCAGTGGAGAGGTGCGCCTCCTGAGGCATCGACCTGGGAGTCCGAGTCCGATATGCGGAGCCGTTATCCCCGTTTTCCCCAACTCATGTACTTCCTTCTTTTGTCCGTTCGAGGATGAACGGTTATATTAGAGGTGGAGAATGTGAAGACCCAAAGGGTCATCACTTATTTTCTTATACATTTTGTGCTTCCAATGCCTTAAAAACCTCATTTAGAGTAGCCTCGATTTATGTGCATAGTCCGGTTACATAGCCAAAAATGTTAAATATGAAATTCTGTAAAACATTGCTAAGTTTTGATGTTAAAAGGAATAAATTTGACTTTGGTCAGCATTTTGGGCAAACAGATCAGATCCCGTTATTTGACGGTCCCGGAGGGTCCGTAGGAAAATATGAAACTCGGGCATATGCCAGGAATTGAATTTCGAGGTCCCGAGCTCGATAAATGAATTTTTTTGAAAATATTTTCTGGAAATATTTAAGAAATTGGAAATGAAATTTGATTAGAAAGTGATGGTATCGGTCACGTATTTTGGTTCTGGCGCCGGTACTGGTCTTATATATATTTTAAGTGATTTTTATTTGATTGAAAATGGACATCATTTGACGTGATTCGGACTCAAATTTTTAAACTTAAAACTTGATGAAGTTTGAGGAAAAAATTATGATTTTGAGTTTTGATTCATTATTTTTGAGGTTATTCAGGCAATTTTGTTGCACGGGTAAGTTCGTATGATGTTGTTGAGTTAGTTCATGTGATTGGTTAGGAGCCTCGAGTGCTCAGGTGTGATTCAGATGTGTTTCGGGGTAGTTTTAGCTTTCGAAAAATTACAGAACTGTTGTCTGTTGTTTTCCTGTCCTTTGTGGTATGCGATCGATATCTATGTCCGCGATCACATAGTGTAAATTTTCGGAGGTCTAGTTTGTTGTATGTGATCGCATAGTCCCTCCTCGCATAGTGTTAAGTTGAGAGGTCCTATGTTTTTCCTCTGTGCAATCGCATAGTCCTGTTCGCGATCGCAATGCCCAACATGCTTCTTCTATGCGATCGCAGTGCTACTTTCGTGATCGAAGTCACCATTTTCCCCTTCCTCTATGTGATCGCAATGAATTTGTCACGATTGCATAGACTTTCGATCAGTTAAATTTTTAAACTTCAGAAACAGTAGCTACGGGATTCATTAGAAATTTCACAAAAACCTTTTCTTCTCCAAGCTCTTAGGCGACCATTGAAGAGATTCTTCACCAAAACCTCTTAAGTTAGTAATCCTTAACTTATTTTATTTCATGTCCTTCAACATCTATTGAAATCATAGGCCTAAAACATGTGATTTAACGCAGAAAACTAGGTATTTGGGTAGAGTTAAGATTTTTTTTATTTTTCTTGATGTAGGCCTCGTTTTGGGTTTGAATTTGAAAATAAATATATGTTCGGGTCGTGGGTGAACGGGTGACAGGATTTTGGTCTGAACCTCGTGTTTTGACCAAGCGGGCCCAAGGTCAATTTTGGGGTTTTAGCGAAGAATGAAGGAAAAGCTATAATTAGGCATTGGTTCCAATTTGTTTAGCATGTATTGATATTATAAAGTCATTTATTTATAGATACAATTGATTTGGAGCCAAATTTGAGAGGGAAATCTGTAATTGAGGATTGAAATTGTTGTGGAAGTTTGAGGTAAGTGTCCAGTCTACCCTAGCTTGAGGGATTAGGAGTTGAGTCATATGTGCTCTTTGCTTCTTGATTGATTACGACATATAGGCATGGTGACGAGTAATTGTACGTCAGTGTCGAGCATGACCGTGAGTCATAAGTTGATTATTATTGTGTTCTTAAGTGACACTTCGGATGTTCAATTGATGATTCTTGATATTGAGTAAAGATTTAGTTTAACCTCATGGACTTTATTCATGCTAAGGATTGGTTATAGATGGTTATTCCCTTGCCGGGAAATTTATATGTTGCTTTGTTTCCCTTGTCGGGATTTTAATGCGATATTGTGTTGGATTGAAATTGGAGCGGGTGGTATGCCTAACACAAGTTATTAATGAAATGGGAGCGGGTGGTACGCCTACCACAAGTATTGATAAAATGGGAGCGGGTGGTACGCCTACCACAAGTTATTGATGAAATGGGAGCGGGCAGTACACATACCACAAATATTGATGAAATGGGAGCGCGTGGTACGCCTACCACAAGTTATTGATGAAATGGGAGCAGGTGGTACGCCTACTACGACATTTACTGAAATAGGTGTGTGTGGTATGCCTACCACGAGATTTAATAAAATGGGAGCAGGTGGTATGCCTACCACAGAAATGTGAGAAATGTGATCAAGTTTCACGCCTGCAACGAGATATGTACTAACAGTGAAAACCTGCTTTTATATTCTTTATCCGTGTTAGATTTAAATTGTTAGTTTCCCATTATATTTCCTTCGAAGTTCTATAGTATATGCTATCCTAGAATTATGTTCCCCTCCCATTAATATATTTATTCTTGTTTCTTTTCCGCTGATGAATATAACTGCACAGGTTTATCAGGAGTCTGGTCCTAGCCTCGTCACTACCTCGCCAGAGTTAGGCCAGACACTTACCAGCACATGGGGTTGGTTGTGCTGATACTACACTCTGAGCTCTTTTGAATAGATCCTGATACCTGAGCAGTATACGTTGCAGTAGTAGTAGTTTGGGATCAGGCCTTTAGTCTATGAGATCCCGAGGTAGTTCTACTAGCATTCGCAGGCCCACCATCTCCTCTATCTTTTATATCCCTGTTTCATCTTCTCGTTTCTGAGACAATGTGTCTTTATTTTTGGACTTTGTATTTGGAATTCTTAGATTGTCTGTGATATTGTGACACCAGGTTTTGGGTGGTTAAGGTTTAAGTTGATGTAATAGACATGGATTTCAGTTATTTTATTGTTGTCTTCCGTTTATTTATTAGATCTCTGTTGATCATGATTATCGCTATATTATTGCTAATAAGAAGTAATTGGTTAATGAAATAACTAAATAAGGTTTTGGCTTGCCTAGATCTCATTAGTAGGCGCCATCACGACTCCGAGGGTGGAAAATCTGGGTCGTGATACCCGTTCGTTCACTTTCCAAACTTCATTTTTAACAACCAAATATGTCAACTGCTAATGAGAACAACCAGCTTAATCAATAAGGTGGAACTCTACCACATAACACACCCACGGGAACTCCTTAGCACTTACGTAAAAGTTCACATGAAAGTTTTGTTTCGTGCACACATGAACAATATGGAGGCGATCAAATCGTTGAGCAGATGCTTTGAAGCAGTTAATTATAGAACATGTGAATGAAGAGTTGCCGACTTTTGTCAGATGATCACCCAATGCATCACAAACTTACAACCAATTAATATAACTACCTAGGAGAATCTGCATTCGAGACTCGATAACGTTGGAAGTGGGGAAATACTCAATGGATCGCGCGATGGAAGTAAGGAACACCAAATAATTCTAGTTTACGAAGGAGCAACAATTCCAGTACTAAGAATAGGAGATTATAGCTTTAACGTCAGCACCTCAGAATTGGTAGCTGTTTTAAGAGGAATGTGAGATAAGGTGGAATGGCCAAAAGAGATGAGTTCTGATCCAAACAAAAGGATCCCTGATTTATGGTGCGAGTTTCACAATGACAATGGCCATAGTATATCAAACTGTAGGCTTTTGAAAGTAGAAGTTGAACATCTACTAAAGCAAGTATCTAACTGATTGGTTTATTGAAAAAAGAAGACAATCATACATGAAAAACAGGAAAGAACTCCCAAAGCATCCATCACCAAAGAGAACAGTCAATGTCATAACCTGAGGAGATGAAGTCAATGGGTAACGTGCGCAACTGCAAAAAAAAAACATCAAATGTTACTGACACTTACAGGAAACGAGTTCGCTAAGTTTTGGATGGTGATAGTATAACGTTCAATGATGAAAATGTAGATGGCTTGGTGATTCCTCACAACAATACACTGGCAATATATTTACTTGTGCATGATACTAATGTAAATTGAGTTTTGATTGACCTAGGTAGCTCAATAAACATCATATTACTGAGGGTCGTAAATTAAATACAAGCTAGTGTCAAGGTCATACAAAAGGCACGGTCTTTATATTGATATGATAACTCAAGCATTATTACAAAATGAGAAGTCGTACTGGCTGCATTTGTAGAACAAGTCATCAAAGATACAAATTTCTAGGCAATAGACGATAATATGGCCTATAATATATTCATGGAAAGTCCATGGATTCATGATATGGATGTTGTCCCATCCATGTTGCATCAAGTTCTCAAATTCCCTTCTGAGTGGGGGATCCGACAAATCCTTAGAGATCAACAGGCTCCACGAAACATTAACTCGATGGTGATTGCAAATACAACAGCCAACGATGACGATGTGAAATAGAAATTAACGAATTCAATTGGGGACAACTATGTTCATACTTTAACTAAAAACGCACAAGGGCAGACTGATGTCGGTTCAAGACATAATGTGATTCAATATCTAGAGGAAAATGAGAGTATTAAAACAACCACGGAGGAGCTCAAGGTTGTGGTATGATTTGTCCATTGGCCAGATCAAAAATTTTCCATGGAAGGAAACTTGAGCCTAGACATGAAAGGTAAGTTAATTGAATATTAACGTGCTAATGTAGGTTGTTTTGCTTGGTTGTATTCAAATATGATAGGTATACCACTAGAGGCGATGACTCATATGATAAATGAGACCCATTACACCCACCCGTCAAGCAAAAGAAAAGTAAGATATGGGCCTACAAAAATCAAGTAATCCAAGATAAGGTACAAAAACTTCTAAAAATTGGTTCAACACGAGAGGTAAAGCACCCTGAGTGGTTAGCCAATACTGTTGTCGTTCCAAAAAAAGAATGGAAGATGATCCCCTACCTGTGTAGATTATACTGATTTAAACAAAACTTGTCCAAAAGATTCATTACATTTACCACACGTAGATCAGTTAATTGACTCTACCACAGATCATGAGCTGTTATATTTTTAGATGCTTATTCTGGATATAATCAGATAAAAATAGACCCTTTGGATGAGGAAAAAATCCCATTTATCAGAAATATGTGGACTTATTGCTACAAAATCATGCCATTTGGTTTGAAAAATGATGGAGCCATATATTAGAGATAGGTGACCAAAATGTTTCAAGAACACTTGGGAAAACTATGGAAGCCTACATATATATGTTGGTCAAGTAAACATAGGTAGGGGATCATTTTCAACATCTGGCTAAGACCTTTGAAATTCTCTGCAAGTACAACATGAAGTTAAATCTGAAAAATGTGCTATTAGCGTGGCTTCAGGTAAATTTTTAGGATTTCTTAATTCTAACCGGTGTTGAAGTAAATCACGCACAATTCAAAGCTATTGAAGAAATACTGGACATACTCACGAGCAATAAAAAAGTACAAAGATTAATAGGTAAAATAGTAGTTCTAGGAAGGTTTATATAAAAGTCATCAAAAGAAATGCTTTAAGTTCTTTTCAGTAGTGAAAAAGCATAATCAGTTTGAATAGATTGTCCGTCAACAAGATCTGAAGGACTTACAGATGTATCTATCAAATCCACCTCTATTATCAAAAGCAAAAGATAGATAAAGGTTGCTCATCTACATCATATGTCAGAAGTAGAGGTAAGCACGGTGTTGGTACGTGAAGATAAAGGTAAACAATCTTCAATTTATTATGTTAGTAAGTCTTTAATAGATGATGAGGCACGGTATCTAGAAAAACTTTCTTTATCTTTAATTATGGCATTAAGAATGTTACGACTTTATTTTCAATGTCATCCTATTTCTGTTATAACGGTTTTCCCACTACGGAATATATTGCATAAACAAGAATTATGAGGTAGGTTAGCTAAATGGGCTATAGAACTCAATGAATATGATATTATATATTATCCTAGAACCGCTGTAAAATCGCAGGCGTTAGTCGATTTTGTTGCAGATTATAGCTCGAGCTTAGTTCCTGAAGCTGAAAAAGAGATGTAATATCTACCAGAGTTAATCTAGGTACTTGGACCTTATTTACTGATGGTTCTTTAAATGTCAAAGGAGTAAGTTTGGGGATTGTTTTAGTTCCAATATCGGGAGAAATCATAAGATAGACAATAAAATATTACCTAATTACTAACAACGAGACAGAGTATGAAGCTATGATTGCAGGCTTGGAACTCGCACAAAAGCTTGATATTGAACAAATTGTGATCAAAAGTGACTCGCAACTAGTAACCAGCCAATTGCAGGTGACTTAAGTGGCAAGAGAGATAGGCATGCATCAGTACATCGAAAAGGTACGAGAATGTCTTAGGCAATTGTAAACATGGAAAGTTATGCAAATATCGAGAGAGGAAAATGCAAAAGCAAATGCATTGGGAAATCATGCATCAGCCCATGATGCAACAAATGTAGAAAATACTATTGTGGTACATCTGTTTCATTCAGCCTTCGACCAAAACAAGAGTGAAGTAAATTTCAATAATTTAACTTGGGACTAGAGAAAAGAATTTGTGAACTTTTTCCAATATGATATTTTGCCTTAGGATAAGAAGAAATCCTGATTGTTACAGTTGAAAGCTGATCAGTATTGCATAATTCATGGGAATTTATATCGTAAAATGTTTGGTATACCTTTAGCACGATACCTTAGACCATAGCAAATGGAATATGTAAAGAGATAAGTACACGAGGGGCCTTGTGGCAATCATGTTGGAGGAAGATCGTTGGTGAAGACTATGAGCACGTGATTTTTGCTTCGCTTGACATGTTCCTATAAATTCCTTAACTTAGGATTTGTTTTTATATGATGTAAATTTTTAGGAATTATTTGAGTGATTTCGTGTTTGTTTTCATTTTCTTCTTTTATTATTAAAATTATTAGGATTTATTTGCGTGACTTTGCGTTTATTGGCATTTTTCTTTGAATTTTAGGAATTAATTGAACAAATTTATGTTTATTTGCATGTTTCATGTTTAATTTACATAAGTCATAAAAATATAAAAACATGTTTGCATCTAGAATTTAAATTTTGCATTTTTAGGTTATTAATTAGTGAGGGAAAAATAATAACAAAATTAGTTAATTCTCTTTGAAATTTAGAATTTTGGAGCTTATTTAGTTTATTTCTTATTAAATAGGGTTTTGGCTATTTTTTTATCTTTATTTTTATTTTATTAAAAATCTGAAAAAAGAGAGTAATAATAAAACAAAATACAAAGGTATAGGTGTGACATACAATATTGGCACCATTTTGGGCCAGTCTTGCACTAAACCCAGCCCAAATAACCAAACCCCACTCAAAATTGGCCCAAAACCATGCCCCGCGCGGTCCAAAAGCAATGGGCACAAAACGACGCCGTTTTGTGCCAAGCAATCTGAGCCGTTGATCAATCTTGATCAAACGGTCAAGATGCAAGGTTGGGTGCCCTATATAATTGTCACACAACACCCCTCTACCATTGATACATCGTAACTTGTCCAAAATATACCCTAAACTCACCGGTGTAACGCTGCCCAACCCCGCCGTATCACCACTGCCCGTCGCAGCCGGCGGCGTAACTCCAATGGCTTCCAAAATTACACCCCGGGATCCCCAGACTCCCTTCTTTCTGACCCCCCTAGGATCACCCCTCGAAACCCACCCAAGCTTGTCGAATATCCATTTGAAGCTGGACAGCTTCGCCATTAACGGTGGCGACCGGTTGCCAACGGCCTCCTAAATAACACCATACACTCCTCTCACTCCCCTCTTTCCAACCCCATAATTAGGCACCCTCGAATATGGCCCCAACTCCTCGAATATTCGTTGGAACTTGGCAGCTCCGCATGCACGGCGGTGACCAGACTCCAATGGCTTCCAAATCATCACCACCCACTTCTCTGGCCCTCCTCTACCCAAAAACACTTCCAATTTCTTTCGAATAACTCCCAGACCTCTCCAATTGCAAATCCAGCCTGACCTAGTTTTGAGTTCAACCCTTAAAGACCGTTTGAGTTTCAAAACAGAGTCACATGTTTGTTTTGGCCCAAAAACAAACCTGTAACTCCGCTTTGAGGCTCAAATTGTATTCAACTGAGTTTAACTGAAGAATAATCGGTAAGTTTGTCTTTCTATTTCCCCTCTCCTTCTATTTTTTATTTGACATTGTGTGGACGACTCCATGGTTTAATTATTAGTTCTAGGAGTCCTGAATAAGTCTATTGTGAGTTTTCGTTAGCCATCATGTTTCAAAGACCAAACTCTGATTTGTTTTGTTTGCTTTTAGTTTTTTAATTTGGTTAGTCCAACATAGTAGTTTCCAATTTTCAATTCGGATTTGCCTCAATTTTAATTAATAGTAGGATAACTATAACCATCCATGTTTTTCTTAATTTCATTATTTTATTTGAGATTCTGATTCAGTAGTAAATGGTTTTGAGTTTGATTATTGGCTAGTCCTGACTAATAGTTCAATGTAATTAGGGAATTGTTATAGCTATTAAGTAGTTAGTAGTTAATTACAGGATTTAGTATTAGTAAAATGGGAATTGCAGTATTAAAGGGGGTAATATACGATTTTCACTTAGTTCCGGTAACTTGTAGGATATAATAGGGGTAATATAGAACTTTTAACTTAGTTTTGGTAGTTTTAGGAATAAAATAAGGGTTGTGTAGGTATCCCACAAGTAAAGAACAATGCTAGAATAAAAGGATTTTCACTTAGTTCTGGTAATTTTTAGAATAAAATAGGGGTAATATAGAAATTTTTACTTGGTTTTGGCAGTTTTAGGAATAAAACAAGGGTAGTATAGGTATCTCCCAAGTAAAGAACAATGCTAGAATTTTTTAGACCCTTCTAGAAGGTTGGTTTAGTTTAAAAATCAGTAATTTTATGTAGCGACTTGGGAAACAAGTCAAAAAATGAAGGACCAAATAGTAAAAATCCGAAAATCAAAAGAGGGACTAGTAGTTAAATTGAAATAAGGGAGTTGCCCTAGCCTTTGGCTATAAAAATGGGACTCCAATTCATTCAAAAGAGGGGTTACACAGTCTGAATAATATTTTAAAAATTTCCAGATATTTTGGAATCTAAAAAAACTCAAAAATCTCAGAAAACTTCAAAAAATCCAACTCTTATTCAAAATTATTAAACCCCTGAAATTCAGTAGTGTGATTTGAATCCTCCAAATAGTGTACTACCAATTAATTGAAACTTAGTAGAGACACATTTTGTAAAAGTGATAGTTGACCTAGGATTTTCCTTTTAAAATAACAAACAAGGCACGCCATGCTAAACAAAACCTATAACCCGCATAGCCCTCGTATAATGCTTACTAAAATATTTAGAAAATTTGAGACACGTCGTTTAGTGAATTTCAGGGCCTTCCCCGTAAAGATAATAACGCGTAATTGCTTTAGGCGCGTGTTTAATAATACTCCTTTCCTAAATTCGGGTGCACATTTATGTGACTCAAATTCAAATCTCAACAAAGTTGAAATATGTCAAAATGCACGGGTGCATTTATGTGACGTGATTCGAGGTATGTTTTAACGACGTTGCCGTTCTCTTTAAATATAATAATAAAAGTGGTTAAAGAATCCAAATGCACTTAGGTTCATAATTGTATAAAATCAGATAATGTAAGCCAAATATTATAGTTGAGCGACCATGCTAGAACCATGGAAGTCGGGAATGCCTAAAACCTTCTCTCGGGTTAACAGAATTCCTTTCTCGGATTTCTGATTCGCGGACTCTTAAACAGAGTCATTCTTTCCTCGATTCGGGATTCTAAACGGTGACTTAGGACAACATAAATCTCCCAAGTGGTGACTCTAAAATATCTTAAATAATTTAATCTCGTTTCCATTGTCCTTTAATTGGAAAAACTCCCTTATCTACGCCCTTCGCCGGGTTGTAGTAGCCAAAAAGGAGGTGTGACAAAGACATTAATAACGATAGGATATTATTGGCCAAAAATGGAAGAGGGAGTAGAAAACTTCGTAGCAAGGTGCGATAAATATGAACATTACGCTAATGGCGTGCATCTACTAGCAGGACTGTTGTATTTAATCATATCACTATGGCCATTCATGAAATGGGGGATGGACATTGTAGGGCATTTGCCTCAAGCTAAGGGAAAGGTACGATTCTTGTTAATTCTAACAAATTAATTCTCAAGATAGCTAGAAGGAGGTGCCTTTAAACATGTACAAGAAAAAGGAATTTATAGATTTGTTTTGGAGAAATATTATATGTCGATTTGGAATCCCAAAGGAGATCATCTGTGACGATGTCCCAGAGTCCATATAAATGAAAGTCACTAACTTTTTCCAAAGCTGGCAGACTAAACGAATCACTTCTACACCTTACACCTAGTGGCTAGCTAGCAAACTGAGTTGAAAAATATGATTATCATCAACAAATTTAAAAATCAATTGGAAGAATCAAAATGTAAATGGCAAGAAGTGTTACCTAGTTTGCTGTGGGCTTACCGAACAACGGCAAAAGACTAGTACGGGAGAAACCCCATTTTCACTTGTGTATGGAACAAAAGCTCTAATTTTGATGGATAGAGGTGAATCAAGCACGAGGTATAGCCATACTACCAGGGCAACAAATGAGGAAGAGTTACGAGTAAATTTGGATTTGACAAAAAAAAGGAGCGAAGCAACATTAATTCGGATAACTGCTCAAAAGAAGATGATTGAACGATACTATAAAAGGAAGGGCAACCTGTGGTACTTCGAAAGTAGAGACTTCGTTCTCAAAAAGGTATTTTGATAAACAAAAGCGGCTAACACAAGAAATTTAACTCCAAATTGAGAAGGCACATATAGGGTTATAAGCATTGTTTGAAAAGAATCATATGAGTTGGAAACCATGGATGGCAAGGTATTACAATCACATTGGAATGCAATCCATTTGAAGAAGTATTACTTCTAATAGAGGCGGTCAGGTATCATGCAAGTTTGATTTTATTTTGTTCATTCAAATTTTACTAACCATTTTAGATGATAGGCAAAAAGTTGGCTCATACCAAATGAATAAATTAGATCCAAAAGACATGTAGAATAGTAAATTATCCCGGTCTGGGTTCCAATATTTTTGATGGCAAAAGGGTTATGCAGTCATCATTTAGAATATTATCTCTAAGTTCTGTATGTATTTACTTTTTAAGGAAAATGACCAAACATAGAAGCTGATCCAGTCAATTCTATAGCACTAAGGGGACTATGCATATAGAATGATATACAAGGAAAGAAGGTGTATACCAAGAGCATAGTTCAGCCGGATTAAAACCTTGAAGAAAAATTTCAAAGGGGTTCAAGCACACAAAAAGGATAGGCAGTAGAAAGTGCAAAATATTCCCACGAGGTTCTAGGTTAAGGCCATAAATTTAGTCATGGGAAGATATACCTGAATTTGTAAACCTGCTACAAAGAAAGCAGTTATGAAAATGTTGTAAAAACTAATTTATTCGAAAGTTCAAAAATAAAAAATCCTCAAATTACTTTATGTTTTATATCTTTACACCAAAATAAAGATGAGCCGTCATCTTCATTAGTGTTTTTAATATAAAAGGGACCTATTTTATAAAAATCATGCATATTAAAGTCACGTTCCACTAAAGTATTTTAAACGTAAGTATAAGCTCAAAAACTCAAAGAGCAGAAAGCATAATATGCAAAAAAGAGATATTTATATCATTGCCCCAAAAATAGGGGCGGAAATATTCCAAAAATTATCTAAAAACAAGAAGAGAATTCCAACAAAAACCAAAAACAAACAACTTCAACAAAAGTCAAGAAGAAAAAACTAGGGAGCATCGTCCACGGGAAAAGAAGGATTAACTTGAGAAGATGAGGGTGGAACATTAACTTCACCAGGAGTAATTCCATCATCATCAACTTTGGAACTTTCATCCTCGGGAGTAGAGAAGCTTTAACGCTGCTGAGTCTGTCCAATCGTCTCTTTAGCCGTTGCAATGTTAGCAGTGAGGTCAATACCCTTTTGGCCAACTTCAGTTAGAGTCTGGAGGTGCGTGTTCGAAAAAGGCCAACTAACATCAAGTGTAAATTATCTTCAAGGGCCTCATAATTCTTCTCCCACTACTCGATTGTTGCTTTCAACTCTTCTTTTTCTGCTTTTGAGGCTTCATAAGATGCCTTTAAAGGAGTAAAAGAACTCTCAAGGAATTGAATCTTGTTTGTAGAGGCACAAAGGTCTTCTTGAGCCGGGGTGACCATCTGCACCAGGTCACCTGCATATACATCTTTTTGATTAAAGAGCTCTTTCAAACTCCTTATTTATTCAGTTGTCTTGGAGTGTTGTTCAGAGAAGGAGGATTCTAATATGTCCTTATTTTTTTCAACTTGATTTGAAGAAGCTTTTAAAAATGCTAGTTCAGTGGAGAGCATCTTCAGTTGTTGCTCTAAAGCTCCTTTCTCAGCAAGAACGTCTTTCCTGTTGAAGGACTTTGATAGCTCCTTCCAATTGTTAGCCTCGATACGCAACTCAATCACCTACTGGTCTGTCAAAGAAATCCATTCTGATAAGCTCTATACCTGTCAAATTGGCTATAAAAAGACAAACAATGGGGAGTTATGAATGAGAAAAGAAGGAAAGGAAAATAAGTAAGTAAAGATATACCTTGATGAAAGAATGGATGATGTCATTCATCAAGGTCAAAGAACTGTGACCCTCAAGCTTTTTTCTTTCCATGGACCAAGCAATGGTTTTAACCACACAACAGCTTGACCAGTCTTTTTCAACATATTCCCACCATCGGGGAATTCAGTAAGATCTTTTTTCATACCCCTTTACTGCTAGATGGCTCAGATTCTTCACGAGGAGAAGCAATAGGAGCAACCACTAGGGTGACTGTAAGTGAAGAAACAATGGGATTAACAGTAGGTGTATTTGATAACATCAAAAGAGAGGCAAGTGGAGACTCTTTAGAAATAGGTCAAAATTCCTCTTCACATTTAAAACTTTGGGAAAAGAACCTTAGGGCTACGTATCGGGTGGATTGGGCGGTTATTTACTCTTAACGGTTTAGATTATCGATTATAAACATTTAAATATATTAATCTGCCAGCCACCCGATAAGATATCAGGCGGATTGGTATCGGTTTAGCTCTTATCAGGCAATTATTGGATGGTTATCAACCTAATTCAATTAAAATAAAATAAAATTTAATCTCTATATGTATAAAAGGTGGTCGGCGTACTAAGAGGGATGAAGCAGAAGAGACATCGTGATAGTAAATCATTTATCTGGAATCTTATTTATGATTATGCACATTGGAATTAGTCCATGTGAAAGATTTCCAATTGGTCGTTCAAGGGTTTCTGATGAGCTAGAGAAATCCAAAATTTGGAAAACTGACTGAAATTTGTGAACCTGCTCAAGTTCGTTCCTCGAAGCTTCCTGGTAGTCTAGTGTCTGTGAGAGTAAGCATATGGTTCCTTTCCGTTGCTTATTTGTTTTATTTCTTCTGCTTGCGGTGAGGTGTCTAGGAATTCATTGTTAGCTAGTTGTTCCTGAACAATTTTTTGTTAGATCAATTTATTTTACTGGAAAGAAAAAGTATGTAACTACACTGGTTTTATCAATTAAGTTTCATAACGACTCCAATGTTGTCAAAGAAGGGTTTTTGAATATATATATATATATATATATATATATATATATATATATATATATATATATATATATATATATATATATATATATATATATATATATATACATACCCTCTGTTTTAATTTACGTGAACCCATTTGATAGACATATAGTTTAAGAAAAGAGAGAAGACTTTTGAACTTGTGGTATAAAATGAAGCATATATATTTTGTGTGGCGATAAATCATGCATAAAGGTAAATAATTTCCATATAGGGAAAGAGTTCATTCTTTTTGGCATGGACTAAAGAGTAAATATGTTCACATAAATTAAAACGGAGGGAGTGTGTGTGTGTGTGTGTGCATGTGTGTGTATATATATATATATATATAATAGGTTAACGGATTGTCCATTCAGAAAATAGAATAATCTTCCCCCAAACTGATAAGTCATTGATAAAAGAATTTTAATCTATTCCGCATCCGTTAAACTATTATCCCGATACCAGTAAGCCATTAAGCTTCTATTTTGATTCGATTTTTAATTTCAGTTTGGTTTTGGACACCCCTAAGGAACCTATCTATAGGACTTGAGGGAGGGTTATCAAAGTTGAGGGGCGAGCTTGAGAGACATGGTTATCTTCATCCAAAACCACACGCCTTCTGACATATGGTTTCTTCACTGAGGTTCTATCTTTAGTATCCTCTTTATCTTAAGACCCATGGGCTTCAGCAGTGTTCCTCTTTGAGGAAGATACGCTTATAATTTGTTCTTGTGTAGAGCTTACAGAAAGCCTTGCAGAAGGAAAATAAGCAGGATTGACGCTACGAATGGAAAATCCTAATAAAAAAGGAGAAAAAGTATATGAATTAAAAGGAAGGAACACAAAAAGAGAAAGTAAACAATAGGAATAAAATTTTACCTGGAGTCTTCACTTTCCATCCAAATTTCTGTGAAAGAAATTTCCAGGATATCTTATCCATGGGACCAACAGTTAATTTTTTTCTACCCAACCATGAAAATCAAGAATTTCTTTGAAATATTTCATGGTTACTGAAAAAATGAACATACATTCATGTAAATAAAATCAAAACATCAAGAAAAGTAAGGAAAAGACAGGAAAAAACATACGTGCAAAGATCTATTTTTCAGGGAAATGCATGTTTTCATCACCCACTTAATCCACGAGGGGGGGCAACATCAAATCGAGCATACTAGTCACGTTCACGGTCATCCTAGGGGCTGACGAAAACCCTTTTACTTCTACCCACGAGGGAAAAGACACCTTCACGAAATAGTTTTGGAGAATAAAGGTGTAGCAAGGGACGGAAGGTAAAAGAGATAAAAATCAAACCCGAAAATAGCAAAGCAAGAAACTTCCTCCACTTGGGACCTATTTAACCGACACAAACATTAAATTAGTGACAAAACTGAATAATCATAGGGCCAATGAGATGGTTAAACCCTAATGTGAAAGGATAGGTGTAAACAAAAGAAAAATCAACATGGTTAGAAGTGATTCTTCGATTTGCACCAGGAATTAATACTGAAAAATCCAGTTTTCAGTGGCGTTTGTGTCGAGCCAAAGAAAGAAGTCCTAGAGTAATCAAGCTTGGTTAATGTTCAGCGTGTTAAAACATACTATAAAAGAAACATCTTTTTCATAGCTTTGCAACCTGATAGGAAATAAAATTCTTGAGGGACAATATCAGAAACCGTAGGTTCACGCATAAGTTCACTCTGATCCCTCCCTTAGAAGAATATCTATGGATGAAGGGAGCTTTAGCCCTAGAAGAAGATGGTTTAACAATGGTTAAGTGAGTTCTAGCCCTAGAAAAAGATGGTTTAACAGTACTACTTTGAGGAGTAGAACTACAAGTGGATAGTAAATCTAAACTACGGAGTCTGGCACCCCTACTACTCCTAGTAGGGGCAGTAGAAGGAGCAAGTTCATCAACGATCACCACTTTATGTTGATCTGGCGTTAAAGAAGGATTTTTGAGAATGTGAAGACATCTTTAATGGTGAAATACAAGTAAAAGATGAAGAAATACAAGAAAAAGTTAAGAAGATGAATGCAAGGAAAAAAGAAAAAGACTTGCGAAGTCCAGTGAGATGAGGTATTTATTGGGGAAAATAACCGTCATCGGGGATAATCATTATGAACTGCCATCATAGAACCTTTACTTTATGCGGATGTAGCCGCAGAAAAATCCTAAAAAGGCACTGAAAACTGCAGAACCAATTACAACAAGACACGTGTCATGAGCATTAAATAGACATGACGTATATCACATCGAATCTGAAAAAGGCATTATGTTACTCGAAAAAAGGCGACAAGGAATTCCTGCCATAAATACTTACCGATTCCCGAATAATCAATTGAGAATATTCAAAAAGTGAGGGGACTATATGTGTTGGAACAAAATACATAACACGTGAATTATCATCAAGGTGACATGTGGCACTTACAATTAAGTGAATTAAAGAATTCAAGAAGGTGCGGGTAGAAAAGGAACCGGCCCTGAAACTGAAAAAAGAAAGAGTATGAGTGGAATGGATAAAGACCATAAAGAGGAAAGATGCAGGAATATGTTATAAATAAGGAAGGAAAATCGACATTAGTCGTGTTAATGAGAGATCTTTGGCCATTAATGCTTCTGTTATATTTATATATGTTAATTCGTAATCCAGGCAATTAATGCCATTAACAATTCCCAATTAAGTAAGAAAACTGTTATAGTCATGTACTCTTATACAAGGGCCTAGTCCTCATTTGTAATGGTATTTGATTTTTTATCAATATATGCAATTATTCTTTTACTTTATTCTAAAGGTTCCAACCGCAATTCTGGGAAAGGTTATCAATCTGTTTTTAGTTTTCTTTCCATGTAAATTATTTCAACTATTTGCCTTACTCTTCAAATTACTAAGAAAGTGAAGTAATTTTGGATATCAATAATTCGATTTCTTCTCAATATTGATTTTGACCAAAAAATTTATTTTGAGGTTAAACAAAAATACTGACAAGAAATCCGTCCTAGATACCAATAATGTATCCTCCTTTTATCCTCTTTGTTGGAGCTATTACTCCTTTGACGACTCAAAACCACAAACCTTGAATTATAGGTTTGGAGAGGGGAGGGGGGGTGCTAATCAATATATATATATATATATATATATATATATATACCAGGTGTTCCTTTGATGATCCATGGTGTATATATACTTATATATATGTTCTTATTTTACGGTTGAGTTCATATTAATCTCATTCATTTTATAAAAAATCACACGATTTCAAATTTGATAATTTTTCTTACTGTTAGTATTACAATATAAGGGAACCTTAGAATTATTTACCCAGTGTGTTAGGAAGAACAATGCTGGTAATCAACTAGGGACTAGCAATTCATTCCGCTCCCAATTAATTATAGTGAAGCAAATGACACATTTTAGTTTTCAAGAGAAAATAATTCAGTTATCGTGAGGTCAAAATTGAAATGCAATTGTCCTAAGCGAACCGTTTTTACTCTACCAGCCATGTTAAGAAAGAATGAAAAAGAAAGCATCTCAAGTGACCCACTGAAAAATACAGATATTAAAAACGAACTTAAATTGTATGCAGTGTTAGTTACGTTGTCACAATACTTATGCCCAAATTGTAATTTTGTGTATACCAAATTACTTAGAGGCCGCTGACATGTTTGTAGGTTTCCGGGAACTGTAACTTTCGCAGTCTATATATATATATATATATATATATATATATATATATATATATATATATTAAAAGATTTACTAAATATTTATAAATATTTAATATAAAACTCAATTATTAATTAAGATCGCCGTAGAGAAACTCGCATCCCAAAGTGCGGTAGCATGTTTCTGCAAGCACTGTACTGTAGTATTTTTCTTAAAATGGGAACACGTGAGGGAGAAGCGAGGAATCTTTGTGCTGTTCGGACTTTTGTTGAGGACCAACGTACTAACAAATCCATCCAAACATTTAATAAAGCAACTCTCTACGTACCTTTTTTAATATATATATATATATAGAGACAGGGTATATATAATTATGCTACATTTTTAGGCTATGTTATCTACAATTATATTTAACTATTTAAAGCAAGTCTAATTTAATTATTAGAAAAATAAAGTAAATAATTAACTTGATATAACATGTTAAAATACCTAACAATATAGAAAAAAGTCTTTCCACTCTCTATTTTGATGTGTATAGGTTAAGTCCAACACATAAATGTAATTTTAAGATTCCTGTGTGATAACACACCAAAAAAGAAAAAAAATTATGTCTTGCGTGAGTTTAATCTGTGTTTTTTGTACTAAGCAGGAAGAGCTTTTTATTTTTATTGTATCAGTAAAATGATAGGTAGGATATTAAGAAATGCAAGTTAAAGTAACAATATAAAATAAGAAGATATGTAGAATAAGAAAAGAAGAGATAATTTTCTTATTTCATCTAGTATCAAGTGTATCTCATATCACATTTCAATCTATTTATACTATTACAGAGAAGGTGATTGTCTTATACATGACATTAACAATTAAGATCATGGGGAGAGGTGGGGGTGGGGGGGAGTTTATCGAGATGCGGGAGTTATAGTGATGAGTAGTGAGAAATTATTTACATTATGGGTGAAAATAGTGGGAGTAGTGGACATCCACATTTATTAAAAAATTTATAATACTCCCCTTTGGATATTTAAAAAATAGATAATATGTCTCATTAAAAACTTTAGTAAGAAAAAACCCTGTGGATAAAGATCTTAGTGAAGAAAAAAAGTATACATATCTGTAATACGCTTTATATGCTGCCTTGTTAAAAACCTTACTAGGAAATCCTGTGGGACAAAACCTAGGCTAAGGGATAAAGAGTGCAACGGGTATCGTACTCCCCCTCATGAAAACATCACCTTATTCCCCAAAGACGGCGCATTCCAATCTTCTATCTCGACTTCTCAAATGTTGAGGTTGGTAATGCCTTAGTGAACAGATAAGCCAAATTTTTCACATGAACGAATCTCTTGAACACTAATTTCACCATTTTGTTGAAGATCATACGTGAAAAAGAACTTTGGTGAAATGTGCTTTATTCTTTCTCCTTGGATGTATCCGCCTTTCAGTTGAGCAATGCAAACAATATTGTCTTCATATAGTATAGTTGGATCATCTGTTTTCAAAGGAAAACTACACATTTCATGAATATGCTGAGTCATCTCATTGATTTCAACCAAACACATTTCTAACTAGCCTCATGAATGGCTATTATCTTAGCATGATGTGAAGATGTGACAACTATTATTTTTTTATTGATCGCCATAATTTTGATGTACCTCCATTTGTAATCAAATAACCTGTTTGAGATGGGCTTTATGTGGATCAGAAAAAATAACCTGCATCAGCATAGCTAATCATTTCTGACTTGAATTCATTAAAATAAAATAATCTCATATCTATAGTTTCCCGAAGATATCTAAATATATGCATAACACCATTCCAATATCTTTTTACTGGGGAGGAGCTTAATCTTGCTAATAAGCTTACTGCAAAAGCAATATATGGTCGGCTATTATTGGCAAGATACATCAGTGCCCCAATTGCACTAAGATATGGAGTTTCATCACCAACGAGGTCTTTATCATTTTCTTAAGACCGAAATAGATCTTTATTTATATCAGGTGATCTCACAACTATTTGGGTACTCAATGAATGTGCATTATCCATGTAAAATCTCTTTAAAACCTTTTCAGTGTATGTTGATTGATGGACAAAAATTTCATTTAGTACATGCTTAATTTGGATTCCAAGACAAAAATTTGTCCTACCAAGATCTTTCTTTTCAAATTCTTTCTTCAAACATTCTACAGCTTTTGGAAGTTCTTTAGAAGTGCCAATGATATTCAAGTCATCAACATACACATGTATGATAACAAATTCAGATCCAGACCTCTTAGTAAAAACATAAGGGTAAATAGGGTCATTTTGTACCCTTCCTTTAGCAAATACTCGCTAAGGCTATTGCTTCAACCCGTATAAGGATTTTTGAAGCTTTACTGAACAAGTTTCTCTTGAACTTTTATGTTCTTCAGGAACTTTAAATCCTTCAGGGATTCACATAAAAATTTTGTTATCCATTGAGACATATAAGTAGGTTGTAACAACATCCATCAACCGCAAATCAAGCTTTTCATGGACTATCAGATTTATTAGATCCTGAAGGTAATTGCATCAATAATAGGAGAATATGTCTTCATATGATCAATGTCAGAACTTTCCGAAAATCATTTTTTCAACAAGTCATGCTTTATATCTTACGACTTCACCTTTCTCATTTTTTTGGCATAAAAACCCATTTGTATCCCACTGACTTGACGACTTCAGTCGTTCGGACTATTGGTCCGAAAACTTCACGTTTTCGAGTTAAGCAAATTCCGATTGAATTGCATTTTTCTATTGTGGCCAACCATTTCTCTATCTTCATTCATCGACATATTTTGGCACACGATCCTCATCTTGTTGAATTATTTCAATTGCGACATTATATGAAAAAAACAATTGTTAACAACAACGTTATTTAGGTTCCATATTTTTTCTATAGAGACATAGCTTATCGAGATCTCTTCATTTTCATCATTTCCAGGTACTAGAACCTTATGTGAGGTCTTATTAAATTCTATGTCTTTTATGTTTTTCTTGAGCAATTGCCTACATGTTATGACCAATTTGATCATGTTTTCCTTTCCTTTTTATATGATTCTTATCCTTGGAACCGACTAGTCTACCACGTTTAAGGCATGACCTAGACTCATTTGCATTATCATATTGTCCGTCTAGGACATCAACTTGAATTGGAACATTAATAGTTGGAATACGTGATTTAGTGACTCGTGGAAGGTTAGTAAATGCATATTTAAACAAATCGAATTTGGAGCATTATATAAATGATTTTTTGAACTTCATGTTCGCATTGATTTGTACGAGGATCCAAATGAGATAGAGATAATATGTTCCAATCTATCTCTTTTTCCAGCTATTTGTTTTCTCCCCCTGATGTTGAAAAATTGATTCAGCAAAATGACAATCAACAAATCTAGCTGTAAACAAATCGCCTGTCATAGGCTCCAGACATTTTGTAATAGAAGGAGATTCATAACCAACATATACTCCCAACCTTCTTTGAGGACCCATCTTTGTGCATTGAGGTGGAGCAATTGGAATATATAATGCACATGTAGCGCCCCATGTTTTCCTCGCGGAATCGGGTTTATGACATTTTTTATGGGACAACTCTTTCCTTTAGGGAAAGGGGTTTACATTTTTGGAAATTCGCCACCTAACGATTTAAGGTGCATTAAAGCACCTATAGGTGTCATTTATAAATACGTTTTGATAACCGAGGATAGGATGAGGGCTTATTCTAAGGGGAAGGTATTAGGCACCCCTCAAGATCCACTAGTGTGGTTCCCGGCCAAACAGTTTTTTGTAAATTTATACAATTAGCGAATAAACAAGTATCGCTCAAATAATCGGGGATTTAATTTTAAATAGACAAGTGTTTGAAAAAGCAATTAGTGAAAAGCGAGATTTTGAAAAGAATTATAATCTAAGCATATTCATGAATGAAAAAAAGGTGTCCTAGGTTTGTTTATAGTATGGATCACATCGGTACAATACCCTATATGACACTCCTCAAAGAGGGGCTACATGTGATATTAATGCACCAGTCATCATATTCATATCTATCCTTTCCTGCCCTGTGAAGGTAATTAAAACGAAGGTTGGTCTCGACCCTTATTGTATGTTGTTACCCGTCCCTTCCTATCAGCCCAGAGGAATTTACGACTCATATCCTATAAAAAGAGGGTTTTAGGCAGAACCTCAGGTTTAAAGGCAAAATACTAAGTGACAAACAAGAACACATAAGACTGCATTTTGGGGGAAACCACAGAAAATAGGGAGAAGGTTTAGATATACCTCCACAAGTGATACACATAGACAGCACAACTCATACACGGGTAAGGTCTGCATTTAGATCCTAACAAGGCAATAAGTGATAGCAGTAGAACCAGATTTATTACATGACTCAGAAAAGAAGTTTGAATCAGGCTTGCCTACTGGTTTTAATACGTTAATAGTTAAACACTAATCACATAGTTGGTTGCCTAAGGCTTGCCTAGGCGTAAAATAACATGTACAAATTTTGAGATTTGTTAATGATTCTAGATTGTTATACCTAATATCATGCAATTCTAACTGTTGCAAACTTCCACGAGACTAATTACCAGCTTGTTTAGAGAAGAAGGACTGTTTATACTCTATATTTGGACTGGGTGTGATTGGATAAGTGTAATCCTATAATATGATATCTAATGCAGCATGATGTATAATACCTCAAACTTTCTAAATGCATATCGAGCTATCCACAGTCTAAAAATAGGCAGGAGTGACAGTTTTTGATGTTGATTACCTAAAGCAGGACTTCTAAGCGTGGAGCATGGTTGCAATATGGTGAGTGCATGAATAACAAATTGTGTTTACACGTTTACCCTAAGGAAGGATTTCTAAAATGAATTTCAGAACATGTTTACATGGGCAGAATTACATAGTAGCAGCTTATATTATTTGTTATTATATATCCTATAGACAGGATTTCTAAGTGTGATGAGATGCTAAAAAATAGTACATACAAATCCTAAATGGCATGATTTCTAACATGGTCAGGCAAATATGGTAAAACCCTATATGCAATATTTCTAACATGGTGAAGGAAACATAGTAAAATCGTGTAGGCATAATTTACCCTGGATTATACTACAATATGCATATTATCCATCCCTTTTCACTATCCAACCCCAGAGTTGTTTACAAATAATTATTACAGACCAATATTGAAATGAATTACATAAGAACAGTAAAAGCTTTACAATATAGAGAGCCTCAAACATGCCCAAACCTTTAGCACCTGATTAGGACTTCCTCCCTGAGTTATATAATAAATTACCTCAAGTACCAAGATTTTTTCATAGCCTTTGTCATATCTGGGTGTGAGAGAGTTCCCTAAGGATCCCAAAGGATCCCGGACAATGCTCACACGCAGATTTCATAGCCAATACAAAGTAAGTGCAGCATGGAAAGGCCAATTTTCATCTGCCCAACTTCAGAGGGAGCTAATGGGTCCCAAGGCAAGGCTCACAAAAAGGGGTAAAACTTAGTGGTCTAAGAGCAGAGTGAGAGTGCTTGAAAATAACTTAGTCAAATAATGTTTAAGTAGAGCTTTCAGAAGTGAAGAAAAAAGGTTTTCAGGAATAGACACAGTTATAAAAAAAGTTAAGAGTGAAAGCAGTTTCGAAAGAAATTATATGAAAACACATAATCACAAAAGGCAACTTAAAGTCCTTAGATTCAAAGCCATTTTGTGATGATACAAAAGGTAATCACTTGCTTTTAATTTGAATTCCATATTCTGATGCCTTAAAAACCTCATCTAGCATCACCTGGATTTGCGTACGCAGTCTTGACGCATATCCGGGAAGCTTAAATGAGAAAATCTGTGAAAAATGATAAATTTTGACAATAAAATGAATTAATTTGACTTCGGTCAATGTTTTAGGTAAACAGTCCCAGACCCGTGATTCGACGATCCCGGAGGGTACCTAGAAAAATATGGGACTTGGGCGTATACCTGGAATCGGATTCCGAGGTCCCACGCTCGAGAAATGAATTTTCAAAAAAAATTATTTTCTAAAACTGTTTAAAGAAACTTGAAATGAAATTTGATTAGAACATGATGGTATCAGGCCCATATTTTGGTTTCGGCATGCGGTACAGGTCTTATATATAATATAAGACGTTTCTGTGGAATTTTGTAAAAAACGGAAATCGTTTGACGTGATTCGGACCAAAATTGTAAAAACATTGATGTTTTAAGAAGTTTGAGAAAATTCTTTGATTTTGAGGTTTAATTCGTGGTTATTGATGTTATTTTGGAGATTAGATCACATGGATAAGTTTGTATGATGTCATAGAGTTAGTACGTATGTTTGGTTAGGAGCACCGAGGGCTCGGGTATGTTTCAAGTATGTTTCGGAAGGTTTCGGACTTAGGAAAAGTTGCAGGTTTTCTGTTGTTGGGATTCTGATATGTCCTTCTTCTCGTTCTGGGGAGGACCCTCGTGAACACAATGTGTTACTTTTTGCTTAAATAAATTCCTTCTACGCGAGTGCGTAACTCAGTTCACGACGCGAGGCATTGGGGGGTCATCAATTCACGGATGTAGTCCTGGCCACGCGAACACGAAGGCTAAGTGAGCCTGGGCTTGGGTGGGGCATTTGACCTACGCAGACACGATGCTTTACACTCGAACGCGAGGCTCGAGGAGTTTTTTCTCCGCGAACGTGAACCGTCTTCTACGAACGCGAAGGCCTAACCCATCGCGAACGCGATGGGCTTGTCACGAATGCGATGAGTATTTTTGCCCAGTTATTTTAAAAGACCAGAAATAGTAGCATTTCGGGATGTTTATAAAAACTCAAAACTTCTTCATCTAAGCACCAAATTGGGCGATTTTTGGAAAAGGATTTTACCACCAATTAATAGGTATGTAATATTAGACTCATTTTCTTCAATTTTGATTAACACACATTAGCTTTCTAGGATTAAATTAGGTGATTATGGATAGAAAAGGGATTTATGTAGAGTTAGGGTTTTTTATGTATTTATGATTTAAACCTCGTTTTGGGGCAAAATTTTGATACAAATTATATTCGGGCTCGTGGGTGAATGGGTGATCGAGTTTTGGTCCGAATATCGTGTTTTGACCAAGCGGGCGCAGGCTTATTTTTTTGACTTTTTAGGAAGAATGATTAGAAAGCTATAATTAAGTATTGGAATTGGACTGTTGAGCATTTATTGATGTTATTAAGTCAATTATATATAGATACAATTGAGTTAGAGCCAAATTTGAAAGCGAAAATGGTGTCTGGGGCTTGAGTTGGTTGTGAATTGTGTTCGTGGCAGCGAGGTAAGTGTTTGGTCTAACCTTAGCTTGAGGGATTAGGAGTTGTTTCCTATTTTTTATTTGTTTTTTGTTGAGTACGACGTATAGGCATGGTGATGAGTATCTATACGTTCGTGTCGAGCATGACCCTGAGTCTTATATTGTGATTTTCATGACATTGTTGTATTATTCATGCCTTGGTGAAGATTTCTATTGGTTGTGTAAAGTTGTGGAAAGAATTGTGGCCTATGAACATTGAGGAGCGTTGGCTCAATTTGTATACTGAATTGTGAAAGTATAAGTGATAATTGAAATTCTAGAGCATTGCCTCGAGTTATGAAGTGAATTGTGAAGTAAAAGTGAGAAAGAGAAGATATTATTATGTGGCCCCTTACTAGGCTATTGTTGAGTTGGGGTTCCCTTGAATTGTGTTCTTAATTTATATTACAGATGCTTAGGTTGATAATTTTTTGTGTTGGGTAAAGATTATGGTTACAACCGTGGTAGTTACATATTGGAACAAGTTTGGTTATTGCTGAGGTAGTTAGGTGTTATAACAAGTTTGGTTATAGCTGAGGTAGTTAGGTGTTGTAGCAAGATTAGGTTATAATTGTTTCTTCCTTGCCGGGATATTGTGGAGATATCATTGTTCCTTTGCCTGGATGTTTGTTTGATATCATTGTTCCATTGCCGGGATGTTTATTTGACATGATTGTTCCCTTTTCGGGATTCCTTATGATAATTGTTGGCTTGTAAATGGGAGGGGGTGGTACGCCTACCAAAAGATATATGAAATGGGAGCATGTGGTACGCCAAGCAGAAGATATAATGAAACGGGAGTGGGTAGTACGCCTACCACAAAATACATGAAATGGGAACGGATGGTACGACTACTACAAAATATAATTAAATGGGAGTGGGTGGTATACCTAGCACAAGATATAATAGAAAGGGAGCGGGTGGTACGCCTACCACAAGATATAATGAAACAGGAGCGGATGGTACGCCTACAACAAGATACATGAAATGGGAGCGGGCGGTACGCCTGCCACGAGATAAATGAAATAGGAGCTAGTGGCACGTCTGCCACAAAATATGAGAAATGAGATCGGGTTGCACGGCTGCAACAAGATGTGAACTGAAAGTGAAATATGCCTTTGTTTTCCTTATCCTTGTTAGTAGTCGGATTTTAGTTTCCTATAATTCTCCGGTACTCTGTTTCTACATGTTATTCCCCGAAGCATGTTTCCCCTTCCAACCTTTATTGGTTTATTCTATTTTACGTTCCATTGTATCATATATAACTGCACATGTTTACTTGGTAGTCTCGCCTAGCCTCGTCACTACTTCGCCGAGGTTAGGCTAGGTTACATACCAGTGTTGGACAATACGCTTTACGCTAGAGGGGGGGGGTGAATAGCGTTTTAAAAATATTAAGCGTTTTAGTGCGGAATTTAAAAACTTTGCAGAAATTAAAACAAGTGCAGTAGAATAAACTTACACAATGATGTATCCTGGTTGGCCACAAACGTGGTTAGTCCAGTCCCCGAGAGACTCTCTCGAGATTTCCACTAAACTTGTCAAGCTTACGGGTGCTTAACAAACCGTTACAGCTGAGGACACAAGCCTCACCTAGTTGCTCGGGGATTACAATCCCAAAGACTTCAATTGCTCGGGGATACCAATCCCAAAGACTTCAATTGCTCGGGGATAACAATCCCAAAGACTTCAACTGCTCGGGGATAACAATCCCAAAGACTTCAACTGCTCGGGGATAACAATCCCAAAGACTTCAACTGCTCGGGGATAACAATCCCAAAGACTTCAACTGCTCGGGGATAACAATCCCAAAGACTTCAACTGCTCGGGGATAACAATCCCAAAGACTTCAACCGAGGAATCACAAGTTCCTCAACAAACGAGAATCGCAATTCTCTTACAAACACAAAACACACTCACTTTACAAAGCACTCCTTAATGAGTAGATATGAGTAGAAATAGTACGCTCAAGATCACAACAACTTAGCTCAATAGAATGGCTTTTCAAAAAGCTTTATGGATGAATGGAAAATGATGATCAATGTAAGAAAGCTTTTAGCAATGAAAATACTCAAAGTGTATATGTTGTTGTTGTGAAAACACTGAGTTGAAGCTGTATTTATAGGTGAAAAACTCAGTCTTACCGTTGTCTAATTGCCAATTAAGGATTGCTGAAATTACTCAGTGACAATCGATTGTCAAGACTAAACAATCGATTGTTTGCCTATCAGATTAAAAATTCAATCCCAGATTTTACGTCAACAATCGATTACTTCAAATCAATAATCGATTATTTATAACGTTAAGAAATCCTTTCCAATTTTTGGCATAAAACATCGATTGTCCGGAAATCAACAATCGATTATTTTAACAACGTTCAGAAAATCTTTTCCAGATTTTAAGCAAAACATCGATTGTTAAATATCAACAATCGATTACCTGAAGGTAATTGAAAATATATGACAACGGTCAGCTTCAACAATCGATTATCAAATGGAATAATCGATTATTAATTAATTTCAAAACTCTCTATCTCATATATAATCGATTATCAAAAGCCACAATCGATTATCATTTTATTTAAAATCACTGGGAGACATTTTTCTCATTCTAATCGATTACCATTAGTTCATAATCGATTTTTATGAGTTTTGAAAACTTTGCCTCAGTTAACAATCGATTATCATAAGTACACAATCGATTGTTATGCAGTTTGCAAAAACCTGATGTTAACTGACTTACTCACAATCGATTATCATTAATTCACAATCGATTGTCATGCAGTCTTGGCTTAGAGATACTCGATTATCATAAATACATAATCGATTATCTTAGCCCAGATTTTTGAGGCATGCTTGGAAAACATTTTAACAAATGTAAATATGCATAGTTTAAAATCATTTGACACTTAATTTAAATATGCATGATTTTGGAAAAATAATTTTAGTAGAGAAGCCATGTTATGAGCCAAGTTGAGGAATCAAGATCACAATTAATATTGACTCAATTATAACATTTCTAGACTTTGTCTTGAGCTTCTTGTAATGCATCCATTTTGTGCTTGTCCTTGAGTACTGCTATATATCGCTTTTTGCTTTGTTTGACATTCATCAAAACCTACAAAAGAACACACGTTTAGTATATTGCATTTGAAACGTGTTTCCAACAATTTCCCCCTTTTTGATAATGGCAAACATAAGCGGGATATATGCAATAATTATTTTGATAATCCAAGACAAGTGTAAAGTATGCAATTTGATGTTCCCCCTCAATTCATGTTCCCCCTCACTTTAAGCATGAATGAAGTTGAGAGTGATATAGCATACTTCTTGATATCCCGTTTCTTCCCCCTTTTGCCATTAGCAAAAATATATACAAGGGAAGAATATGCAAAAAAAACATATGAAATAAACAAAAGTTTATTTATTGGAAAATAACATTACATGGGTGGAGCCAAACACAATAAAACGAACAACAACTAACCAACCAAGGAAAAACAAATCAAAAACAACAATTTCACATCATCAAAAACAACAATTTCATCATTCATTACCCCCATCCCCTTCATCATCATTGGGAGGCGCTTGATATGGCACCACCTGAGCATAGGCATAATGCACGTGATCAAAGTAACCATGGACCTCACGGGTTAATTGAGTAATTTGGTCAGAGATAGTCCGGAGGGTAGGCTCCTGAGGAGGATGAGCACGACGGGCTTGTCGATTTTGAGGAGGAGCGGGAGCATGATCACCATCATGATGAAAGGAAGACTCCGAAATTTCCCAGATTTTGGTGCTCTTTTTGAGAGGACCATTAGCAATATTGACCCCGGAAGCTTCAAGAAATTTCATTATTAAGAGGGCATAGGGGAGAGGTATGTCATCTCTGGTGGCATTGAACATATGAGATTGAATAAGCTTGCACCAATTGATTTTAACACCGGTGATAATGGCATGAAGAAATTTGGCATCCTCTTGGGAAATGGTGGTGTGATTGAGTTTACGGGGTTTGAGAACACGAGTGATGAAATAGAGAATGAAACGATAATTCGGGTCCATACCCTTTATGGTGGGACGACGGGAAGAAGACTCATCATAGGCGACTCCGGCTTGGCGGAAGAGATTAGCTTCATCAATCATGTCCCCGGCATCATTTATGTACTGGTAGATGTCTTCACCATCATGCGGAATGCCAGCAATGAGGTGGAGGTTATCTTCAGAAATTAGAATGGAAATGCCGTTAACATTGGTAACGAGTTCACCCTCATCATCTTTGTGAAGGTTGGAGTAAAAAGCTTCAACCAAAGTAATGTTGTAGTAGGGGTGAGTAAGGAGTAGGAAATTGAAAAGTTGGCACTCTCTTAGCATATTCGCGGCTGGAATGAATGGTGCAACAAGAGCGTTTGTTGAAAAGCGAGGAGGGAGAATAAGGCGTTTCTCAAATTTGGTTAAGAAACGGGTGAGCTCTTCATCGGATTCAAAGAATAGAACCGATCCATCTTGATATGGATGGCGAGAAAAAGAAGCACCTTGTTTGGAACGAGCACGTTTGGAGTTGCGGCTTGACATTTTTGAAAAAGATGTGCTAGGATTTTTCAAAGATAACAAGATAATTTGATGCTTGGGAGGCTTGAGTGAGTATACAAGAGCATATGTGCAGCCTATATATAAAGAAGGAATGAATCTTACACTTATTTGAAAAGATTTGAAGAGCTTTGAAGTCTGAAACGGTAAAAATAAATTCACTGACCGTTCAATAATCGATTGTTTGAATAGGATAATCGATTGTCATTAATGAAAATGATCTGACACATCGATTACACGCCAGAACGGTAAAAAAAATTTGAAAAAGATAGTCGATTGTCAAACTTGGTAATCGATTGTTTTTCATATTTATGACCTGACAGGAATCGATTGTAGAGCCAAAACGGTAACATAAGTTTAAAACAGATAATCGATTGTCAATACATAGTAATCGATTATTTCACTCACAGAGAGTTTGGATTTTGGCAAATAATCGATTGGCAGAACAAATAATCGATTGTTTGGAAGGGGGATGCTAAAATGATGAGACTTAATTCTATCAAGCAATGTAAACATTCAACAAGATTTCATGACAAAAAAAATTGAATCAACAAATAATCGATTATTGATACTGATAATCGATTGTAAGCATAAATAATCGATTATGATCGATTTTTCTTGTATCGAGACAATTTATACTTTCCTCTTACCTTTTGGGGGATACCTGCAAAATAGAATTAAACATCTCCGACGCTCAAGTCAGTAATCTATAAATGAAATAATAACTTTGAAACTAGTGTAGTCGGGTGAAAAAACGTGAACTCTTAAGAATTTTGTCCTAGGATGTTCTTAAGAGGGTTTAGGGTACTTACCTTCCCTTCGACTTTGCCAATTACCTGATTTTGAACATCCTCCGTTCATTTTGGTCTTTTGGCTCATTCTTCAATTTAAGAAGCTTCTTCCACAATTTTGCCTTTGTCTTCCTTGTATTTTGTCTTTTAAATTTTTCAAAAATACTTCCGATTTTGAAAAAAATGCTTAAATCGACTTTTCCGTCTCTTCCTCCTTCTTTGTGCTTTAATTTAAGGAATTTTGAATTCGTCTCCCGTCAAGTGTTTGGAGTATCCACTACACTTGATTCCTTCAAGCACACCTGCAAAACAAATCAATGCTCTTTTGGTACCCATGCCATTTTGGGTCCTTGAGGGTTATGCATACTATAATGATATGTTTGAGTAGCATGTCTATGTCTAGTAAAGCATGCGGGAGCAATATGACCAATTCGTCTACAATAATGACATGTCACATTTGGATTATGCATGCGTCTAGGCTCATAGTAGCTAGAATAATGCACATTGTTTACTCTATTTTCATTTCTCCTAATTTGAGCACCATAATCATTTCTAGGTTGAACATTTCGGGATCTTCTAGCATGATCACTGTTGTGCCTAAAATATGCATCATGTCTATGGTGACGATTGCTAGGCGGAAGGTCATGTCTAGGTCTCCTAATATTTTGTCTAGCATGCATGTTTGTTTTAGGAAAGGCATTTTTGTTATTAATCCTAGATTGAGCTCTAGGTGGTTGGGTTTTTGCATCAACCTCTTCTTCATTTATGAAGCCTATTCCATGCTTGGTTGATTTCAAGTTATCAAGCACCACATTCAAGTTTTTATGAGAGGAGTTGAATTTATCTAGTGTGCCTTTTAATCTACCTACTTCATTCTTAAGGTCTACACAAGAAGCACAATTTTTTGTAGAACTCTCGGGCTTGTCAGAACTTCTTTTCCCATAAAACTTGTTTTGTTCTAGTAGCTTCTCATTTTCCAAAACCAATTTTTCTAATTCTTTTTCTTTTAATGAAAACTGTTTTTGAAAATCTTGTTCTTTTAGAGAAGCACTTTCTCTTAAACTAGTGACGGTTTTTGTAACTTTGAGAAATTCAGCATACAATTCATCAAAGGCATTTCTCATGTCATCAAGAGTGTAAAAATTTTGAGAAGAGATTTGACTTACCTCACTTTGATTTTCTTCCTGTGCCATGAGGCAGAGATTTGCCGCTTCTTCATTTTCTTCTTCACTGGATTCGTCTCCGGAATCTCCTCCCCAAGATATGTATGCTCGTTGCTTCTTGAAGGGTTTCTTCTCCTTTTTAAGATTTGGGCAGTTTGTTTTGATATGCCCTGTTTCACCACATTCATAACATTTAACTTGCTCACCTTGCTTTTTCCCTTTGCGGTCATATTCTTTTCGCATGAATTTTTGGAATTTTTTGATGATGAGTCCGAATTCGCTATCTCCATCCTCTTCAATTGGTGATTGACTTGTGCTCGCCTTTAGAGCAATCTTTTGCCTTCTTTGTTCATCAATAACAGGGTTAAGAATAGTGGATTCATAAGTCTTAAGATTACCTCTAAGAGCGTCTATGGTGACGTTCGTGATTCCAATTGACTCTTGAATCGCATCGGCCTTTGATCGCCATCCCGGTGTTAGACTCCTAAGGATTTTTCGAACTAGTTCTTTGTCTGTGAACGTCTTCTTGAGCGCGTGGAGATCATTCACTATTGATGAGAACCGCTCAAACATCTCGTCTACCTTTTCGCCTTCCTTCATATGGAACAATTCGTAAGTATGAGTTAAAAAGTCAATTTTAGCTTCTCTTACCTGGTCAGTCCCTTCGTAAGTGACCTCAAGCTTGTCCCACATTTCTTTCGCTGTTTTGCAGCAGGAGATTTTCCTGTAATCATTAGCATTAACAGCACAAAGTAATAAATTAATAGCTTTAAAATTATTTTGGACCATTCGATTATCCTCGGCGTTGAATTCCTCTTCTGATTTTGGCACCCATTCTTCTTCCACCTTTTTGACAGGAACCTCATTTCCTTTGGTGTACACCTTCCACAAGTAAGGGCTGTTTGATCTGACGAATATCTGCATCCTTTCTTTCCAATATGAATAATTAGTCCCGTTAAACAAAGGAGGTCTTGTGGGGCACTGTCCTTCATCAATACCTGCAAAAGAGTCTAGAGTAGAAGCCATGGAAAGATTCTCTCAAACGGTTAAGTCTTTCAGAGAGTGTGGCTCTGATACCAATTGTTGGACAATACGCTTTATGCTAGAGGGGGGGGGGTGAATAGCGTTTTAAAAATATTAAGCGTTTTAGTGCGGAATTTAAAAACTTTGCAGAAATTAAAACAAGTGCAGTAGAATAAACTTACACAATGATGTATCCTGGTTGGCCACAAACGTGGTTAGTCCAGTCCCCGAGAGACTCTCTCGAGATTTCCACTAAACTTGTCAAGCTTACGGGTGCTTAACAAACCGTTACAGCTGAGGACACAAGCCTCACCTAGTTGCTCGGGGATTACAATCCCAAAGACTTCAATTGCTCGGGGATACCAATCCCAAAGACTTCAATTGCTCGGGGATAACAATCCCAAAGACTTCAACTGCTCGGGGATAACAATCCCAAAGACTTCAACTGCTCGGGGATAACAATCCCAAAGACTTCAACTGCTCGGGGATAACAATCCCAAAGACTTCAACTGCTCGGGGATAACAATCCCAAAGACTTCAACCGAGGAATCACAAGTTCCTCAACAAACGAGAATCGCAATTCTCTTACAAACACAAAACACACTCACTTTACAAAGCACTCCTTAATGAGTAGATATGAGTAGAAATAGTACGCTCAAGATCACAACAACTTAGCTCAATAGAATGGCTCTTCAAAAAGCTTTATGGATGAATGGAAAATGATGATCAATGTAAGAAAGCTTTTAGCAATGAAAATACTCAAAGTGTATATGTTGTTGTTGTGAAAACACTGAGTTGAAGCTGTATTTATAGGTGAAAAACTCAGTCTTACCGTTGTCTAATTGCCAATTAAGGATTGCTGAAATTACTCAGTGACAATCGATTGTCAAGACTAAACAATCGATTGTTTGCCTATCAGATTAAAAATTCAATCCCAGATTTTACGTCAACAATCGATTACTTCAAATCAATAATCGATTATTTATAACGTTAAGAAATCCTTTCCAATTTTTGGCATAAAACATCGATTGTCCGGAAATCAACAATCGATTATTTTAACAACGTTCAGAAAATCTTTTCCAGATTTTAAGCAAAACATCGATTGTTAAATATCAATAATCGATTACCTGAAGGTAATTGAAAATATATGACAACGGTCAGCTTCAACAATCGATTATCAAATGGAATAATCGATTATTAATTAATTTCAAAACTCTCTGTCTCATATATAATCGATTATCAAAAGCCACAATCGATTATCATTTTATTTAAAATCACTGGGAGACATTTTTCTCATTCTAATCGATTACCATTAGTTCATAATCGATTTTTATGAGTTTTGAAAACTTTGCCTCAGTTAACAATCGATTATCATAAGTACACAATCGATTGTTATGCAGTTTGCAAAAACCTGATGTTAACTGACTTACTCACAATCGATTATCATTAATTCACAATCGATTGTCATGCAGTCTTGGCTTAGAGATACTCGATTATCATAAATACATAATCGATTATCTTAGCCCAGATTTTTGAGGCATGCTTGGAAAACATTTTAACAAATGTAAATATGCATAGTTTAAAATCATTTGACACTTAATTTAAATATGCATGATTTTGGAAAAATAATTTTAGTAGAGAAGCCATGTTATGAGCCAAGTTGAGGAATCAAGATCACAATTAATATTGACTCAATTATAACATTTCTAGACTTTGTCTTGAGCTTCTTGTAATGCATCCATTTTGTGCTTGTCCTTGAGTACTGCTATATATCGCTTTTTGCTTTGTTTGACATTCATCAAAACCTACAAAAGAACACACGTTTAGTATATTGCATTTGAAACGTGTTTCCAACAACCAGCACATGGGATCGGTTGTCCTGATACTACACTCTGCACTATGTCCATATCCTGGAGTAGCTTTTGCACTGTAGTGCGGAGGCAACCTTCAGTCCACGTGGAGATCCAAGGTAGACTTACAGGCGCTCGAAGGCCCGTGCATCTCCCTCTATCCTTATTTCATGTATCATTTCCCTTTATTCAGAGACAGTGTATTGCTATTCTTCAGACTTTTGTATATAGTAAATATTAGAACTTCTGTGACACCGTGACACCAGGTTTTGGGTGGTTAAGGCTTAAGTTCTTGTAATAGATATAGTCTTCATATATTTTATTGTTTTCTTCCGCTTAAATTTGAATTTCTGCTGTTATCATGTTATCGCTTTATAATTGCTAAAAAGAAATTATTGGACAATGAGATAACTAGTTAAAGGATTAGCTTGCATAGCTCACATTAGTAGGTGCCATCACAAATCCCGAGGGTGGGAAATCCGTGTCCTGACAAGTTGGTATCAGGGCTCTAGGTTACATAGGTCTCACAGTTCCCAGACAAGCTTAGTGGAGTCTGAGGAATCGGGACGGAGACGTCTGTATTTATCCCCCAGAGGCTACAGAGATAGGAAAAACCACACCTCTATTCTTTCCTGTCGTGCGATTTTGATCTCTCAATGCTAAGTTAAAACCTCTACTCTTGTCTTTTCGCGAATAACGAGGTCATATAATGCTTCTTCAGTCGAACAACAACCGACCGGTGATAGATTAGCTACATCTTCAGAGGTTCCGTCGAGGTTGGATAAGTTTCACCAAGCTCTTCACTACTACTTTCAGCGGTGCATCTTCTGAGGACCCCCAGGATTATCTAGACAGATGTCATGAGGTTCTCAGGAACATGGGAATCATGGAGACCAATGGGGTCTATTTTGCTACCTTTCGCTTGTCTGGATCCACCAAGACTTGGTGGAGGGATTACTGTTTGGCTAGACTAGCCGGATTGCCAACTTTGACTTGGGATCAGCTACTTATCTATTTCTGGAGGATTTTCTCCTCATCACTCAGAAAGAGACCTATCAGAGGTAGTTCGGTTGTTTCTAGCATGGTTCTATGACTGTAACTCAGTACGAGATCAGATTCATCGACTTGACTCGTCATGCTCTTATCATACTTCCCACTGAGGGAGAGAGTGAGGAGGTTCATTGAGAGACTCGTCCATCCCGCTCAGATAGTTAGAGGTGGAGGTAAAGATGCTAGAGGTGGAGGTAAAGGAATTAGAGGTGGAGGTACAGGTACTATTCTGGTTGGTGGTAGAGAAGCTTCAATTTAATTTTGCATCGTATCGTATGGCCCCGCCTGAGTTGAAGTAGTTGAAGGAGTAGTGCAAGACTTGCTTGAGAAGGGTTTCATTAGGTGAGTTTTTTGCCTTGGGAGTGTGCAGATGTTGTTAGTTAAGAAGAAGGACAGATCGATGAGAATGTATATTGATTACCGGCATTTGAACAAGGTTGCAATCAAGAATAAGTATCCATTGCCGAGGATTGATGATTTGTTTAAGCACCTTCAGGGTGCAAAGGTATTTTCAAAGATTGACTTGAGAACTGGCTACCATCAGTTGAGGATTTGGGAATTCGATGTCCCTAAGACAGCTTTTCGCACTCAGTACGGGCATTATGAATTCTTTTTGATGTCATTCAGGTTGACAAGTGCCCCAATATATTTTATAGATTTGATGAACTGAGTGTTACATCCTTATTTGGATTCGTTTGTGATAGTCTTCATTGTTGATATATTGATATATTCCCGGATTCAGGAGGAGCACGAGCAACATCTTAGAGTGGTTCTTCAGATCCTGAGGGATAGTCAGTTATATGCTAAGTTGTCGAAGTGTAAGTTATGGTTGAGTTCAGTTGCATTTCTGGGTCATGTTGTATCAGTAGAGGGTACTCAGGTTGATCCCAAGAAGATCGAGGCAGTCAAGAACTGCCTAGACCAACATCAACTATAAAGATTTAGAGTTTCTTGGGATTGGCAAGCTACTATCATCCGATCGTGGAAGGGTTTTCATCTATTGCAGCCCCGATGACCAGGTTGACCTAGTAGGGCCTAGTTCATAAGGTCGAATGAGTTTGAGGCGAGCCTTCAAAAGCTCAATACAGCTTTGACTCCGGCACTGGTGTTGGTTTTGCCCACAGGTTCAGGGCATTATATTGTATATTGTAATGTATCTCGTATTGGACTTGGTATAGTGTTGACGCAGGATGGAAAGGTTATCGCCTATGCTTTAATGCAATTGAAGATTCATGAGAAGAACTACCTGATTCATGATTTGGAATTGGCAACCATTGTTCATGTATTGAAGATTTCGAGGCATTATTTTGTATGGCATGGCATATGAGCTGTTCATGGATCACAAGTGTCTTCAGTATTTATTCAAGGAAAAGGAGTTGAATTTGAGGTAGAGGAGGTGGTTGGAGTTGTTGAAGGACTATGATATCACCATCTTATATCATCTGGGAAAGGCTAATGTGGCCGATGCTTTGAGTAGGAAGTCATCCAGTAAGGGCAGTCTCGCTTATATTCCTGTCGGTGAGAGGCTGCTTGCTTTGGATGTTTAGGCCTTGGCCAATCAATTCGTGAAGCTGGATGTTTTTGAGGCTAGTTGTGTGTTAGCTTGCACGGTCACTTGTTCTTCCTTATTGGAGTGTATCTGCGATCGGAAGTATGATGATCTCCATTTGTGTGTCCTTAGAGACACAGTGCGGCATGGAGGTGCCAAGAAGGTTACCTTAGGTGATGATGGAGTCTTGAGAATGCACGATCTAGTTTGTATGCCTAATGTGGATGGACTTCAAGAGTTAATTTTAGAGTAGGCCCATAGCTCCCGGTACTCTCTTTATCCGGGCTCCGCGAAGATGTATCAGGAATTGCGGCAGCATTATTGGTGGCGGAGAATGAAGAAGGATATCGTTGCGTATGTGGCTCGGTGTGTGAATTATCAGCAAGTTAAATACGATCATCAGTGGCTTGGTGGTTTATTTCAGAGGATTGAGCTTCCCAAGTGGAAGTGAGAGCGTATCACTATGGATTTTGTTATTGGACTCCCATAGACTCGGAGGAAGTTCAATGCAGTGTGAGTCATTGTTGATAGGCTAACCAAGACAGCGCATTTTATTCTTGTGGCAGTCTCTTATTCTTTTGAGAGGTTAACTGAGATCTATATCCGAGAGATTGTTTGCTTTCATGGTGTGCCCGTGTCTATCATTTCGGACCGAGGTATGAATTTTACCTTGCATTTTTGGAAAGCAGCTCAGCGAGGGTTGGGCATACGAATAGAGTTGAGCACAATATTTCATCCGACGGGCAGTCTAAGTAGACTATTCAGATTGAAGGATATGCTCCGATCTTGTGTCATTGACTTTAGAGGCTAAGTGGTATTAGTTTTTGCATTTAGCGGAGTTTGCCAATAACAACAACTACTATTTTAGTATTCAGATGGCTCCATATGAGGCTTTATACAGTAGGCGGTGTCAGTCTCCGATTGGATGGTTTGAACTGGGAGAGGCTCGGTTGTTGGGTACGAATTTTGTTCAGGATTCCTTGGACAAGATCAGGATCATTCCGGATAGGCTTCATACAGCTCAGTCTAGGCAAAAGAGTGATGTCGATCGCAAGGTTCAAGATTTAGCTTTCATGATCAGTGAGCGGGCATTGCTTCAAGTGTCGCCTATGAAGGCCGTGATGAGATTTGGGAAGAAGAGCAAGCTTAGCCCTAGGTTCTTTGGTCCGTTTGAAATTCTTGATCGAGTGGGGGATGTGGCTAATAGACTTGTATTGTTGTCGAGCTTATCAGCCGTGCATCTAGAGTTTCATGTGTCCATGCTCCAGAAGTATCATGGCGATGCCTCCCACGTGTTAGATTTCAGCCCTATCAAGTTGGACAAGGACTTGTCTAATAACGAGGAGCCGGTGGCTATTCAACACCGGCAGGTTTGTTAGTCGAGGTCAAACAGTTTTTCTTCTATTCGAATTCATTGGAGAGATCAGCCCCTGAGGCATCGACCTAGGAGTCGGAGTCCGATATACAGAGCTGTTATCCCCATCTTTTCCCCGACTCAAGTACTTTCTTCTTATGTCTATTCAAGGACGAACGGTTGTTATAGAGGTGGAGAGTGTCCTTTTCCGAGGCCTTAAGAACTTTATCTAGCATTACCTTGATTTGCGTGCGTAGCCCGAGCACGTAGCTAGAAAGCTTAAATGAGAAAACTTGTGAAAATGATAAATGACTAATTAATTAATTTTAATTCAGTCGATATTTTGGGTAAACGGATCTGGGCCCGTGATTCGACGGTTCAGGAGGGTCCATAGGAAAAGATAGGACTTGGGCGTATGTCCGGAATCAGATTCCGAGGTCCCAAGCCCGAGAAATAAATTTTTACAAAAATTATTTTTTGAAATTGTTTATAGTGTTTTGAAATAATATTTGATTAGAACATAATGGTATCGGGCCCGTATTTTGGTTCCAGCGCCTGGTGCAGGTCTTTTATATGATTTAAGACGTTTCTATAGAATTTGGTGAAAAATGGATGTCATTTGATTTTGAGGTGTTATTTGTAGTTATTGAGGTTATTTTCGCAATTTGATCGCACGGATAAGTTCGTATGATGTCATTGAGTTAGTACGTATGTTTGGTTAGGAGCCCCAAGGGCTTAGGTGTGTTTCAGGTGTGTTTCGGAAGGTTTCGGCCTTAGGAGAAGTTGGAGGTTTTCAGGTGTTGGGTCTGATATGTCCTTCTTTGAGTTCGCGGGAGGACTATCGCGAATGCGATATGTTAATTTTTTCTGAAGGAAATTCTTCTATGCGAGTGCATAACCCAGGTCGTGAACACGAGGCATTGAGGGGTCATCCTTTCGTGAACGCGGTACTGGCCACATGAATATAAAGGCAAAGTGAGCCTGGGTAGGGAGTGGGGCATTTGACCTATGCAAACACGATCAATTGCATGAGAATGCGAGGATCGATGAGTTTCTTCTCCACAACACGAGCTATCTTTTGCGAACACGAAGACCTAGCAAGCCTAACCCATCGAGAATGCGATGGGCCTGTCGAGAATGTAAAGGGCCTGTTGCGAACGCGATGAGTATTTTAGCGCGAATGCGAAGGCTATGTGAGCATGGGCAGGGGTGGGGCATTTGACCTACGTGAACGTGATCCATTGGCTGATTTTTGAAAGACTCATAACTTCTTCATCTAAACACCAAATTGGCTGATTTTTGAAAGAGTATTTAACTACCAATTCATAATTATGTAATCTTAGACTCATTTTCTTCAATTTCCATTGACACCATTATATTTCTAGGCTTAAATCATGTGGTTAAGGATAGACAATTACGTATTTGGGTAGAGTTAGAACTTTTTAAATATTTATGATGTAGAGCTCGTTTTGGGGCCAAATTTAAAACAAGTTATATATTTGGGCTCGTGGGTGAATGAGTGATCGGATTTTGGTCCGGCCTCATGTTTTGACCAAGCGAGCCCGGGGTCAATTTTTGACTTTTTGGGAAGAATGATTAGAAATCTATAATTAAGTATTGGAATTGGATTGTTGAGCATTAATTGATGTTATTATTTCGATTATATATAAATGCAATTGAGTTGGAGCCAAATTCGAAAGGGAAAGCGGTGTTTGAGGCTTGAGTTTGCCAGGAATTGTGTTCGTGTCACCGAGGTAAGTGTTTGGTCTAACCTTAGCTTGAGGGATTAGGAGTTGTGTCCTATTTGCTATTTTTTTCTTGTTGAGTACGACGTATAGGCATGGTGACGAGTATTTATATGTTCGCGTTGAGCATGACCGTGAGTCTTTGTGATTTTCATGACTTTGCTGTATTATTCATGCCTTGGTGAAGATTTCTATTAGTTGTTTAAAATTGTGGAAAGAATTGTGGCCTATAAACATTGAGAAGCGTTGGCTCCATTTATATAATGAATTGTGAAAGTATATGTGATAATTGAAACACTTGAGCAATGGCTTGAGTTGTGAAGTGAATTACGAAGTAAAAGTGAAAAAGAGAAGAGATCATTATGTTGCCCCTTGCTGCTCTATTGCTAAGTTGTGGTTCCCTTGCATTGTGTTCTTAATTTATATTACAAATTCTTAGGTTGATGATTCTTTGTGATGTGTAAAGATTATGGTTATGGATGTGGTAGTTAGATTTCGGAACAAATTTGGTTATAGCTGAGGTAGTTAGGTGTTGTAACAAGTTTGGTTATAGCTGAGGTAGTTAGGTGTTGTAACAAGTTTTGTTATAGCTGAGGCAGTTAGGTGTTGTAACAACTTTTGTTATACCTTAGGTATTTAGGTGTTGTAGCAAGTTTAGGATATAGATGCTTCTCCCTTGCCGGGATATTGTGGAGATAGCATTATTCCCTTGCCGGGATGTTTGATTGATATCATTGTTCCCTTGCCGGGATGTTTGATTGATATCATTGTTCCCTTGCCAGGATTTTTGTTTGATATTATTATTCCGTTGCTGGGGTTCCTTGTGATAATTCTTGGCTTGTAAATGGGAGCAGGTGGTACGCCTACCACAAGATACATGAAACGGGAGAGGGTACACTTACCACAAGATATAATGAAATGGGAGCGGGTGGTACGCCTACCACAAGATATATGAAATGGGAGCAGGTGGTACGCCTACTACAAGATATAATAAAATGGGAGCTAGTGGTACGCCTACCACAAGATATAATAAAATGGGAATGGGTGGTACACCTACCACAGGATATAATGAAATGGGAGGGGTTCGTACGCCTACCACAAGATATAATAAAATGGGACAAGGTGGTGTTCCTACCCCAAGATACATGAAATGGGAGCGAGTGGCACGCCTTCCATGAGATAATTGAAATGGGAGAGAGTGGCACACCTTCCACAAATTATGAGAAATTGTATCGGGTTGCACGCCTGCAACAAGATTTGAACTAAAAGTGAAATCTGCCTTTGTTTTCCTTATCCTTCTTAGTAGTTGGATTTTGGTTCCCTATAATTCTCTGTATACTCTATTTTTACATGTTATTCTCTGAAGCATGTTTCCCCTTCCCAACTTTATTAGTTTATTCTGTTTTACTTTTCCCTCTATATTATGTAACTGCACATGTTTACTTGGTAGTCTGGTCTTAGCCTCGTCACTACTTCGCCGAGGTTAGGCTAGACACTTACCAGCACATGGGGTCGGTTGTGCTGATACTATACTATGCACTATGTGCAGATCCTGGAGCAGCTTTTGGACCGTAGTGTGGAGGCTACCTTCAGCCAACGTGGAGATCCAAGGTAGACCTGTAGGCGTCCGCAGGCCCTAGCATCTCCCTCTATCCTTATTTCCTGTATCATTTCCCTTTATTCAGAGACATTATACTGTTATTCTTCAGATTTTTGTATGTGGTAAATCATAGACTGTCTGTAACATTGTGATACCATGTTTTGGGTGGATAAGGCTTAAGCACTTGTAATAGATATAGTCTTCATATATTTTATCGTTGTCTTTTGCTTAAATTTGATATTATCATGCTATTGCTTTATAATTGTCAAAAAAATAATTGGATAATGAGATAAGTAGGTAAAGGATTGTCTTGCCTAGCTCACATTAATAGGCGCCATCACGACTGCCGAGGTTGAAATCCGGGTCGTGACATAATGAGATAAATAGTTGAAGGAATGGCTTTCCTAGCTCGCATTAGTAGGTACCATCATGACTCCTTAGGGTGGGAAATCTGAGTTGTGACACATTTATTACTTGATTCTAAGTGAAGACAAATAGCTTTACAGAAAAGGATCAGGGGGGTTTGAGGACATAGAGAGTTCAAATCAGAAAAACATAAACATTGATGAGAAGAGAAGCATATAGACCAGCCAATACAAAGAACAAATAGGAATGGATTGGTTTTCAAAACACAAACCACCACTTCAAAGTGTTAACAAGGAAATCATGCTCGAAATTAGAATAGTAATAGGCAATACGACATAGAGACAGGGTATGGGAGTAGTCATGCTGAGGGCGGGGGTCTATTACACATGATTAGTCACGCCACTTAATGTTAACCAAGCACATTTAGGAGTGTATGATACTAACATGGCATATTAGTGGAGGGAAATAAAGAAGAACTCAAGTAGACATGTTGGTTACATACTTGAGCAAGAGAGGACAAAACTTAAGTATATTGAATAAAGCAGTAAACAAGGAGAGCAATTAAATACATAAGCCACTAAATTAATGCAGAAGGAGACATGGATTAACAGACATGGAGCACATAGAGTTGAGTTTAAGAATTGGACTAGGAACATACTAGTTAATTGAAGAAAAGTGCATAAAAGTAAAGCAAGTAGAGTTCCATTGTCTAGCCTTGGCTTTCATCTGGCTGGATAAACAGTTAGCACAAGTACTAAAGAAAAAAGAGAGAATTTGAGTGTATGTCTTCTGAACTAATTGTTCATGTCTTGAGAGGTAATACAAAAGTGTATATATATCACATTAGGAGTAGAACCAATAAGGTAGAAGAATCAGAAGCCTATCAATTAGGGACAATCATAGAATTGCATAATCAAATCACATAAAAAGTATCCGGAATAGACCACCTTAATTAGGGGTATTTAATTAACATTAACAACACTGATCTTAATTAAGGCAAGGATTCCAAATCGAACCAAATAAGGAGTCAGTAAGAATCCTAAAATTAAACAGGCAATCAATTAAGGAAGAGATGACCAATTGAAGTCATAAACCAGGAAATAAATATAATATATGCACACGAATCTTAATAGAGTAAAGAAATCAACAAAACCTTAAAAAGAATAGCTATTTCTGAGAAGAATTACTCAAATACCATAAATAGAGATTAAACTAAGACCTCAAGGAAAATATAGAACTTAGCCAGAAAAGCAGGTTCGAACTCTAATAGAGATTAATTAAGGCAAAAGCACAAAAACACTGGATTTAACCAGGAAAAATATATATGTCCATAGATAGATCAAACTAACACAACTAGTACCACAAAAGCACCCAAATCGAAGCAAAATCATAAGGAACCATATAGAATCAACTAGGGTTTCATATTCTTGCACAAATCAGTCACGAAGACGAAAAGATAATTAAACAAACACTTAGAAGTCAGAAAAATGCTATGAAAAACAACTTGGGAAGAACCCAAGTTTAGGAAGAGTGATAAAAAATTTGAAATAGTTAGATAAAACAGGAGATTTTAAAGGAAAACAATTAATAACACTCGAATCACCTCAGATCTAGAAATATATGAGATGAATCAAACAATAGCGAATCTAGGGTTTTCGAAAAAATAGTAGAGATGAAGGAAGATTGGTTAAAAACTCATGGATATACCTAGATCTAAGATAGATAAAAAGAAAAGTAGAAAATCTCAAGAGTTAGGGTTTCAGAGAACCAAGAGAAGATGAGAGTACCTTAAGATATTACTAGTTTTAGCCAAAAAGTCATAGATCTTACTCGAATAGCCATGGATGGTCGAGAAATGGCATGAAAGGCAATGGATAGGAGTTGAAATGCGCCGAGTTCATCTGAGGACCTCAGGGTAGTGTCACACCGGCGTGGGGTAAAGCAGAGGCCAAAAGATGATGAGAGGATATGGTTTCCGACAAGGTAGATGATCTGAGATGGTAGTCACTGATTAGGGTTTGAGGATGTTTGAGAGAGAAGATAGGACGAGAGGATTTAGAGGCGACACCAATGAAAGAATGGGGGTAGGGTTTGGGGGGTGATTTGATTAAAAAAGGAAAGAACTCGCATGGACCGTTGATCTGGTAGATTAGCAATCGAGATTAAGTGGGTAGGTGGGGCTCTGGGTTTGGGTATGTGTTGAAAAGGGTGTGGGTTGGGTTTTAAAAATTAAAACATGGGCTGGGAATTGGGGCCTTGATTTAACTATAATTGAAAGCTAATTTAGCTATTTTTTGAAATAGCCAATTTTTCTCTATTTAATTTATAGAAAATATTAGTTGGTGACTTCTGAAAATAATTTTAAAAATAAAAAATAATATAGAATACATAATTAGATACTAAAAAATACAGTATCTAAATTTGTGCATATAAAACATAATTAAATCTTAAAAGGGCTAATATTGCAATTATAGCAATTTAACTTTAAAAATACTAAATGTAATTTATATATATATATATATATATATATATATATATATATATATATATATATATATATATATATATATATATATATATATATATATATATATATATATTAGCCATATTTTTGCATAAATATAGAAATTCAATAGATGAATCATTAAAATAATAATTTTGAAAATAAATTTTGGGGCTGTTATGGATAAAAAGGGAAAAATAATTCAATTTAAAACCCTAAAAATTATGGGGAAAATAAATATAACCTTGGGAATGCTTATATACGCATATATATGTTTTTTCTAAGATATGTTATTTGAAATATATAGGAAAAAATTGGGTATCAAGAGCTGCCCCTCTTTACTTGGGAAGGATGAAAGAATTTTCCGGTAAAGCAATGATGGCCAATTTTGACGAGCAAGATAGTCCAAGGGATTAGGTCGTGCCCTGGTTTCTGAGCTGCCTACATATCCCTAGTTTCACAAGAATTAGACCTTATATAGTTCAGCATTCATCGGCGGAGTATACCGATGAAGCTATTTCAAGAACGAACGCAACACCTAGGGTTGGGTGAGCGAATGGTTTATGGGAATGGTTAGGTTTGATATGGATTGAGGGAACTGGAGAGGGATCGCTCTTGCTGGAATAGTCACTGCTTGCCATTTCTCCTACTAATAGAAGCAATACAAGCGTATATGGTGCATATATTTAAACATGATGCAAATTCCTGTTGGACTATGAATGTTGTCTTCGAACAACGAGGATGATTCCTTTAGACCATGATGTCCTAGGCCATGGGTTGTAAGATAAGGGATTCATATGCCATGAAATGATCTAGGTCTATGAGGATGGTTCCTCCGAACCATGACGCCTTTGAATAATGATATGTAAAGATTGAAAGAGATCCTCGGGCCATGACATGATGTTCTCGGACTATGAAGATGGTGCCTCCGAACGATGATGCATTTGGATGAGTTGGCGATATTTCAGCCCATGAAGGATGCAGTGTGTGGCGATCTTTCAACCATGCAATGTAGCATGTGGCAATCTTTTAGCTATGCAGATGCAGTATGTGGCAATTTTCAGCCATGTAATGCAGTATGAGGCGATCTTTCAGCCGTGCAGATGCAGTATGTGGCGATCTTTCAGCCATGCAGATACAGTATAAGGAAATCTTTCAGCCATGTAATGCAGTATGAGGCGATCTTTCATCCATGCAGATGCAGTATATGGTGATCTTCCAGCCATGTAATGCATTACGAGGCGATATTTCATCCATCCAGATATAGTATGAGGCGATATTTCAGTTATGTAGATGCAGATACGAGGGTCCACTCGCGAACGCATAGCTTACATTGGTGGTATGCAAACGCGAGGACCATGTCACGAACGCGAAGAAAAAAGGGTCCATACCTTCGCGAACGCGGGACATCTTTGCAAATGCAAAGAACCATTCAGCTACTTCATCTAGATTCTCTAGGCGAATGCGAGACCCTCTACGCAATGAAGTTTTTCTCTGCAACATAACAGCGAAAAATCTACAATCTTTCTAAGTCCAAAAATGACCTGTTAAGTATCTGAAACACACCCGAGGCCCCTAAGACCTTAACCAAATATGCAACCAATCCTAAAACAACATTCAAACTTTTCCTAATCTTCGAATGATAAAAACAACATAAAACACCAAATTAACATCGAATTCAATCCTAAGAACTCCAAAATTCTCAAATCACGTTTTTTTATCAAAGATATATCAAATCTCGACCGAATGAGCAGGAATTTTGCAAAAGCGTCACATTCAACACTATGGAGCTACTCCAACTTTCGGAATTACACTCCAACCCCGATATCAAAATTTCACTATCGAACCGGAAACTTCAAAAATTCAACTTTCGGCATTTCAAGCCTAAATTAGCTACAGACCTCCAAAATATAATCTGAACATATCCCTAAGCTCAAAATCATCCAACGGAACTAACTGAACCATAGGAATCCCATTCTGAGGTCGTCTTCACACTGCTCTGACTACGGTGCTTAAGCTCTCTTTTAGGGACTATGTATCCCAATACCCTCTGAAAATCCAAACCAAATATCTTAGCAAATCAAAATAGTAGAAACAAACACAGGGAAAGCAGTTAATAGGGGATCGGGGTGTAAATTCTTAAAATGATTGGCCGGATCGTTATACAAGTGGAGATGACCTTGTGGGACAGGCTTCATGATTTTTCAGTAAAAGGGTATTATATTGCTTAGCCACCAAAAGGCATGAGATCAATTCAAAATACTTTTTACAACCCCTTTAACGGTATTGCTGCTGTAATACATATTTAAGGCACCAAAGTTATAAGAGTCTTTTCCAACAAATCCTCATCATTCATAACATCCCCACATAATTTCAATTGGGAAATTATTCGAAATGCAGAAGAATTGTACTTACTTAATCTTGCAATCATAAGTGCATCAACTCATATTGAGCCCTTGGTAATACCGTAGCCTTAAGGTGATCATACATTTACTTCAGGTCAGCGCACAATTCAAGTGGATCTTTCACTGTTAAATGTTCAACCTTCAAACCTTCATTCAAACGATGTTGAAAGAAAATCATGGCCTTCTCTTTGTCGTGGCTTGATGCCTCATTACCCTAAGTAATGGTGTCACCAAGGCCTTTAGTGGCTAAGTGAATCTCAACATCGAGAACCCATGATAGGTAATATAATCCAGAAATGTCAAGTGCCACAAACTCAAGCTTTGACAAATTCGACATAGTGAAAAAAATCAAAAATGATAAATAATTAGATATCATTAGGATAATAGCATAAAGAATCTTACAAATTGACATAATATCAAATTTGTGATCTATATACACTAAAGTGATAATTCCATAGAAAAGAATACTATTTTTTTCTCTTCAAATTATTAGTATATCGTTGATGTTAACTAGAATAAAAATATTTTCTAACATTAACACAATTTCAAATGTCGAACAACATAAAACAAGTATTATTCTTTCAATTAAAACATGAAAATTAGTAACATTCACATGACAATCATGCAAATAACTTAAAACAAAGAAACATAGAAGTTTTTACTTTTAGACATACCTAGAGATGTGAGAAATTATAAAACTACATATTTAAGACACTAATCATGAAATCAAAATGTACAACAAAGAAAACAGAAAGAACAAATATACCTAAACAACAAAAAAGCTCAACTTCGTGCTGATAACGCATTAAGAAATGCAGCTCAAAGTAACAATGTAAAATAAGAAGATAAGTAGAATAAGAGAAGAACAGATAACTTTCTTGTTTTATCAAATGCTCAAGTGTATCCCATATAATATTTCATGCATCTATTTATACTATTGCATAGAAGGTGATTGTCCTAAACATTACACAAACAATTGACATCATGAGGGAAGATAATGGGGAAGGTTTATGAATGTGTGGGAGCTATAATCATAATGGTGATGAGTAGTGGTTAGGTTATTTATATCATGGGTGAAAATAGTGGGAGTAGTGGTGTAACGACCCGACCGGTTATTATGGGAAATTAAGCTCCGTTCAGTGGCATACATTCTATAACAGCTTCAGAATATGATTATCGACTTGCAGGCATTGTGGAATTTGGTTTTCAGATGGTTTAGAGTTAAAATGGAAGAAGGAATCTAGTTTTGGAAGTTTGAACGGTGAAAAGTTGACCGAAATTGGACTTTTGGTAAATAACCCCCGAATGGGTCGCAAATGATCTCAACCCCTTCGTATGGTGATTTTTCACTTAGGCGCGCGCCCGAATTCATATTTTGAGGTCTGTAGAGTGAATTAAGGCATTTTGCAAAAATTGGAAAAGTTGAAGTTGGGGAAATGAAAAAGCTTTACCCACAATTGACTTTTGTGATATCGGGATCGAAATGCAATTCCGAGAGTTGGAGCAGCTTCATATGTCATTTTTGATGTGTCTACAAAATTTGGCGTCATTCCGAGTTGAATTTATAGGTTTGGCATGAGATTCGATATTTCAAGATTTGGAAGTTCATCAGCTTGATTTTTGGTTTAATTCATCGTTCCAATGTTGTTTTACGTGATTTGAAATTTTGAGCGAGTCTGTGTTAGGTTATATTACTTATGTGTATGATTAGACGGGATCCTGGGAGCCTTAGGTGTGTTTCAAATGGGATACGAATCATTTTGCAGTGTTGGAGACCACCTCGAAATACTTCTCGCGTGCACATCCGTCCTCACGCGTTCGTGTGGCTCTGCTTATTTCTTCACTGCGTCCGCATATATCCTTTTGCAATCGCAATGGTCTATCTTTCTAATCTTCGCGATCACATCATTAACCCTGCGTTCGCATAGTAAGAATTAGGAGTTAGGTCAGTTGACCATTTTTACTCTTCGTGTTCGCATAAACACCCATGCGATCGCGTAAGCCCCACCCACTATTCTTCGTGTTCGCGTCCCTTTTCACACGATCACAATGTGTACTTCTGGGAAGCCTTGAATTCTCCTCTACACGATCGCGTTGAACAAATATCATGGCAGACAGATTAAATCCCAAATTCGAGGGTTTCACCATTTTTATCAAATTTTAACTTCTAGAGCTCGGTTCTTAGCGATATTCAAAGGAAGTTTCACCTAGGCGACTTGGGTATATGTTTCTCACTCGGTTTAGACTACTTATGTGAATTTCTCTTAAATTCATCCTTAAATTTCGGATTTTGAATAAATATTTGGTAGAACTTCTAAGGCCGAATTATTGAGAGTTTTGATTGGGTTTTTGACATCCGGCTTGAAAAATGTTTATATGGTTAGATTCATGAGAGTATGAGGTTTCTGAAAATGTTAATTTCACCCAATCCGAGACGTTAGCCTCAGGGGCATTTCGGTCATATTACCTAATTTCGCATCTTAGCTTTGAATTAAATAGTGGAATCAGTTGCTTGAGATATTATTTACGATATGCAGATTTGGGCTATTTGGAGTCGGATACTCATGGAAAGAACGTGGGTTTTAGTTGATTTTTAGTCGGTTTGAGGTAAGTATCTTGCCAACCTTGTGTGAGGGACTTTCCCTTAGGATTTGAGTCTTCTCTATTGATTGTATTCCTTGTACGCGAGGTGACGAGAAAGTGCTCGGATTTATTCGTGGAGGTTTGCCCCTTTTAGGCTTTTAGATCCTTGTAATCACTGGGTATGAAGTTGTTCTTGATATGATTGAGTTCCAACGTTATTAGTTTCACCTCTACATGTCTTACTTGGAATTTAATTGCCCTTTTTGGTTTATCCTTGCTGCCTAAATGACTCTTACTTTGTTTAGTGGAAGATCCCTACCCTTCCGTAGTTCACATTATCTTTCATAACTGCTTGTCTCTATTTGGAAATCATTGGTATTTCTCATGTAATTAATTGGTCTTAATTGAGGTTACGATTATCTTTCCCTCTGTTCATCCTTGATTGAAATCATTTTATATTCTTCGTAACTTTTCCAACTTTAAAGTTAGATATCCTATGATTAGTTGATATTTCCTTATACGAAATTATTTGATTCATGATATCTTCCTTGTTGTTAAACTACGTATTATGATATCGTTGCTTCATATTATTTCTCTTCCTTGTTAAGTTGTTCTTATTACGCTTAGTACTTTCCATTGTGGTTATTCCTTGTGAGCTAGTCTTACCGCCCGGGTGGAGGGAAGATTCTTGAGTTAATTTACTTCTTGTGCTCTTGTATATATTGTATTGATGTTATACTTGATATGTTGATGCACGAGGTTTCTGCTGTGCGGTCATGGATATTGTGATGTACGAGGTCTCTACCGTGCGGTGATGGATATTGTGAATCAAGAGGTCTCTGCCGTGTAGTTATTGATATTATTTATGTACGAGGTTTGTGTCGTGCAGTTATAGATATTGTGATGCACGAGGTCTCTGTCGTGCGGTTATGGATATTGTGATGCATGAGGTCTCTACCGTGCAGTTATTGATATTGTTGGTGCACGAGGTTTCTGTCGTGTGGTTATAGATATTGTGATATACGGGGTTTCTGCCGTGCAGTTGATGATACTGTGATGCACGAGGTTTCTTCCGTACTATTTTGGTTGAGGGGTTTCACGAGGTCTTTGCCATGCTACTATTTCAACTGGTATATTTCACATTGTAGACGCCCCCTCTTTTTGAGAGTTGAAATCAGGTTTACGACATTTGGGAGGACAATTCTATTCCCTTTCAAGAATTGGGTTTTTGAAATTGAAGAGTCGCCACGTAATGATTATGCTGCATTAGGACACTTTAAGAAGGGTTTGAGTTGAAGAAACTAGAGTTCGGGTAAGGGCTAAAAATTATCTCGATGGAAAGGTGTTAGGCACCCCTCAAGATCCATTAGTGTGGTCCCGGCCATGTTACGATTGTGACTTAATGCAAACAGATATACAAATAATTTCACACGTAAGTGTTGCAAATAGATATGTGACAAGCGTATTGGAGTCTACAATTTGTTTGAGGGAGGCTCTAGATGCACAAAATCATTCAAGACATTAAATAAACAAAGAAGAAACTATTTAGAAGGAAAAAGAATAATGCAGTAAAATTAAAGAGGAGTTTTGGGTAGTTGAAAAGACAAAATTTATTGATATTAAACAAAGCTATCTGCATTAAACAGGACCTATAGGCATGATATCTATTAATTTAGAGACGGGGGAGAACAAGCTAATTGCAAAATTCATAATAAATTCTTCGAGCATTTAAACGAATTACTACTGATCTTACAAGGCGAGTGAGAAATTTAGATATGATTTATCACTCCAATAGGCATGCAGAAATCCTCTAAGCAGATCATAGATGTGATTGATTTATTTTAGATCCTATAAGTAAATTTTTCTAATGAAGATGCACACACAAAAAATGCAGGAAATCCTATAGGCATATTTTCTATATAATGTACAGAATTTCAGCAATGATTTATTGATATGGTATATATTACAAGATGCAGAAAACCTATTCGCATGGTATCAATATGAAGAATGCGAATTTTAAAGTGATAACCCTATGATCATGATTTCTAGGTGAAGGTGCAGAATTTTTAAAGTGTTAATCCTATAGACATGGTGTTTATGTGAAGAATGCAGAATTTGAAAGAGTAAATATCCTCTACACATGGTTTCTATGTGAAAAATGCAGAATTGAAAGTATTAATCCTATAGACATGGTTTCTAGGTGGAATTTTCAAAGTATACATCCTATAGGCATGGTATCTACTTGTTATTTAAACTAAGCATGCACAACCCCCTCCCAATTTCACTCTAACCCCAATCAGTTGTTTACAAATTATTACAAAACTTATTACAGACCGAGTGAATCAAAATAAATAATAAACGAATACATCAGTGATTACATCTATATCTAATCTGCCTAATACAGGCTTAAAGTCTAATAATATGAGATAAACCAATTTCCTCGGTCGGATTTTCAGAGCCTTTCTCTTATTTGGGATGTGTCAAAGTTCCAAGGAACTTCAAGAGTTCCAAGCAGTGCTTACACCCCAAATATCATTGCAGAACAAACTATAGTGCAGTGTGGAAGGGTCAGCCCTCGAGTGTCCATGTTCGAAGGGAACTCAAGGTCCCAAGGCAAGGCTCACAAGAGGAGGGGGGCTGGACTTAAAGACTAGGAGTAAGTGTAAATGCAATGAAAAGGAATTAGGGAGGGAGCAAGGGCAGGCTGGTGGTCATACCTAACAACTGGGTTGCTGACACACCCCTGACCAGTCGATCAGCTTAAAAATTAGAGAGCTTGGACCTTTTGAAGCTCAGGTTCAGCCATGGACAGCAATTTAGATACTGTCAGGCTATACCTTAACTTTATACACATAGGGGAATGAGGGTATGGGAGATGGAAAAAGGCTAGGATCCAAAGGACCCAATCTTAATCCATGACAACAACTTTGTATGTTTCCATATCTTAAATTATAGCCCAAGCACGTAAAAGGGAATGGGGATAGAAATTTATTTCAGCAACAAATAGCAAGACATAAGCAATTATTTTAAAGTCGAACTCTACAAAGAAGTAAAGTAGGCGTGGGCATAAAAGCTTGTAAGTAAACACATTGGATTTGATGCTAGAATCAAAAGTAGGACATACCAGTTCAGAGAAGCAAGTTGGGAGAAACATTAGATTTTGGAAAGCCAAAATGCAATCAAGAAGCAAGAGTGTAGGTTTTAGAGGAGAGTTGTAATGCTTAAAATCATCTGTGTGTTAATGCAAGAGTAGGGTATTTATAATTGAAAATAGGTGTAGAAAATAATGCAAGAATCACAGTTTAGTAGCAATTAAGGAACTATGCACCAATTAAAATCAATCAGCATATAGACTTCCTTTAATTAAGGAGTCCAAATTCATACGGTAATGGGCAGAAGTTATTCAAGGAAGGAAATCAAGTAAATATCCTGTGAAAAGCAGGCAAAAGAAGGGTAACTATATATAAAAGACATTTAAGGTAAAAATATGGTTGACTTGGTTTGTGAAAACAAGGAAAGGAAATCAGTAAAATAGCCAGTAAAGAATCAAATTGAAAGCCTTGATCAAATCAGAAAAGAAGTAAAGGAAAGCTTTTATTTAGGGGAAAATCAATAATAATCAAATGAGCAAAATTAAAGGAATTCAGAATTAATTAATAGTTGGCAAAACTCATGAAAGAGAAGTTCTCATATATAAAACACATAGACATGTCAAGCAAGAAGGTTTCAAAATCACAAACGCAGAAAAAGTCAATTTCAATTCATAAACTCGGAGTGAGTCTGAGAGTTCAAGTTTTCAAAGTAGAAACCTTGTCCAAACACAAAACCGAATTTCCCAAAGAAATCCCCAAATTCTAGGGTTTTTAAACTCAAATTTTATACAAAGATTAAAAGGCAAGCTATTAAGACAGGCTCAGAGACCTTTTTCAGAGTCTCATGAGAAGTATACAAGTACGATAGAAAGTTCAAAAGCAACTAGAACATAGAAATTAGTACAGAAAACAAGTTTCAAGAAAGATCTTGAAATTTAAATGAATTCAAGTAGTGTAAACTTAAAGAAACAGTCGATAAAACATATCTAGAAAGAATCCAAGCAAAATCAGATAAAGACAACCAAAGGACAAAAACTCAATAGGAAAACACTATAGAGAAACACATGAGATAGACATGTGAGAGCATTGTATTGAAACCAGTAGGAGACAGAACGAAGCATAATAGAAAAAACTTCATAATACAGCAATACATAAGAACACATGAAAGAGCATGCGAGTCACAAAAGAGCAAATAAGAACATAGAAAGGATCAATTCACACTAGGAAAAGAAGAAGAATAGTAAGAATTATTTTTTTAAGAACCTTCTAGAAACCCTAATCGAAAAGAAGTGATTTTTGAAAGAAAAATTGGAGAAAACGTTTAAGAAAATTAAGTAATAGTGCAAACATCTAACAGATCAAAAAATAATGGGAAAGAACCTCGATACTTAGAGTTTCAGAGGAACCTTAAAGATGAGAAAGGCTTCGAAAATATCCGATCTAAGTCGGATAATATCATAATCATGCACAAAATGACAAAGAACCACCGGAGCAAGGCCGGAGATGGCCGAATCCTCGAATCAGTGAGGTTCTGAGTGAAGAACCTTGAGTTCTGGCCTCGAACCTTCGAACAACAGGCATGAAAGAGCCATATGAGGTAGGTATATGTTGTCCATGGCCTGAGAAACCATTGACTCTGGTGAAAACACGATGGAACAAGGTAGAGGGAGGCTAGGGTTCCGGGAAGCATTGAGAGCGTTTGGGGATTCTAATGCGGCTGAAGGGGAGAAATGAATTAGGATTAAGGGTAGGCTGTGAATTAAAAAGGAAATATTGAATCTGAGTCGTTGATCTTCTAGATCAACGTCTGTGATTAGAAACGGGGGATCCGGTCGGCTTTTTATTGGGTTATGGATTGGTCAGTTTTATAATTGGGCTGGTTGCAATTGGGTTCAAATTGTGATCAAACAAATTGAAATACAAAGGGGTTATAATTGAAATGGGTGAGTCTAAATGCTAAACAACTATTTCTTCCCTTTTTACTTTATAAAAATAGTGAAAAAGATTTTTAAAATAGATTAAAAATACTGAACTAATTAATAATGTAGAAATATTAATCTAAAAATACTGGAAATGATCTTATAATTTAAAAAATTAATTAATTGTAAAATAGGCTATAATTACAATTATATACAATTTAACTTTAAAAATACCAAATAAATGTATAAAAAATATGCAAAATTTAGTTAAACTATATTTTAGTATAAATATAAGAGTAGAATAAATTATTCACCAAAATGATAATTTAAGAATAATTATTGAATTTTTTAGGGTTAAATTACACAATAAATTGGTTTTAAAAGATCTTTAAAAATTTGGAAAAAATACCAAAACACTTGGGTATGCTCAGCTATTGATACCGAATTTTTTCCTAGGTATTTTTTATGCCAAAAATAATTTTAAAATAACATATATATATATATATATATATATATATATATATATATATATATATATACACCCAAGTGCCCCTCTTTACTCGGGAAGGATGAAAGAGCTATCAGGTAAAGACATGATGGCCAATTTTGACCGAAAGAAGCGATTTGCAAAGAATTTTACCGAGCTTTGGTCCCTGAGCTGCCTACATATCCCTAGTCTTACAAGAATCAGGCCATATGTAGTTCAGGATCCATTGATAGAATATGGCGATGGAGATTTGAAAGGCGGACGCGGTGCTTACGTTGAAAAAAGTGGTCAAAATTGATATGCTAGGGAACCGGCGCGGGATTGCTCCTGCTGAGATGGTCGTTGCTAGTTGGTACACCTGTAAGTGAGCAATACAAATCATATATTGTGCATAAATTTAAACGTGATGCAATTTCCCTTTGGACCATGAACGGTATTTTCGGACGGTTAGGATAACGACCTCGGACAATGACATCCTGGGCCATGAAGCGTATGATAAAGGATTCGCAAGCTATGAAATGGTGCTCTCGGGCTATGAGGATGATGCCTCCAGACCATGATGTCATTGAATAATGATATACAAAAGATAAAACGGGGTCATCGGGCCATGGCATAGCGTTCTCGGGCTATCAAAATGGTACCTCCGAACAATGACGCCTTTGGACGATTTGGCGATCCTTCAGCCCATGAAATGCAATAAGGTATAGATCTTTCATCCAATGTAAGATTTAAATAAAGGTGGCGACATTTCAGCCGATGCAAGATAGAGACAGAGCTTAGTCTCGAAAGCCAAAAAGATAGCCTTATGCAATGCAGAGATATAGAGACAGAGCTTAGTCTTGAAAGGCAGGAAGGTAGACTTATGCAAAATGCAGAGAAATGCAGGATGGAGGTAGAGCTTAACCTCGGATGGCAGAAAGGTATCCTTATGCAATGCGAGAAATGCAGATGGAGGTAGAGCGTAACCTCGGAAGACGAAAACGTTGCCTTATGCAATGCAGAAGATGCAGATGGAGGTAGAGCTTGACCTCAAAAGGTAGAAAAGTAGCCTTATGAAATGTAAAAAATGCGGATGCAGAAAATGCTTAGTTTCGGAAGGCAGAAGAGTAGCCTTATGCAATGCAAAAAATGCAGATGGAGACAATGCTTAGTCTCGGAAGGCAGAAGAGTAGCCTTATGCAATGCAGAAGATGCAGATGGAGACAGTGCTTAGTTTCGGAAGGCATAAGAGTAGCATTATGCAATGAAAAAATGCGGATGGAGACAATGCTTAGTCTCGGAAGGCAGAAGCGTAGCCTTATGCTATGCAGAAGATGTAGATGGAGGTAGAGCTTAACCTCGGAAGGCAAAAAGGTAGCCCTTTGCAAAATGCTAGGAAATACAGGTGGAGACAGTGCTTAGTCTCGGAAGGTAGAAGAGTAGCCCTATGCAATGCAAAAATGCAGATGGAGGTGAGCTTAACCTCGAAAGGCAGAAAAGTAGCCTTATGCAATGCAGAAAATGAATATGGAGGTAAAGCTTAACCTGGAATGCAGAAAAGTAGCCTTATTCAATGTAAAAATGCAGATGGAGGTAGAGCTTAACCTCAGAAGGAAGAAAAGTAGCCTTATGAAATGTAGAATATGCAGATGGAGGTAGAGCTTAAACTCGTAAGGCAGAAAAGTAGCCTTATGCAATGCAAAAATGCAGATGGAGACAATGCTTAGTCTCGGAAGGCAGAAACGTACTTATGCAATGCACAAGATGCAGGTGGAGACAGTGCTTAGTCTCGGAAGGTGGAAAAGTAGCCATATGAAATGCAGAAGATGCAAATGGAGACAGTTCTTAGTCTCAGAAGGCAGAAGAGTAGCCTTATGCAATTCAGGAAATAAAAGGTGAATAATAATTAAATGTCTTAGCTGGTAAATGATAGCCGATGGCTGATTGCATCATTGTGGCTACTGGAGATGTTGTGTACGGATAGCAACTGTAAATAGATGACTGATAAGCGTTGATCTTGAGAAAGTATGGGTGCATAAATATCTCCAATGACATTGCGAATTGAGTGCCTGCATCCAAAGTAAAATCGCGAGTTTTATAAAATGGGGGAAGGTTAGTTCGTCTTCCCGCAGCCTTTGCTTGACCTGCTTGACATTGTGTTTTCATTGGGGTAGCGTTACTAAACAACGCAATCTCGACAATATTCATGCATGGTTTGGTAAAATATATAATTGAAAATAATAATTTTCTTTTTTTAGATGAACCGACGGCTGCGACATGGTTCAAGACATTGCAACCTCTCTTGCTCAAGTATTTTAAGGGTCCTCCTTAAAATTCTGCCCCAGTTTACTAGGTTGGTGCTTCCGACGGTCGCGAGCAATGAGTGGCTGACGATCAACTTCGGAATTTTGAGGGTCCTCCTCAAAATTCTGCTCCAGTTTCCCATAGCGGGGGGAATGGAAATTTTATTGAATTGTGATCGTACCCATAGGGCTGCCTACGTATCCCCTCTTAAACGGGAATCAGGTCAGGTGTAGTTCAAATTACATCACAAAAGGAATCATAAATGGTTACACATAGTATCGTTTGACTGCATCTGATTGATTGGTTTTAGCCAAACTTCTCCGTCCATTTCTGCAAGTATGAGGGGTCCTCGGGTTAGAACCCGATGAACCATGTTCGGACCTTGCCAATAGGGAGAGAATTTCCCTTTGGATTCATCTTGATGCAGAAAAATCTTCTTCAACACCAGCTGCCCCGGTGCAATCTTCCTTGACTTGACTCTTTCGTTGAAATCTATGGACATTCTGTTCTGACACAATTGAACATGGCAAACTACATTCAATATCTTCCTATCTATAAGATCCAACTACTCATAATGGCCCTATACCCATTCTGTATCATCTAACTCTGCTTCTTGTATGATTCTCAAGGAGGGAATTTCTACCTCGACGGAAATTGCAGCATCTGTACCATAAACCAACATATATGGAGTCATTTCGGTCGATGTGTGGACCGTGGTGCTGTATCCTAAGAGAGCAAAGGATAACTTCTCATGCCACTGCTTGTGCTTCTCTATCATCTTCCTTAGTATCTTCTTGATATTTTTGTTGGCTGCTTCTATAACTCCGTTCATATGAGGCCTGTAGGCGGTAGAGTTCTTGTATTTGATCTTGAATGTTTCACACATTGCTTTGATCAAGTCACTATTGACACTTGAACCATTATCAGTAATGATTGATTTTGGAATTCTAAACCGACAAACAATACGGTCGCGGATGAAATCTTCCACGACTTTCATGGTTACTGCTTTATATGATGCTGCTTCGACCCATTTGGTGAAATGATCAATTGCTACCAGAATAAACCTGTGCCCATTTGATGCGGCAGGCTCGATTGCCCCAATAACATCCATTCCCCAAGCGGCGAACGGCCACGGCGATCTTGTTGCAGTAAGCTCATTTGGAGGCACCTTTCTCATATTTGCATGTATTTGACAGCGATGGCATTTGCAAACATACTCGATGCAATCCGTTTCCATAGGCATCCAAAAATATCCTGCCCGGAGTATCTTCTTTGCCAAGATGAAACCATTCATATGTAGACCGTAGGTTCCTGCATGCACTTCCTCTAACAACCTGGATGCTTCATTTGCTTCGAAACATCTTAGTAACCCCACTGTACATGATTCCTCCACTGTGAAAGAATTTGTTAGACAACTGACAAAGGGTGCGCTTCTGAGTAGGGTTGGCAAGTTCTGGATATTCTCCTGTTGTCAAGTACTCCTTGATGTCATAAAACCATTGTTTCCAGTCCTCTTCTTCCTCGACATGAGCACAATAAGCTGGCTAATCATAAATCTTTACCGGAATAGAATCAAGGAAATTCTTATCTGGATGTTGGATCATGGATGATAGTGTAGCAATTGCATCAGCGAATTCATTCTGTACTCTGGGGACATGCTGAAATTTTGTCTTTGTAAATCTCTTTCTCAACTCCTATATGTGATGCAGGAGGGTAAATATCTTAGAGGAGTTGGTGGCCTATTCTTCTTGAACCTGATGTATGAGAAAGTCTGAATCCCTAATCACTAGCAACTCCTGAATGTTCATGTCAATGGCTATCTTGAGCCCCAAGATGCAGACTCCGTATTCGGTCATATTGTTGGTGCATGGGAACTTGAGTTTGGCGGATACCGGGTAATGCTGGCCGGCTTCTGATACTAAGATTTCTCCTATGCCAACTCCCTTCAAATTTGCAGCTCCGTCGAAGAACATTCTCCAACCATTATAGGATTCTTCAATATCATCTCCTATGAAAGATGCCTTTTTATCGGGAAAAAATTTCTTTACAGGCTCATATTCTTTGCCCACGAGATTTTTAGCGAGATGATCTGCCAAGACTTGTCCTTTGATTTCCTTTTGAGTCACGTAAAAAATGTCAAATTCACTTAGCAGGATTTGCCACTTGGCGAACTTGCCAGTGGGCATGGGCTTTTGGAAGATATACTTTAGTGGATCCATTCCTTATATGAGATAAGTAGTGTAGGCACATAAATAATGCCTCAATTGCTCAGATACCCAAGATAGAGAACAACTGGTACGCTCTAATAGAGAATACAGGGCCTCATACGGGGTGAACTTCTTCTTGAGATAGTAGATGGCTTGCTTCTTTCTCCCTGTTTCATTGTGTTGCCCCAAAACACAACAGAATGCTCCATCCAATACTGCAAGGTAGAGCAACAGAGGTCTACCTAGTTCGGGCGGAACCAGAACTGGCAGCATCCACAAGTATTCCTTGATTTTTTCAAATGCTTTCAGGCAATCATCAGTCCATTTAGTAGCGGCATCCTTCTTCAACATTTAAAAGATGGGTTCACAAATGACACTGGACTGAGTTGTGAACCGGCTGATATAGTTAAGTCTCCCCAGGAAACTCATCACGTCCTTCTTGTCCTTTAATGGTGGTCATTCTCGAATGGCCTTAACCTTTGATGGATCCAATTCTATTCCTCGATGACTTACGATGAACCCCAGTAATTTTCCAATAGGAACCTCGAATGCACACTTGGAGGGATTCAACTTCAGATTGTACCTTCTCATTATGTTGAAGAACTTCCTTAGATCTTCCATATGGTCAGAGACTCTCTTGGATTTGATGATGACGTTGTCTACATATACCTCGATCTCCTTGTGTATCATGTCATGAAAGATAGTAGACATGGCCCTCATGTAGGTGGCTCCAGCATTCTTTAATCCAAATGGCATCATCTTGTAACAATACATCCCACATGGCATGATGAAAGTTGTTTTCTCCGCATCTTCTTCATCCATCCGTATCTGATGATACCTAGCAAAATAATTAACAAATGATTGTAGCTCATGCTTGGCGCAGTTATCGATAAGAATGTGTATGTTTGGCAAGGGAAAGTCGTCTTTGGGACTGGCCTGGTTAAGATCCCGGTAGTCGACGCAAACTCTAACCTTCCCATCTTCCTTCGGTACGGGTATAATGTTGGTTAACCATGTTGGATACTCTCCACCGTGAGAACCTTCGCTTTGACTTGCTTGGTGAATTTTTGCTTAATTTTAAAACTCATGTCAGGCTTGGACTTTCTGAGTTTCTGCTTTACTGGCGGACATGTTGGATCTGTTGGCAGTTTATGAGCTACAATAGAGGCACTGATACCCATCATATCATCGTACGACCAGGTGAATACATCCTCATATTCCTTTAGAAACTCTGTGTTCTCTTTCATTTCTAATGGCGACAGCTGAACACTGATGTGCGTTTCTTTGACATTCTTTGTATCCCCCAAATTAACGACCTGAGTTTCATCCAAGTTAGACTTGGGCCTATTTTCAAAATCCTCAACTTCTTTAATGACCTCTTTTGGTACGTCATCCTCTTCTGAATCTATGTCTGTTTGTTGCGTTGTCTCTTTACAAGTCACAATCATCGGTTCATCATCAAGATAAGTAATAGTAATGTTGTATAAATAAAGTAGATGATTAAGAAAGTAATAAGAGAGAGACATATATAAGAAACTGAAATGCTTTGATTAAAAATTTCATAACTGTTTGGGAATATCGGAGCTCTTTTTTGAAATTAAAGAAAATACGGAAAGGAAATTGACAAGTAAAAAAAAGGTAAAATGTGATGCATGGTGCTTTGTTCAGCCTTGCTACATTGAAGCTTTCCAGGCCCTAGTGGTTCTGATGGACCAATTATTGAGGCGTTCTCCTTGGTTCACTCCTTGTATATAAGGGCCTTCCTTTCCCTCCTCCTCAAAAATGACATAGCAGTCCATACTGTCATCTTGCAGAAATAGATTCCTCATTGCCGCCATTACCCTTTCTTCTACTGACCCATATATAGTATCTGCTGGTTGGAAAGTCAGCTCCAGATGAGGTATAGGATGATCCAGCGGGTAGTAGGGACTGTGCAAGGGTGGAAACCATTCTTTGGATTCCTTCCAAGTGTATTCATACCCTAAACCAAAAGTGGTACCATGTTTCTTCAGCTTGATGGGTTTGGTAAGTCCTTACAGGTTCTTGCCAAGTCATATTCCAAGCTCATATCCGCACCAATTCAAGATACTATCAATCTTGTTGTCCCACCATTTATCTTTATCCACAACGTTGACCCTCTCGATGTGATGGTAGGTTACTCCGCCTATTCTCCTCCTTTCCCCAATCATAGGGATGGTCTGGTGACTGTATATGGGGTTGCTACCATTGCCATGAATAATCACCTCTTGGTTATTCTATTCGAACTTCACTGCCTGGTGCAGGGTTGATGCTAAGCTCCGGTGGCATGAATCAATGATCATCCTAATAACAAGTTGTAGGATTTTGGGACGTCTATTACTTTAGAGTCAACGTCAAACCAAGGTGCTTCCATTTGCAGGCATAAACTGATCTCCTCAATAAGGGACCTTTGGGATCCATCGAAGGCTTTGACATTGATGGCCCCTTCTTTGATCTCATGCAGGTTCTTTCCCAATTTTCTGAGGGTTATCAACGGTCATATGTTGAGGCCGGATCCTCCCTCAATCAGGCCTCTAGTTCCTCGCATTGCACGATGATGTGTGGTGCCTTGTTGTGACTCAGCCCTTCCGATGGCAGCTAATCTTCGTGGAAGGTGATTTTATGGCTCTCTAGTACTTTCCCTACCATGTTTGCCATTTCTCCTCTAGTTATGCTGCTAGGCACATATGCCTCACTCACTATCTTCATCAAGGAATTCTTGTGCATATCGAAGCTTTTGCAGAAGAGCTAGTATAGATATCTGTGCTGGTGTTTTATTCAGTTGTTCAACGGTCGAGTATTCGTTTGCCCATATCTTCCTCAAAGATCATCATGCCCAGTTTCAACATATCGTTCAGAGGTTTGCTTATTGGACTCATCTAGGTGTTCCGGAGTGTAGACTCTGTCGGTTCTGGTCATACCTTACGCAACAATTGCTTCTCCAAATTTGGCATTCCCTTTCCTCCTTACTTCGGCTGTGTAATCCCATGGTATAGCATTTGAGTGGAACGGTATTATGTGTGACATTGCTACCGGAACAGGCATCCTTAGGGGTAACACAACAACTTCAAATGGTACAGGTGCTTTCGGAACTCCAAACTCAACCTCAATTGGTCTGGGCGCCTTTGCAGAGAAGGGTGCCTCAAACTTGAGTGGTATAAACATGTTTACTTCATCACCCCCAGAGAGTTAGTTCTGTACAACAATCACGTTAAGTGTGACTGTTGGCTTCTTTGGCTCATCACCATCAGCAATCAATCCTATCGACCCCTTAGGATCCCGCTAATCTTCGATCTCGATCATGTGAATGCCTCCACTCTTGTGGTCAAGCAGAGGGTTGTTGCTAACATTAGGAGCAGGCTCCTTTGCTACGATGATCTTATTGTCAATTAGAGTTTGGATCTTATCTTTCCGTGAGTGGCACTCGTCAATGGTATGCTCCTTCATGCTGGAATAACACGCACAAGTTTTGTTCAGGTTGAACCATTGGGAAGGATTTTCTGATGTTATGGCGGGTATAGGGGTGACGTAACCAGCAGCTTTAAATCTTTCATACAGCTGGTCAATTGGTTCGGCAATGGCTATGTATTGCCTGGGAGGTCTACGGTCAAAAATTGGTCTAGGTCTAGGGAAAATTAGTTCTCCAAATAAATGCACAGAATATGGTGGTTTCCGTTTGGGTTTCAAGGAAACCCGGTGGACTTTGGACAAGGCTATCTTAATGAGTCATTATGCGGACAGCATAACTAACTTGGCTAGGTTTGACCATGATGCATGCACAGTTAAACAGAGTAAGGTTTCTACGGGGTATTAGACTGGTATCCTTGAGCGGACAACTCAAGAGGGAAAGTCACGGAACCGTCGACTGCACCACTGATCGACTGGTATTACCGCGAATACGCCATTGCCAAATTTAAGTGGTGTTAATATTGGAAGAGTGCAACCACTCATTATAAGCTTTGCTATGGTATTTTTTTTGGCACGTGTGGGATATGATATTGAAGATGCAATTACAAGAATGAAACAGATTGTCATGTATTTCCACGTTTATAAGATAATAATTACAATAATTGTTCGTAATTACAACAGTAGTAAAGGAAAGCGGTAAAGAAAGCATTAGAGAAAAGAAACAAGAAATAAGTCTGTTTCATAGAAGAAGAGATAAAGACATTTAAGTAAAAGCAATAAAGAAGCAATAAACTCGCAAATAACATGCAATGGTAAAAGCCTAAAAGAAAATCCCCAGCAGAGCCACCCTGTTGTCGACGCCCCCTCTTTCTCAGAGTTGAAATTGAATTTACGACATTTTGCAGGACAACTTTATTCCCTTTTGAGAATTGGGTTTTTGGAATTGAAGAGTCACCACCTAATGATTATAGTTCATTAGAAAACTTTAAGAAGGGTTTGAGTTGAAGAAACCAGAGTTCGAGTAAGGGCTAGAAATTATCTCGAGCGAAAGGTGTTAGGCACCCCTTAAGATCCACTAGTGTGGTCTCGGCCATGTTACGATTATGACTTAATGCAAACAAATATACAAATAATTTCACACGTAAGGGTTTCAAATAGATATATGACAAGCGTATTGGAGTCTACAATTTGTTTGAGGGAGGGTTTAGATGCAGAAAATCAGTGAAGACGTTGAATAAACAGTGAAGAAAAAATTTAGAAGGAAAAAGAATAATGCAGTAAAATTAAAAGGGGAGTTTTGAGTAGTTGAAAAGAAAGAATTTATCGATATTAAACAAGGTTACATAAAGAGAGGGGTCCTAGGTTTATGAAACGTATGGATCATCCACACAACACCGGTAACCAATTGTACGCGTAGTGTTATTGTGTGATCATCATCTCCATGTATACCCTTCCCACTTCGTTACGGTATTAAGCGCGGAATGGTATAATTACCTACATCATGCTATTACCCGTCCCACCTATCAGTCCCGGAGGCGTTTAGGACTACTAATCCTAAAGGGAGGGAGCTTTGGCTTTTCAGAGGTTTAAAAAAGGATAAAATACTAGGGAGACAATCAAAACACATAAAACAGAATAGGGGATAAAAGCAATTAAAAGCTTACGTAGGCCTCCTCACTTAAAGAAACAAATTGTATAGCACGTCTTGCACATACTGTTTAGGTCCTTGATTAAAATTAGTGTAGGAAGAATTGATCTACCACATATTCTCCAGATTTGGAGTTTGAATTAGTCCTGCTTAGATGTAGTTTCAGAAAACTGATGATTGATTAATTATCTAACTATTTATCCGCGTTAAACATGACTTGTAGGCATGATGACTATTAATTCAGAGACGGGGGAGAACAAGCTGATTGCAAAATTACTAATAAATTCTTCGATCATTTAAAGGAATTAGTATTGATCTTAAAAGGCAAGTGAGCAATTCAGATCTGATTGATTACTCCTATAGGCATGCTTTCAAGGTGTTACGGATTTGGTTATGAGAAATCCTCCAAGAAGATCATAGATGTGATTGATTTATTTTAGATCCTATAAGTAAATTTTCCTAATGACAGATGCACATGCAAAAATTGCAGGAAATCCTATAGGCATGTCATCTATAATGTACAGAATTTCAGCAATGATTTATTGATATGGTATATATTAGAAGATGAAGAAAACCTATGAGCATGGTATCTATATGAAGAATGAAAATTTTGAAAGTGATAACCCTATGATCATGATTTCCAGGTGAAGGTGCAGAATTTTGAAAGTATTAATTCTATAGACATAGTGTCTATGTGAAGAATGCAGAATTTGAAAGAGTAAATATCCTCTAGACATGGTTTCTATGTGAAAAATGCAAAATTGAAAGTATTAATCCTGTAAACATGGTTTCTATGGGGAATTTGAAAAGTATACATCCTATAGGCATAGTATCTACCCGTTATTTAAACTAAGCATGCACAACTCCTCCCAATTTCACTATAACCCCAATCAGTTGTTTACAAATTATTACAAAACTTATTAGACTGAGAGAATAAAAAAACAATAATAAAATAATACATTCGTGATTACATATACATCTAATCAGCCTAATCCAGACTTAAAGTCTAGTAATATGAGATAAACCTACTTCCAGGGTAGGATTTTCAGAGCCTTTCTCTTATTGGGATGTGTCAAAGTTCCAAGAAACTTCAAGAGTTCCAAGCAGTGCTTACACCCCAAATACCATTGTAGAACAAATTATAGTGCAGTGTGGAAGGGCTAGCTCGAGAGTGTCCAAGTTCAAAGGGAACTCAAGCTCCCAAGGCAAGGCTCACAAGAGGGGGAGGCAGGACTTAAGGACTAGGAGCAAGTGTAAGTGCAATGAAAAGAAATTGGGGGGAAGTCAGGGCAGGCTGGTGGTCATACCTAACAACTGGGTTGCTGGCACACCCCTGACCAGCTTGTCAGCTTAAAAATTAGAGAGTTAGGACCTTTTAAAGGTCAGGTTCAGCCATGGACATCAATTTAGGTATTGCCAGGCTATACATTAACTCTATACACATAAGAGAATGGGGGTATAGGAGATTTAAAAAGGCTAGGGTCCAAAGGACCCAATCTTAATCCATGACAACAACTTTGTATGTTGCGATCTCTGAAATTATAGCCCAAGCACGTAAAAGGGAATGGGGATACAGAGTCATTGCAGCAACAAATAGCAAGACATAAGCAATTATTTTAAAGTTGAAATCTATAAAGTAATAAAGTAGGCATGAGCGTAAAAGCTTGTAAGTAAACATATTGGATTTGATGCTAGAATCAGAAGTAGGACATACCAGTTCCAAGAAGCAAGTAGGGGGAAACGTTAGATTTTGGAAAGCCAAAATGCAATCAAGAAGCAAGAATGTAGATTTTAGAGGAGAGTTCTGATGCTTAAAGTCGTAAGTGTGTTAATGCAAGAGCAGGGTATTTATAATTGAAATAGGTGTACAAAATAAGGAAAGAATCACAATTTTGTAGCAATTAAGGAACTATGCACAAATTAAGGAGTCCAAATTCAAACGGTAATAGATAGAAGTTATTTAAGGAAGGAAATCAAGTAAGTATCTCGTGCAAAGCAGGGAAAATAAAGGTAAATACATAGAAGACATTTAAGGTAAAAATCTAGTGGTACTTGGTTTGTGAAAACAAGGAAAGGGAATCAGTAAAATAGCCAGCAAAGAATCAAATTGAAAGCCTTGTTTGAGTCAGAAAAGAAGTAAAGGAAACATTAATTTAGGGGAAAATCAATAACAATCAAATGAGAAACATTAAAGGAATTCAGAATCAATTAACAGTTCGCAACACTCTTAAAAGAGAAGTTCACATATATAAAACACATAGATATGTCAAGCAAGAAGGTTTCAAAATCACAAACGCAGAAAAAGTTCAAATTCACTTCATAAACTCGGGGTGAGTGTGAGAGTTCAAGGTTTCAAAGTAGAATCCTTCTCCAAAAACAAAACCAAATTTACCAAAGGAATCCCCAAATTCTAGGGTTTTTAAACTCGAATTTGATACAGAGAAGAAAAGGCAAGCTATTGAGGCAGGCTCAGAGACCTCTTTCTGAGTCTCATGAGAAGCATACAAGTACGATAGCAAGTTCAAAAGCAACTAGAACATAGAAATTAGTACAGGAAACAAGTTTCAAGAAAGTGTTTGAAATTTAAATGAGTTCAGGTAGTGTAAACTTAAAGAAACAATCGATGAAACACATCTAGAAAGAATCCAAGCAAAGTCCGGTAAAGGCAACCAAAGGACTAAAACTCAGTAGGAAAACACAGTAGAGAAACACATGAGATATGCATGTAAGAGCATGATATGGAAACCAATAGGAGATAGAACGAAGAATAATAGAAAAAACTTCATAATACAGCAAACATAAGAACACACGAAACAGCATGCGAGTTAGAAAAGAGCAAATAAGAACATAGTAAGGATCGATTCACCCGAGGAAAAGAAGAAGAAGAGTCAGAAATATTTTTAAAGATCCTTCCACAAAACCTAATCGAAATGAAGTGATTTTTGAAAGAAAAATCGGAGAAAACGTTTAAGAAACTTAAGCAATAGAGCAAACATGTAACATATCTAAAAATAATCGGAAAGAACATCGATAGTTATAGTTTCAGAGGAACCCTAAAGATGAGGAAGACTTCGAAAATATCCGATCTAAGTCGAATAATATCATAATCAGGCACAAAAAGACCAAAAACCACCAGAGCAAGGCCGGAGATGGCTGGAATCCTCGAATCAGTGAGGGTCTGAGTGAAAAACCTCGAGGTTTGGCCTTGAACCTTTGAATAACAGGCATGCAAGAGCCATAGGAGGTAGGTATAGGCTGTCCATGGCCTGAGAAACCATGGACTCCGGTGAAAACACGGTGGAACAAGGTAGAGGGAGGCTAGGGTTCCGGGAAGCCTTGAGAGCGTTTGGAGATTCAAGGGCGGCTAAAGAGGGGAAATGAGTTAGGATTAGGGGTGGGCTGTGAATTAAAAAGGAAATGTTTAATATGAGACGTTTATCTTCTAGATCAACGGCTGTGATTAGAAAAGGGGGGATTCAGTCTGGTTTTAATTAGGTTATGGATTGGGTCAGTTTTAAAATTGGGCTGATTGCAATTGGGCTCAAATTATGGATAAAAAAATTGAAATTCAAAGGGGTTATAATTGATATGAGTGAGGCTAAGTGTTAAACAACCATTTCTTACTTTTTTATTTTATAAAATAGTGAAAAAGATTTTTAAAATAGATTAAAAACACTAAACTAATTATTATTATGTGAATATTAATCTAAAAATACTAGAAATGATTTTTATAATTATAAAAATGCAATTAATTGTAAAATAGGCTATTATTGTAATTATATACAATTTAGCTTTAAAAATATCAAATAAATGTATAAAAAATATGCAAAATTTACTTAGACTATATTTTAGTATAAATATAAGAGTAAAATGAATTATTCACCAAAATGATAATTTTGGGAATAATTATAGAATTTTATAGTATTAAAATAGACAATAAATTGGTTTTAAAAAATCTTTAAAAATTTTGAAAAAGTACCAAAGCACTTGGGTATGCTCATATAAACATACATAAATATATAGATATATAGATATAGATATATATATATATATATATATATATATATATATATATATATATATATATATATATATATATATATATATATATATATATTATTTTGAAAGTATTTTAGGCATAAAAAATACCTAGGAAAAATTTGGGTATCAACACACTTGCGGCGTAATAAGGCAGGAGTTGTTTACATGCTTATATATGGGTAGCGCATGTGGCGAAATAAGGTGGGAATATTATGATGCATGTGTGGAGAAATAAGGCGGTACTTATTATGTTATCAATTTCACACATGTCAAAATAAGGAGGGCTATGTCAGAGATTGATTGTAAGGATTGTGATGGCCTATGGAGGCATTTCTATTTTTGTATAATACTTTGATTGTGTTTGCTTTTCCCTATGAGCTTTATCTTGTGGATGTGGTGAGGGAACATTGTCCGTGTTGTCCGCTCTTCTTCTTACCTTTATCAGCTGGTTGAAATATTGTTAAAGAATTCACACAAGCATACACGTAGTTAAAACACCCCCTATTGGAGGTGAAGTTCCCCTGATCTGCTAAAGTATAGAGGCATGTCCTTGTTTAATCATTATATATGTGCAAGTGGCCTTAGTTGTCCAGTTAGCTGTTACCATGACTGTGAGACTTATAGGGGCACAGGATGCTAAGTGTTAGATTTTAGATGCCGGGATTTCGTGAGTTATGGTTTGATCGAGATTTGGTAAATTTGTGTAAATAGTCGAATAAGACCTTATTTAATCATCAACGTACAACATGGGTTATTGTTTTGTTTTTCCCTTACTGTGTTGTGATCTTAGGAATTGGATTGTGTTTTGCCGTCATTATGTATCATCACTTTTTATATTCTCATTGTTACTTGTTGTTCTTTTTTCACTCCGTGCACTCTTTACATAAATATGTGTATATCATTTCAGATGTTTCTATAATTTTATAGTTTATTTGACCGGTAGGTGTCTTAACAGTTCGTCGTCACTGCTGCATCGAGGTTAGTCTTGATACTTACTGGACACCATTGTGGTGTGCTCATGCTATTCTTCTGTACATTTTTTTGTGTAGATACAGGTACTCCCACTCAGTTCAATCAGCCTTGGAAGGAGGCATTTCAGTAGAGACTTTGAGGTATATAGACATTCTGGAGTTAGAGCCTATTATGTATCCCTTGGCTTGTGATTTGTGAGATTCCGGGTTTTGGAAATTTTGTTAGCTTCGAGAGTTGTTATTTTATGTGCCAATCGGCACCTTAACCACTGTTTTATGTTATTAGTTTAGTTTTAATCATGTTCTTCTGCAATTATGGTTTATATTCCGCATTGATAGTCTTACCTAGTTGTAGAGACTAGGTGCCGTCACGATGGTTCACGGAGGGCGAACCAGGTCATGACAAGTTAGTATTAGAGCTCTAGGTTCATAAGAGTCACGAATCACAAGCCGATTTAGTAGAGTCTCGTGGATCAGTATGAAGATGTCTATTCTTATTTGCGAGAGGCTATGTAACCATTAGGAAAAAATTCACTTCATTTGATTTCCCCGTTGTGCGAGATTTTTGACATCACAATTCTAAACCCATGTATTCTACTCTCTCACAGATGGTGACGACACGTACTATCCGAGATGTTCAGGCACCCACGCCCCCTACTGCAACCGTCAAAGGCCGGGGCCGAGATAGAGATCGAGGAAGCACACGTAGTGCAGCGAGAGCACCTGTGCGAGTTGCCGTCGAGGCACCTCCAGTAGATCCAGCTAGAGTCCAGGCACTTGACATGCCTACTGTTATAACTACTCCAACCTTCAAGAGACTTTGGCTTAGTTCATGAGCATATACACTACTTTGGCTCAGGTAGGATTGCTACCCCTTGCTGCAGTCACATCCCAGGCCAGGGGATGAGCACAGACTCCCACCGCCCGCACTCCTGAGCAACGAGAGCGTGTTGAGCAGTTCCCTAAGATTGTTCCTGCAGCGCCTACAGTGCCAGTTTAACCCGACGACATAGCAGAGGCTTCCAAGTAGGAACAACTGAGACTTAAGAGGTTCAAGCCTCCTGTATTTAATGGTCTAGCATTGGAGGATGTTCTAGGTTTTGTTGATGAATGTTACCGCATTCTCTGTACTATGGACATTGCAGGATCGAGCGGGGTTTCTTTCACTACTTTCCAGCTTCGAGGAGCCGCCTATGATTGGTAGCGCACCTATGAGTTAGACAGTCCAGACGAGGCAGCTTCACTGACTTGGACAAAGTTTTCAGACATGTTCCTGAGAGAGTTTGTCCCTCAGAGCCTCAGGGATGCGTGGCACGCGGGAGTTTGAGCATTTGCGACAGGGTACTATGATCGTCTCGGAGTATGTTGTCCGTTACACCAGCTTGACTAGACATGCCCCAGCCTTGGTTAATATTATTCACTAGGAGCTCTGTTGGTTTATTAAGGGACTTATTTCCAGCATTTGATTGAGCATGGCTCGTGAGTTGGAGATGGATATTTCATATCAGCAGGTTGTGAACATTGCTAGGCGGATATAGGGCATGCATGCTAGGGAGAGAGAGAGGACAGGAAAGGTCACGAGCGAGAGAGCAGGCGAAATCAGGGGAGGGGGTTTGAGGAGATGAGGAGGCGTCAGAGGTCGGGGAGGTATACTGGTCCTTATTTTGGAGGTAGGGTGCATCATGGTAGAGGTTTTGCGGGTCAGCCAGTTTAGTTTCCACTTCAATCTTTGCATGGTGACTTAGGTGTCCATAGGTCTCTAAGTACCCGTGCCGCATATTTTCCACCGCCTCGTCAGCAGAGAGGGTGCTTTGAGTGAGAAGATACTAGCCACATAGTAAGAGATTGTCCCAGACTGTGGACCGATGTGTCACAACAAGGTATTCAGGCGAGTAGAGGGCGATTAAGAGGGGGAGGCCCAACCCGCTGATGTGTTTCACATAGTAGGCTTAAGGCTGCTATGTCAGGTGATGTCATTCAGGTGTGCCTCAATTCGTTATAAAGGAGCACCATCTGTAGTTAATCACAATTCTATTATCGGGGTAAGTTCCTTTATTTGTTGTTCCATTTATGGGTGTGTTCCATGATTTGCACTTTGTTTATGTGATTATCCTGTTGGAAGGTTCTATGAGTTATAGTCGTGTATATCGTCTGCTTAGTAAATTCATGTTGTCTGTTTTGATAGGTTCGATGTGATTTCTGAGTATTCTTGGTTACGAGCTATGATTTTTTATGCTCCACCGATGTGGGAGCCAGGCTGTGTGTAATTTGTAGGCGAAATTGATCTAGTAAGAGTCTCTAGATGGGTTTATGTGTACCCTGCTTGTGATTTAGAGTGAGGGGGACCCTCGTGATTTTAGGTGAGTTGATGTATTGAGACCAGGGCTATGTACCACGGTGAGGGTTATATTAGTATAAGATCCTTGTGAGTTTTTTATATGCTTTTATTCTTTCTTGTTTTAACGTTCTGTAGATTAGTGATAAAGAAAATTTGTGCTATTTCTGACTTGTTTGATAATTACCTTATGTGTTTTCCCTTTTCATATTCATGCATTTTCGTTCTATGCTTCTTGAGTTTTAGTTTGTGGGGTGCGTGCCATTGGTATTAGCTGAGATTTGGTTATTTCAGTGTTTGTTATGTGGTTTTCATGGTTATTGTATCATCACCAGTGTTGTGGAGGATTGAAAAGAGTTCCTATTGTATATGAGGCCTATAGCCGGTACGGAATTGATCTCAGGCAAGTATTTCTATCAAAAATGTTATTGTTTGTCTATGTGTGATGTGTCATGTTGTGTGGTTATAACCTATATGTGTTGTCATGAATGGGAGCAGCTGGTTGAGACTGATACATGATATGAATTTAGAATCGGATCTTTTGGAAACAGTTGGAAGGTTAGAATTCTGGCTTGAAGGCTTATTGGTATTGCTAGAAAGGCTAATTGAAAGAAGGAATCTAGTTTTGGAAGTTTGAATGGTGAAAAGTTGACCGAAATTGAACTTTTGGGTAAACAACCCCGGAATGGGTCGTGAATGATCCCAATCGCTTCGTATGGTGATTTTGGACTTAGGTGTGCGTCTGGATTCAGATTCGGGGGTCCGTAGAGTGAATTGAGGCATTTTGGTGAAAATTGAAAAAGCTGAAGTTTGCGAAATGAAGAAGTTTGACCCACAATTGAATTTTGTGATATCAGGGTCAAAATGCAATTCCGACAGTTGGAGCCGCTCCGTTATGTATTTTGGATGTTTCTGCAAAATTTGGCATCATTCCGAATTGAATTGATAGGTTTCGGCATGAAATTTGATATTTGAAGATTTGGAAGTTCATAAGCTTGATATTTGGTTTGATTCGTCGTTTCGATGTTGTTTTATGTGATTCGAAACTTTGAGCCAGTGTGTGTTAGGTTATATGACTTGTATGTGTGATTATACGGGGTCCTAGGAGCCTTAGGTGTGTTTCGAATGGGCTAGGGATCATTTTTCTTCCATTTTGAACTGCTATAATTGCTGCTTATGATATCCTTCTACGCGATCGCGAGGATTCTTCAGCCATTGCGATGCGGTGTTGTAGAGCACCTCAAAATCCTTCTTCGGTTTTTCACCGTCCTCAAGCGTTCACGAGGCTCTGTTTATTTCTTCATTGTGCCCACATATAGCCTTCCGCGATCGCGAAGGTCTATCTTTCTATGCTTCACGATCACACCGTTAACCCTACGTTCGCATAGTAGGAATTAGGAATTGGGTCAATTGACCCTTTTTACTCTTTGACTTCGCATAAACACCCGCGTGATCGCGTAATCCCCACCCACTATTCTTCGCGTTCGCATCCCTTTTCACGCGATTGTAATGTGTATTTCTATGCAGCCTTGAATTCTCCTTTACACGATCACGTCCCTTCTTCCGCGATCGCGTTGAAAAAATACCTGCGCAGACAGATTAAATACCAAATTCAAGGGTTTCATCATTTTTATCACATTTTAACTTCTAGAGCTCGGTTCTTGGAGATGTTTTACGGGATTTTCACCTGGGCGACTTAGGTAAGTGTTTCTCTCTCGGTTTAGACTAATTTCCATGAATCTCCTATTAAATTCATCCTTAAATTTCGGATTTTGAATTAAAATTTGGTAGAACTTCTAAGGCGAATTATTGAGTTTTGATTGGTTTTTGACATCCGATTTGTGATATTTTTATATGGTTAGACCCGTGAAAGTATGAGGCTTCTGAAAACATTAATTTCATCTGATTATGAGACGTTGGCCTAAGGGGCATTTTGGTTACTTACCTAATTTACCATCTTAGCTTTGAATTAAATAGTTGAATCAATTTCTTGAGATATTATTTACGATATTTAATTGAATTAAACAGATTTAGGCTATTTGGAGTCGGATACTCATGGCAAGAACATGGGTTATTGTTGTTTTTGAGTCGGTTCGAGGTAAGTATCTTGCCAACCTTGTGTGGGGGACTTTTCCTGAGGATTTGAATCTTCTCTGTTGATTGAATTCCTTGTATGTGAGGTGACGAGTGAGTGCTCGGATTGATTTATTGAGATTTGCCCCTTTTAGGCTTTTAGATCCTTGTAATCACTGAGTATGAAGTTGTTCTTGATATGATTTAGTTCCCCTGTTATTAGTTTCACTTCTACATGTCTTACTTGGAATTTAACTGCCGTTTTTGATTTATCTGTGCTGCCTAAGTGACTCTTACTTTGTTTAACTGAAGATCCCTACCCTTCTGTAGCCACATTATCTTTCATAATTGCTTGTCTCTATTTGGAAGTCATTGATATTTCTCATGTAATTAATTGGTCTTAATTGAGGTTACGATTATCTTTCCCTCTGTTCATCCTTAATTGAAATCATTGTATATTCTTCGTAACTTTTCCAACTTTAAAGAAGTTAGATATCCTATGATTAGTTGATATTTCGTTATTCAAAATTATTTGATTCATGATAACTTCCTTGTTTCTAAACTACGTATTATGAGATCGTTGCTTCATATTATTTCTCTCCCTTGTTAAGTTGTTCTTATTACGCTTAGTACTTTCCATTGTGGTTATTCCTTGTGAGCTTGTCTTATCGCCCCGGTGGACGAAAGATTCTTCAGTTAATTTACTTGTTGTGCTCTTGTATTTATTGTATTTATTGCTATTGTACTTGATATGTTGATGCACGAGGTTTCTATCGTGCGATTATAGATATTGTGATGCACGAGGTCTCTGTCGTGCGGTTATGGATATTGTGATGCATAAGGTCTCTACTGTGCGGTTATTGATATTGTTGTTGCATGAGGTTTCTGCCGGATGGTTATTGATATTGTGATGTACGAGGTTTATTCCCTATGGTTGATGATACTATGATGCAGGTTTATGTCGTGCGATTTTTGTTGAGGGGTTGCACGAGGTCTTTGTCGTGCTACTATTGCTATTGATATATATATATATCACATGAGGCGTAATAAGGCGGGAATTATTTATATGCTTATATGTGGGTTGCACATGTGGTGAAATGAGGTGGGAATATTATGATGCACGTGTGGCGAAATAAGGCTGTACTTATTGTGTTATTAATTGCACACGTGGCGAAATAAGGAGTGCTACGTCAGGGATTGATTGTAAGGATTGTGACGGCATATGGAGGCATTTCTATTTTCGTATAATACATTGATTGTGTTTGCTTTCCTGTATGAGCTTTTTCTTGTGGATATGGTGAGGGAACATTGAGTGTGCTGTCCGTTCTTCTTCTTATGTTTATCAGCGGGTAGAAATCTTGTTAAAGCACTTGCACAAGAATACACATAGTTGATACACCCCTATTGGAGGTGAAGTTCCCCTGATTTGCTAAGTATAGAGGCATGTCCTTGTTTAATCATTATATATCTGAGAGTGGCCCTAGTTGGCCAGTTAGCTGTCATCATGATTTTGAGACTGCTGGGGCATAGGATACCAAGTGGTAGATTTCATATGCTGGGTTTTCATGAGTTGTGGTTTGACCAAGATTTGGTAGATTTGTGAAAATAGTTGAATAAGACCTTATGTGAACATCACCATAGAAGATATGTTATTGTATAGTTTTCCCCTTACTGTGTTGTGATCTTAGGAGTTGGATTGTCATTTGCCGTCATTATGTATCATCACTTCTTATATTCTCGTTGTCACTTGTTTTTCTTTTTCCCCTTATTACGATTGTAGCATTATTGGTTACTACATGCACTCTTTACATAACTATATGTATATCATTTCAGATGTTCATATAATTTTACTGTTTATTTGACCGGTAAGTGTCTTGACTGTTCCTCGTCACTACTCCATCGAGGTTAGTTTTGATACTTACTGGGCATCGCTAAGGAATGGTCGTGCTACTCTTCTTTGTGCAGATACGATACTCCCACTCTGTTTTGTCAGCCTTGGAAGGAGGCGTTTCGGTAGAGACTTTGAGGCATATCTGCTATGTCTGCAGACCGATGAGTCCCTTTCCAGCTTTGTGTAACAAGTATAGTTCTTTAGTATTTTTCCTTTGTATAGACATTCTCGAGTTAGAGCCTCTTATTTATCCCTTAGATTGTGATTTCTGAGATTCCGGATTTTGAGAATTTTTTTAGCTTCGAGAGTTGTTATTGTATGTACCAAGAGGCACCTTCACTATTGTTTTATGTTATTAATTCAGTATTAATCATGTTCTTCTACAATTATGGTTTATATTTCGCATTGATAGGCTCACCTAGTTGTAGAGACTAGGTGTCATCACGATGGTTCACGGAGGGCGAACCGGGTCGTGACAAGTGGACATCCACATTTACTAAAGATTTTATAACGTTGGAAGCGATGTAGTAATATATGGACTGATAGAGAAAGCTTTATATTATTTGTAATTATCCATTTATGTTGTTATCTTGTAGAATCCTTGTACAACTTGTACTCTTCCATATGTACAAATGCATGGTTATGTAGCCTTAGAAGTCAAGTTGGCCATCATACGCCTAATCTCAACTTGGTATCAAGAGCCATAAAGATCCATATCAATGGTCTCAGAAATTTCCTCTTCCTCCACCACCAAAACAACCATGTCTCAATCTTTACTCGGACTTCCCATTCACCCTCCAACCATTTCTAATATCAAAAGTTTTGACCCTATTGAATTAACATACATCAATTATCTTACTTGGAAGAAAGTTTTTCTTACTATTCTTAAATGTCACAATCTTCTATCCCTGGTAAATTGAATCGTACCATGACCCTCACAAGATCATAAGGATTATAAGATATGGATTTAGTGTGATACTATCGCAATGAGTTGGATTAATGCAACACTTTTCTCCAGCAGTTCTTGACACTCTTCTTAACTATGATTGTGAGACATCCAAATAAGCTTGGGATACACTTGCCTACCTTTACCTTGACCAAGTTTCCTCTTATTCAATCTATTTGAAGTACAAGTTCCAAAACTTTAAGAAAGGTTCTCTATCCATGGAGTATTATTTACAACAAATTTAGTCTATTTCCTACTCTCTTCAAGCAATTGGAAAACCCGTAATTGACGAGGACTTAGTTACTTAAGCACTGTAAGAATTGCCTCCCTCTTATCGCACTTTTGTTTCTAACCTAAATGCTACTGGTACTCTTCATTCATTCATCGCGTTGCGGCCCTTATTACTCACTGAAGAATCCCATATTAATGCAGCCACTCCAGATGACTCAAACTCACAAACGGCTTTGACAGTAACGACTCAGGCTAAAGGTTCATATGATGCTCCCCTCCATATCAAAGTTCATATTCTAGAGGATGAATAATGGTTGTAGACGACTTAGGACCAATAGAGGCTACAATTTTAGGGGTCTGGGGCAAAATAACCAACATTCTCCTTGCTCTTTTTCTCTTCAATAGCCTAGTTCAATCATCCTTTCGCCATCCTTCACTTATGGAAGGGGTATTGGGATGCCCCCCCTTTAATCCCTATAATCACTGCCAAATTTGATTTCATTTTAATCATACTACGATTGAATGCAAAAATAGACTTAATAATTCTTATGCTTCTAATATGCCACCTAAGTCTTTTGCAGCCATGAGACTAGAAGAATTTCGTCGTACTACTTGGTATCCTGACTCAGGAGCTTCAGCCCATATGACCCATAATCCCACTATTTTATCCTCTCCTTTCTCCTACACCGGATCATCTCACGACATAGTTGATAATGGTAATCTCCTTCCTATTTTCTCTACTGGCACATCAACTATTCCTACATCATCTAGGCCTCTTCTTTAAACGCAATGTTCTATATGTCCCTTCTCTGAGGAAAAATCTCCTTTCTATTTAATGACTTTGTGCTGATAATGATTGCGCTATTCAGTTTACTAACACTGTTTAATTTGTTAAGGACAAAAAGACCAATCAAATGTTGATCCACGATGATAATGTTGGGTCACATTACCCTTATCAAGTTATTCAATCTTCGTCCTCTCACCTTACTCTTTCCAGTGATGTTTCGTCTCCTACAATTGGCATCAAAGGCTCAGGTACCTTGGTCAACGATCTCTTGATGCTTTAGATCATAGAAATTTGATTTCTTATGTTTCGTCTTTTGACAATAATTCTTGTATTGTTTGTCATTTGGGAAAACAAACAAAATTACAGTTTAATCTTTTAGTTAGTCGTGCAAATAAACCTTTTGTTCTAGTTCATTTTGATGTATGGCAAGCTCCCTTACCCGCAAATTCTAATTATCGTTACTACATTCTTTTTCTTGATAACTACACCGAATTTTCTTGGATTTATTTGATGCACAATATTGATGCCTAATTTTTTTCTATGTATTTTTTATGCTCAAATAATTTCAAATAGTGCGTTTATGCACATATAAACATACCCAAGAGTTTTGGTATTTTTTCTAATTTTTAAGGATTTTAAAATCAATTTATTGTCTGTTTTTTAGTAGTGCAAAATCCAGTAATTATTCCCAAAATTATCATTTTGGTGAATAATTTATTTCCATTCCCACAATTACAACAAAATATAATTAAGGTAATTTCTGCATATTTTATAAAACTTATTTGACATTTTTAAAACTAAATTGCATATAATTGCAATCATAGCCTATTTTACAATTAACAGCATTTTACAATTATAAAATCATTTTCAGCATTTTTTGATCAATATATTTATATTATTAATTATTTCAACAACAACAACAACAACTACTACCCAGTACATTCCCACCAGGTGGGGTCTGGGGAGGGTAATATGTAGACGAGCCTTACCCCTACCCGGAAGGGCAGGGAGGCTGTTTCCAATCGACCCTCGGCTCATATGGTTAGGTGAAAAACTGCAGTAAAACAAAATAGAGACAAAAACAAATCAGAAACAGTATAGCATTAGTGCATTAGAAATTCCAGTACAAATAGCGTTAATAATAAACTGAAGAAAGGAAACAAAATACCAACATGCAATAGCAAGTAATAGTAACGTACAATAGACACAACTCATCTATGAGTAACCCTGCTGATCCACCCCTATCCCCGGGATGGGCGAACAGAAAACTCTAGGGGCCCCTATCCTACAACCCTAATTCTAGACCTCCATACTTTCCTATCAAGGGTCATGTCCTCGGAAACCTGCATCCTAGCCATGTCCTGCCTAATCACCTCTCCCCAATACTTCTTGGGCCTCCCTCTGCCGCGCCGACCGCCAACGATCTCCAGCCGCTCGCATCTCCTCATCGGAGCATCTGGACTTCTTCTTTGCACATGCCCGAACCACCTCAGTCGCGCTTCACGCATCTTCTCGTCCACCGGGGCCACCCCCACCTTCTCTCGAATAGTTTCATTCTTAATCTTATCTAGCCTCGTGTGCCCGCACATCCACCTAAGCATTCTCATCTCCGCGACCCTCATCCTCTGAACATGCGAATTCTTCACGGGCCAGCACTCTGCCCCATACAGCATCGCAGGTCTAACCACGGCTCTATAGAATTTCCCCTTGCGTTTGTGTGGGACTTTCCTGTCACACAGGACTCCTGATGCAAGCCTCCACTTAGCCCACCCTGCTCCTATGCGGTGTGTGACGTCCCCGTCAATCTCACCGTCCCCCTGAATCACTGACCCAAGATAACGGACGTTGTCCTTCTTGGCGATGGCCTGAGAGCCAATCATCACGTCCCTGCCTACTTCGCTCGGATCGGCGCTAAACTTGCACTCCAGGTATTCTGTCTTAGATCTGCTTATTTTGAAACCTTTAGACTCGAGAGTCTGCCTCCATACCTCTAACCTTTCAATAACTCCTGCCCTCGACTCATCAATCAATACTATATCATTAGCAAATAACATACACCACGGCACATCCCCTTGAATATGACGGGTAAGAGCATCTATCACTAAGGCAAACAAGAGAGGGCTCAGCGCCGATCCTTGATGGAGCCCCGTAACCACTGGAAAATGGCCTGATTCACCACCCACCGTCCTAACCCTAGTCATAGCTCCATTGTACATGTCTTTGATTACTCTGATGTAGGCTTCCGGCACGCTCTTTTAATTTGTTTTAAATTTATTTTTACTATTTTTATAAAATTAAAAGGGGAAAATTGGCTATTTAAAATTTAGCCTACTTCTATTGCAATGGTATCCCATTTGGTATTTTAATCATAGCCTAAATTGGCCCAATTTTGAACCCAATTTAGGACCAATCCAATACCCAAACCTTTCCGACCCGGCTCAGAGCTTATCGAGCTGTTGATCAAATAAGATCAACGGTCGAGATTTGTTTGGTTTAATAAAATCCCTAACTACCCCCCCCCCCGACCCCTCATTTTCACGAGACTGTCTCTTTCTCTATCTCCTCTCTTCCTCTCACTTCTCTCTAAAACCTTTTGTTTCTCTCTTCTCCTCTGTTCTTCACCGTCTCCGACCACATCCTCACTGGAACCTATGGCTTCTCAGGCCATAGATGACATATACCCACCTCATATTAATCATGTGTGCCTGATGGTTGAAGGTTCGAGACCAGCCCTTCGCTGACTCAAGGTTTTCGGCAATCTCCGGCTTTGCTCCAGCATATCCTAGCCTCTTAATCCTAATTACGACCTTATCCGACATAGATCGGACCTTTTCCAAAGCCTTTCTCACTCTATGGTTCCCCTAAAACCCTAGCTATTCAAGGTTTTTCTTCGATTCTTTTTAGATCTGTTGTGTATATGTTATACGCATGAGTTTTCAAATGCTTTCCCTAAAGTTTTCTTTGAAAATTACTTTCAAAACCTTTCTTTGCCGATTTAGGGTTTTCAGGAAAATGTCTAAGAGTTTTTTGATTTTTCTTCTTTGTGTTATCCTCTGTTGTGTTCTCGTATCATCTTTGTATGCTTCATTTACTGTGTTTTCTAGATTTTTCTACTATACTTTTTCTCATGTTCTTATATGTTTGTCATACTATATCTTCCTATATGCTTTCCTGCTATACCTTTCCCGGTGATTCTTGTGTTTTCTACTAAATTTTCCTTGCTACGTTCTTATGGTTCTTTGTCTTCCTTCTTTGAGCCATGTTTAGGGTTCTGCTATACATGTTACTCCTATTAATCTTTGCTATGTTCTCTCTACTCTTTTACTATGTGTGTTTACCGTTAACTTTATTTGATTCTTTTTGTTTATTAGACTATGTCCAAGCTCTTACATGCTTCATCTACTTTTATTCACATTTGCATAATCTCTTTAATCTGAACTTGTTTAGGTTCCAAGTTTTCTCAAAATATGTTCTTCATGGTTCTTCTCGCTTTGCCATTCAACATGCTATCAAATCTATTTTGTTGAGACTCTGAAGCAAATGGCTTGCATTCTCACTTCCATGTCTGATTCACTTGTTTAGACCCATGATTTGGGGGTTTCCTTTGAGGATTTTGATTCTTTGTGTTCGAGTTTAGGCTCCGCTTTGGGACCATGGACTCCCAGACACACTATGAGTCAGCAAATTTAACTTGTATCTCTTTGCATATGATTTTGAGTTTTTATGACTCTGAACTTCTCTCTCTTTTGCATAACTCGACAGTCTCATCCTGATTCACATGTTTGTGTACTTTATATATGAGAACTATTCTTTTAAAAGATTTTCCAACTACTAATTAATTCTGAATCCCTTTGATGGTGCTTACTTGATTGCTCCTAATTTTCCCTAGGTGAACCTTTCTTTACCCTTCTTCTCGACATGATTCATTCAAGTAAGCATGCAATTTTGATTTTACTGATTGATTCCCTTTCATTTTATTTTTACAAACTGTGTACTATGGTTTGCTTCCTTAAATAGTTTCCATGCACTTGCCTCTATTTGCTACCTTGCACAAAAGGTTTGTCTAATTTCTTTCCTTAACTAGTTTGTACCGTTTGAATTTGAATCCTTTAATTAAAGGGAGTCTTATGTAATAGATTGACAATCAGACTTCTATTAATTTCTTACCTTATTTTCTCATGGCTTTCATACTATAAATACATGACTCTTTAATACAAGACACACACCTCGAATTGCATACTCATACGCACACACTCTCGATTACATTACTCTTTGAATTTCCTACTCTCTTTTAAGATCTTTTGTACTACTGGCTTGCAGATTTGGATTACAAGACTCCTACTTTCATTTATTTATTTTCCTAAGACTGGTATGTCCTAATTTTGATTCTAGCATCACTCCAATGTGCTTGTTTACAAGCTTTTACATCCATGTCTACTTTTCTATTATATAGAGTTCAACTTTTAAAGTAGTATGCTTATGTCTCGCTATCTGTTTCTACAGTGAATCCCTACTCCCTACCCCTTTATGTGTTTGAGATATGGTTTAAGACATGGCAATCTACAAGTTATTGTCCATGGATTAAAACCAAGTCTTTTGGATCCTAGCCTCTAAATAGTGTAACAGGCTTGTGGGCAGCACTCCCTATTGCTGGGTATGCCCACAGCCTTCTCTTGTCTCTTTCAATTCCCACATACCCAATTCCCCTATGTGTTGAGTTAAGGTATAACCTAGCAGCATCTAAATTGTTGTCCATGGCTGAACCTGACCTTCAACAGGTCTTAACTCCTCAATGTGGACTGACAAGCTGGTCATGGGTGTGCCAGCACCCCAAATTACTAGGCATGACTTCCACCTTGCCTTTTCCCCTTCTATTACACTTGCATTTACTCTTAAACCGTAAGTTCTACCCCCCTTTTATGAGCCTTACCTTGGGAACCTTGAGTCTCCTCTAAACTTGGACATTTGAGAGTTGGCTCTTCCACACTGCCCCATAATCCAATTCTGCAATATATTTAGGTGTAAGCATTGCCCGGAATCCGTTTGAGATTCTTAAGAAACTTTGACACATCCCAAATAAGACAAAGGCTTTGGAAATATGATCTTGGGAGTTGGTTTACTTCATGCTTCAGACAAAAGCCTGAGTTAAGCTCTCCTTGGCTGGGACCATTTAGCTTTCTGATGTATTTTGCTTTTTATTTATTTATTTATTCATTCGGGTCTGTAATAACTATGGGGTTCTAGTAAAAAGGGGAGGTTTATTCATGTATGCATATGGGTAGGCATTCTGCTTTGAGGTAGTTACATTTACAATCACAGCCTTTTCTTTCGCTTATGCATTTCATGTAGAAATTCTGCCTATAAGTTATTTCATTTTCGCATTAGAAACCATGTCTTTAAGTTTCTATATTTCACCATATAGATACCATGTTCATAGGGAATTGCTACTTTTGAAATTTTGCATTTCATATAGATACCATGTTCATAAGGAATCACTACTTCTGAAATACTGCATCTTATATAGATACCATGGCTATAGGTTCTTCGGCACTTCAAATAGATATCATATCTATAAGTCATCTCTGAAATTCTATATATAGATGATATGCCAATAGGACTTCCCCATTTTTGGCATATGCATCTGTCACTAGGAAACCATATTGTAGGATTTGAATAACCAATTGCATATAGATGATATGCCTACAGGACTTCCGGATTTTTGCATATGCATCTGTCACTAGGCAAACCTGTTATAGGATTTGAATAACCAATTGCATATAGATGACCTGCCCATAGGACTTCTGCATGTTAAAAGCGCTTAAAAGTCAATGACGCTTAGAAAGCATGCCTATAGGAGCTATCTACCAAACCTGAGTCGGCAAGTCAAAAAAATCAGTAGCAATAACATTCCTGCAATCGAATTCTTTTCTACAATCAGTTTACTTCTTTCTAAATTGATAGAAATCATGCATATAGGTTCCGTTTAACACCTAGTCAAGCTTTAGGGTAAAAACTATAACCGCATCAGTCTACTAATTCCAGCCAGCAGGCAGGTCTAATTCCGGTTTCATATCTGAAACCTGTAACAAGCCAGTCTGCCTCCTTAACATTTAAGTTCTAATTCAGATCATAACTAGTATATGTAAGGCATGCTAGACTATGTGCTTTCCTTTGATTCAAGGAGGTTTATTTGAGCTGTATCTGCTTAATTGCTTTCCCAATTCTTATTGTATATGTTTTTATTGTCTCCTTAGCATTTGTCCTTTGAAAACTCTCAAAATCCTCCACTCCTTCCCTTCTATGATTAGTAATCCCATACGCATGCGGGATTGATAGGATTGGGACGGGTAATAGCATGCGATAGGTAACGATACCCTTTCGTGCTTTAATACCTTAACGGGGTGGGCAGGGTAGATACGGAGATGATGACCGATGAGCTAATTTCTCATGTAGCCCCTCTTCTGAGAAGTGATTACTAGATATTGCATTTACGTGATCCATATCAGTCATAATCCTAGGATTCCCCTCCATTTTACTTGCTTTTTTTTAATCCGATTTCTTTAAGGTTTTAAATCTTTTTTTGTACCTTTATTACTTTCCCTCAAAAGCTTCAATTCATCCGTAATGTTACATGCAAATCCCTCTATTTGAGCCCTTAATTTCTTACTTGATTATGTGAAGTCACAATATAACATGGTCGGGAACCACACAAGTGGATCTTGAGGGTGCCTAACACCTTCCCCTCGAGATAATATCTAGCCCTTACCCGAACTCTGGTTTCTTCAACCCAAATCCCTTATTTAATGTCCTAATGCACTTTAATCATCAGGTAGCGACTCTTCAAAATTCCTCCCAAAAGGAATAGAGTTGTCCTCCCAAATGTCGTAAACCTGGTTTCTCGCGAGGGAAAAAGGGGGTGTCGACACACGACAAATCTGAGGTCTTTGAAAAATTTAAATAATTCTATCTTATGGTTGCTATATTTTCCATTCTTTTATTTTGTATTTTTAATCAGAGCGAGGAAAGGAATATGACAATCATAAATTTCAAGCTTTCTTTAAGGGTCATGGCATCCTTCATCGTTTCACTTGTCCTCACACCTCTACCCAAAATGGATATGTGGAGAGGAAACATCAACAACAACAACAACTACTACTACTACTACTACCCAGTTTAGTCCCACAAAGTGGGGTCTGGGGAGGGTAATATGTAGACGAGCCTTACTCCTACCTGAAAGGGCAGAGAGGCTGTTTCCAATCGACTCTCGGCTCAGTGAAGGAAAGGAAAAACAAAAACAAAAACAAAAGAGCATTACTAAGTCCAGCAGAAATAGCGTAAATAATTATTTAAACATAAGAACCATAAATAAAATAGCATGCAATAACATCATATAATAACTGCCATAAATAGCTACCATAAGGGAGATAATTAATAATGGAGAGGAAACATAATCATATTAATAAATTTTTGCAATGTCTTGTATTTCAAGCTTCTATGCCATTCTCCTATTAGGCATATGCTTGTCTTTTTCCTACTCATTTAATCAATATTTTCCCTCTTCCAGTTCTTATCTTCAGTTCACCTTATGAAATGATTTTTGGGGGTTCCCTAGATTATAACCTTGTTAAAGAATTTGGTTGCTTATATTTTCCATTTACTACTCCTGTTCCTAAAATTAAATTCGAACCTCGTTCAGTTCCATGCTTGTTTCTGGGAACTTCCACCATGTGCAAAGGTTTCAAGTACTTGGATCCTACTACAAATAAATTTCTATCTAGGCATGTTACATTTGTCAAAAAAATATTTTTGTATTTCTCAATGTTTCCTAGTAACTCCCAGTCTCCTTTTCTAGTAAAAGACACTAATTTCAAATCACCTAATCTTGATTATTCTCCCACGTTTTTCTCCTCTTAAAGTGATATTACACATAACTCATCTGATAACTTTAATGAAACCTCTAATAAGAAGTCTTCCCCTTTAATGCATGTTTTACATGATAACTTAATGTAAGTACCCGACTTTTTTTTTAAGAACTAATGACATGTTAAATGGCTTAAACCTCGAACACCTTTGTATGGTGATTTAGGACTCAGGCGTACGTCCGGAATTGGAGTGGAATGTCTGTAGAATAATTCTGTGCATTTTGTATACAGATGAGGACTAAAAAATGATAGATATCTATTGGATATGATAACAAGTGTACAATTCATATTATAAGTGATATGGGGTTTAAAGAATGTCCTAAGTCTAAGTCAAGTTGGAAAATTTCATAACAGACTAAAGTTGAAAATGAGTATGCACAAGACCTCACTTTGGACGAGTATATATACATATATAAGGGTTTGTGTGATGCATCACCTATCCAATTAAAGTTGTTTGAGTGTAGTTTCCAATGCATCAAATCATTCATCATTTGGAGGTGTATACAGAAAGTTATGTCCATTTTATAAAGGATTCACCTCAGAAGAATTTTAGCCATTATTAGTTATTATTTTTATTCTTCATCTTAGTAGGCTTACCTAGTTATAAGACTAGGTGCCATCACGAAACCCAACGAATGGAAAATTGGGTCGTGATAGGTTGGTAGCAGAGCTCTAGATTCATAAGTGCTACAAGTCATAAGTGAGAATAGTAGAGTCTTGCGGATCGGTACGGAGACGTCTGTACTTATCTTCGAGAGGCTACAGAACTATTAGGAAATTTTCACTTCTTTTATTTCTTATCGTGTGACATTCATTCAGCTTGAAGCATATATATTATGTTCTTTTGCATCCACTCGTGTATGAGATTACGCACTCGGTATCAACTATGCGCCAATGGGTTGTGATCCTTCCAAGGGGTTAGAAACGGGCCAGGGTTACCCACTCACTGTTACCAAGTGTCGTACTGGTCGAGGATATGGAAGTATTGAGAGATTCTTCAGTTATGCACATCGAGGTGCATCAAGTTCTGACCTCTGGTTGATAAGTACAATCTTAAAAGGTTTACTTAATTGCCAAATCATCACAATCGTGGTAAGGTCACAAGGTGGATGTAGATCTTAAAATAGTTTGTGGTATTAGAGACTATGTAATTCATATGAGATTTCTATCCAGCGAAGGGTACAACTAGAAATCGAGACATTGGAGGAGGTGAGTTAACTTTCATGAGAGTTACATGCACCAAGCAAATGGCTTGAGCTGTATATATGTGGTGCTAAATATTTGTCGAAACTTGTATATGATTTAGAGCTGAGATTTGAATGGGATGATGACGGGACTTTTGGTATTGCAACATCCTTAGTAATTCTACATTTCAATATTAGCAGGGACATGGAAACAATTTCAAAATACCCATAGTGCTCTAATTAATCAGGACACTCGCATGGGGCATTCATCTTCTAATGCACCACTGGTATGGGATTCCTACAATGGTTACTCTAGTTATCCGGCCCAGACTCGGTATGAGCATTTGGACCGCAGATTGGATGTTATGAATATGGTGATACTAGAAACATCATGAAAAATTATCCCTGACTTGGGAGAAATCTATTCCATCAGAGTACGCATGCCACGTACTCTATTGAAATTACTACTTTACTTACACTACCAGTTAGGGATGGAGGACAAGAGGGTAGATAGCGTCTAAGAAGTGGAGGCCCAACCCATTGATATATTTACTATGGTATAACTGAGGTCGCTACACTAGATGGTGTCGTTACAAGTACGATCTCGAGTTATTATAAAGCAACAATTTTCTTAGCTTGATTCGTTCTGAGTATCGAGGCAAGTCCTCCTAATATGCTCCAATCATGAGTGAGCTTCATAATTTGAAACTTAGTTATGTGAATACTTCTGTTGGGAGATTATATGGAGATAGATATGTCTATCATTATGTGTTGGTCAGTAAAAATAGTTGCCAGCTTAAAAGTGACTTTTCTTAATCAATTTGATGGTTTGATGTAATTTCTAAATAATTGATTTTAGCTGTAAATTATATGCATGTTGTGATTTTGTTTGACGAAAATTATTTGAAAGAAGAAAGAGAGGAAATAAAAAAAATTTCAACTAGCACAATGTGCAAATACTTGTGATTTAGAGTTGAGGACGAGACCCTCATATTTTTATATGACGTGAAATATTTTTAAGCGAGCTACAAGCTACGGTAGATGTTATATAAGGACGAGGTACTGGTGGTGAAAAGTTTATATGTTTAAATTCTCCTTTTGTGAAATTAAAAATTTGTACTATAGTACTTATAGGGAGCCATGCCTATGAGGCTTATTTGAAAACTCTTGTATGAATATTTCTGTGCATAATTTGCCAAATTTGTATTGTAACTATCTCGTTTTAGCCAACAAGATGAACTCCCAGGAAGAGATAAATGTGGCTCGTTAATTCGGGTATGTAATTATGAGGTCTCCATGCTTCGTTGTGAGTAAAGTGAATATTTGACATGAGATTTTGTTCATATGAGTTTAATTGGCAATGTTGTGATCTATGAACAACTATTATGACGAGAGACGTGGTTATCGGCATACATATAATGTGTTTCACATCCAAATATCATTATAATAATGTCGTACTTGTAATATGGAGATTACCATTGTTGATATATACATTGTGGTGATTTGTTGAGTTATGGATGTGGTGTTAGGAGTTGTTTTGGTGTTACTCTAACAGGTGGATAGTCCAAATTACAGGGGAATTTCTGCCAAATTTCTAAAACCTTTGGGAGTTAGAAAATTTTTGGAACATTATGATTTGTGAAGAAAGAGATAATATATGTTGTGCATTTTAGGATGAATGACTCTAAGTGAGGAAGTTAGCGCTATTAAAAAGATGATGTGTGCGTGGGCAAGAGTTGTTGTAGCCAGACGAGACTAAAACCGTGTGTTAGTGTGAAAATTGGACCTTTTTGGAACATTTGGAGTTTAGGAAATTTGGTATTAAATATTATAAATACGAATAAAGGAAATAATCTCAATTGAAATGGTGTTGCTGGAATTATTTCAAATGCGGTAATGTGAGATCAACCTCGAGTATATATACAAAAGTAAAATCATCAACTTGGTAACCTCCGAATAATTCTTAGTATGTTCGAGGACAAACATTTATCTAACAGGTGGAGAATGTAATGATCTGACTTGTCGCTTTAAAAATTAATGTCATGTTGAACGGCTTAAACCTCGAACAGCTCCGTATGGTTATATATGACTCAGGCGTATGTCTGGAATTGGAGTGAGAAGTCCGTAGAATAATTCTACACATTTTGTGTATGGATGAGTACTAATAAAATGATATATATCTATTGGATATGATAACAAGTGTAGGATTCATATTATAAGTGATATGGGGTTTAAGGAATTCTCAAAGTCTAAGTCAAGTCCGAAAAATTCATAACAGACTAAAGTTGAAAATGAGTACGCACAAGACTTTATTTTGAACGAGCATATCTATATAGATATAAGGGGTTGTGTGACACATAACCTATCCAATTAAACCTATTGGATTCTAGTTTCTAACGCACTAAATTGTTCATCATTTGGAGTTGTATACAAAGAGTTATGTCTATTTTACCGGACATGTGTTATATGCGCGCCCAGGTGCGCGGCCGCGCATATTGAAAAGTTTCTGCCTTGTGAGGGCAGCCGCAATGCGGCCTGAGCGCTACCGCGCATGTACCAGACCTCGAAATACCCCTAAGGACGGGAAAGGAGAGGAGCTAAATCGTTTTCCAATACTAAGGCATCCTCTCCATCCTCAATCCGGCCAGGGCATCCAATTGCACAACCTAAGGTGAGTTTTTAAGTGTGTTTTTATGGTGATTTCACTTCTCAATCACTAGTTACAACATGTTTTGATTGGATTTCGTAGGATTTCTTCTAAATCTCAAGAACACCCCAAAAGTTATATTTAAGATTTAGTCTACAAGAGGTAATCTTTCACAATTAGACTTACATATATGGAGTTATTCTGGAATTATGAGTATGAATCAAGTATTGGAACTCATGGTACGGTGATTGGAAGCCATAAATTCTCAATTTAAATGAGTACCCATTGTAGAGATTGAAAATTAATTATTTGATGGAATTGTGTTGGTTGGGTGTGAATGGTTGATCATACATGTGATGTTAGGAGTATAAATTGTTAAAGAATATTGGTGGGATGAATTGTTGGTAAATTTTGGTAGTTGGGTGAACTAATTCTATGGTTAAGAGGTGTATTCAGATGTGCACACATAATGTTTGATGAAATGCCTCAATGAGGTAAACCCACGAATATCTTCCTAATTATAGTTCACTTTTGTTATGTTTCTAAATAGATTGAAGTTGCTAGAATTTCTGGAATATTGTAGTAAGATAAGGAAAGATCAAGAATATTGGAGTCGTATACAGGTCAATTCATGTGAGGATACTATTTTAGAATATTTGCCTAACTTCAAAAAGGTAAGTATCTTGCCTAACCTTGTGTAGGGGACTTCCCCTTAGGATTTGAGTCTTTCGTGTTGATTGTAATTCGTGTACGCGGGGTGACGAGTGCGTATTCGAACTTATTTGTGGAGAATTGGAATTTTAGGGTTCTTAGGTTCTTATATGCACTATGGATGAAGTTATTCTTGATATGACTGAGTTCCTACATATTAGTTCGTCTCTACACGCTTAATTGAAATTAATTTCTTCACGATTCACTCTTATTACCTAATTGACTCCTATTTGACTTAACTAGAGAGTTTTTTCTCTCTTATTATCATTTTATATTTTAATAACTACTTGACTCGTATTTATTTCCTTATTATTGACTTGTATATTATGGGATTGTTTCTACATGTTATTTTTTTCGTTGTTGAACTGTATCCTTTATGACATCATTCTTTTCTATGGTTATTCCTTTGTGCTGGTTCTACCATTTTCTTGTGATTTACTGCCCCTGAGTTGATTTACTTGTCCTACCTTGTATTATTGTCATTTGTTGTTGTTATCTGTATTGCGGTGATGTTCGATCCTTCTGCTGTGATGTAACTATTGATTCTATTGGTTGCGTTGTGTATTTATTTGGGACTATATTAATCTTGAGGACGCCCTAAAGCGCTCATGGTATCATTATGAATATACAAACCAAAATTGTGAAAGCCTAGAAATATACATGTCCGGTTGAGATGGGATATGATTGCATCACGATGTCTAAGGACACGATCTAATAAATCGTTGTACCGAGTAGTTGGATCACAATCTCTTACCATAAAAATGGTTGCATGCGCGGCAGCACCAACTTTGAGAAATCCACCAATTGGGGTTCCGGTAGATCCCCCTTGTTTGTTTAATTGGGGCGACAAATGTGGGATTTTGGTAGATCCCCCTTGTTTGTTTATTTGGGACTACGGATGTGAAACTACGGTAGATCCCCCTTGTTTGTTTATTTGGGATTGCGGATGTGGGATTTCGGTAGATCCCATTGTACAGTTATATGGAACTACGAAAATGCACCTTGTAGATTCCCCCAGTACTGGGTATTTATATTTGGGACTACAAATTGAGATTTCCGTTAGATCCCCAGCATATATATCTGGTTACCAAGAGATCCCTAGTACATATATTGAGGATACCAAGAGATTTTCGGGATACCAAGAGATCCCTAGTACATATATTGAGGATACCAAGAGATCTTCGGGATGCCAAGAGATTCCAAGCATACATACTTATGTTTGGGACTACGAGATGGTATCTTAAGAGATCCCTTGTTAAAATCACTGTGTTCTGAGCTGATGTTTTCATTTATTCTTTCCGTGTGTAAACATTATGGAATTGTCCATTCCATTCCATATACTTACTAGTTGGAGCGAATTATGTTAGGACACTTGCACAAGCATACATGTGATTAATCTCCTTTATCGGGTAAGAGGCTCTTTGAGATATTTGAGTATAGACGCACCCCTTGTTTATTTTCCTTCCATCTGAGAATGAATCTTTCGGCACGTGAGTTGTCAGTATGATTATGAGAAGTGATGAGGGCACATGATACCAAGTTTTAGGGTTAAGGTATTTAGATCCGTATTGTATGGCTATGAGATGAGGTGTCATAAAGTGACTAATATTCGGAGGATTTTCTTTGTAGTAAAAATTATACTTTAAGCATAATTTTGAAAGAAACCCTTTTTCGAAAAGGACAGTTATTAGAAGGAAGTATAATTTAATATAATCTTTTTTACTACTTGAAAAGAGTTTGATTATTTGATTGATACTTGCTGGTTAAGACTCAAGGTGAGGGAAGCTGTAGTTACTGAGTTTTGATTTGCCTTTACTGTATCTGTGATAGCGAGTTGGATTGTATTTTCTTTGTTCACTTTTATGAGCTTTATTATGGGTTTTCCACTATACTTTTTATTTCTTTTCCTTATCATATTTTCATGTGTTGTTATAAATATCGCTTAGTACTTATATAGATATCATGTTCGGTTCTTTTCTATACTTTTACTTGTTCTGCTTATTAGACCAGTATGTGTCTCGATTGTTCCTCGTCACTACCCCCATCGAGATTAGTCTTGGTACTTACTGGGCACCATTGTGGTGTGCTCATACTACACTTTTGCACTTTTGTTGTTATGCAGATCTAGGTATTTTTCGTTACTAGCTATGCAGATTCTTGCCAATGAGACTCTAGGTAGTCCTGCTATTCCATTCACGGGCTTCGGAGTCACCTTCCTATTTTATATTCACATTGTTGTACATATTTCCATATGTTATATTTAGAAGTTGTATCGAAACTCTGTAGAGATTATGACTTGTACTATCGAGTTTTGAGAAGTTGTTCATTGTATAAAGGATTCACCTTAGAAGAATTTTAGCCGTTATTAGTTATTATTGTTATTCCACATCTTAGTAGGCTTACCTAGTCCTTAAGACTAGGTGCCATCACGAAACCCAACGGAGGGAAATTGGGTCGTGACACTTACCCACAAAATTTTCGAATTCAAAGTTAAGTGAGTTTTCCTCTGCTTCACCTCCTATTTTTTCAAGGACAGTTGAACAAGACTTACGCTCTTCCTATACTTCTGGTAATCTACAATAAGAGTTATACCCTTCTTCCTGTGATTCTTTCACAGCTTTAAGTTCCAAGTCAATTACAGCTTCTCATTCTCATATTCCTCTCTCTCGTGGAAATTTAATCACAAATTCTCATTGTCCTATCTTATCTAATGTCTCCACATCTCTTGAAGGCATCTTATCACAATTTCCTTCTAATTTATCTTTATATTCACCTTCTGTAATCCCGTCAGATTTTTTATTCAAATGTCGTTCCAACTTTTTCTCCTCAACCACTTCCGACTCCTACACATACTCACAAGATGGTCACTAGAGCCATGACTAGTTCACTTTAAACCTCGTATCATAAACCATGTGGACAGTAAAAAAGAGAATTTTAAGATTCTCTAATGGTGTGTTCGGTATAACTGAAAATGTTTTCCAAGAAAATATTTTCTTGGAAAACAAGTAGTAATATTATTCATTTTTCAGGTGTTTGGTACGCAAATTAAGGAAAATGACTTCTCAAGAGTATTCGTAAATAATTTAGATATAATAAACATACAACCATAAACTTTCGAACCAACAACCTTCCGAACCGATATATTTTATAAACTTTCGAACAACTAAACTTTCGAAACTACGGGATTTCGAACCCGTAAATTTTATAATTTCTAAATCCGTAAACTTTCAAACACATAAACCTCTGAACTCTGAGTTTTGAAACTTGTAAAATTTTGAACCTTTAAACCGATAAATAAAAAAATTAAAACTAAAACATATATTTAAAAATATTTTTTCCCGAGGGGGGGAGGGGGGAGCAGAAAAATAATAAAAATAGAAATTTAAAATTACAAAAAAAAAGTGAAATAATTTTTTTTTGTGGCGGGTTGGGGGTGGGTGGTGCAGGAAAACAAAAAAATAAAAATTTAAGATCACAAAAATAATAATTTTTTGGGGGGTGTAGGGGTGGGGGTGGGGTGGAGGGATTGTTGGGTGAATGGTAACGGAAAAACTAAAATTTGAAATAAAAAAACCTTTTATGGAGAGAGGAGGTGGAGTAGGGAGGGTTGAGAATTAGTTTTGGAAAATATTTTTCTTTCTCTTGATAAAGAAAACATTTTTCTCTAATTGGTAAAAATAAATTCATAAGGAAAATATTTTTCAAAAATATTTAGGCAAACCAAATATAAATAAATTAAAAAATATTTTCTTTCGTACCAAACACACCCTAAAACGTAATTTCTATTCATGTTGTGACGTTGTGCGACTGCACAGTCCTCAGGTGCGGAGTTAAGAGGTTCAAAATGTTTCGATCAAACTCAAGTTGTTTTTTGCTTAAAAATATTTTTTTATTAAGAAATTTGTCAGATATACACTAAATTTAGTTAGTAATACTTAAAGTCATTATACTAAACTTCAAAATTGTAAAGTTAAACTCTTCACTTCGCTTTTTTCAGTCCTAACTAAACTATAATATGTAATGGAAACAGGAAAAAGAAAAATAACATCACCTGGCTCGATCTCATTAAGAAAAGGTCAACAGCAATATCGGAACCCTACGTTAAATGTTAGTATGTATTTTATGAGCAAACTTGAAAAATAGTAGTAGTATTGGCACTTATATATTCGTGTGTGTAAATATATAAAGTAAATATCTTAATTAAGAAATTTAGTTAGGAGAACCTGTAAGGGAGCTCCTGAGAACTCCTCCTCCTTCTATGTAAAAACTTGCAGATATTCTCCTTCTTCCCCAAATAGAAAAATCGAAAAAGAATAAGATCACACTTGATAAAATTTAAAACAAACAAGAACGAATATTGGCTTGGGAACTACTTGATGAACCAAAAGTGATGTAAGGATCCATTAACGGTAGTAGATATAAAGAATTTGTTGAATTTGTTTTGTCATCATGCTGGATAGATGAGAATTTTAAAAATTCTTGTTAATTGAATAACAAGGGCAAGTTCGGATAATTCGTCAGAATATGTGAACAATTTATATCAAAGTTGTGACACAACCTGTAACTCGCGAGCAAAAACAAATTTGTCTATCCATTGAACCATTGACGATCTGCCAGGACTGGTGCAGGTAAGGCAAATTTGTGCATCCAAATAGTAGCAACTCACCAACACTTGGCCAGCTCTGCCCAGATATAGACAAGTTCTAAATTTACTTGCGAGTTATTTTTGTTACACTTACTTGAACCGGACCAAAACTTAAACAGCGGCATCAAAGCACCCTATTTGTGCAAATCTCTCGTAGTACTAGTCCCGGTACATCGGGATTAATTCAACTGTAAGGATCATGAATCAAGGGAAGGGATGAATGAGACCATAATCTGAAAGTTGTTCTGGTCGAGACCTAGATGGCAACCTAAGCGAGTACGTCATAATTGAGTAAGGGAAAACACTATCCCCTAGAGCCGGAACATATGTGTCGGCCTCTCCGCCACCAACACAAGTGAATAAGAAAAGATCATGTCGTCAAAGGTGGCAGTATCACCGTCAACAAGTCGATTTATGAGATCTAAAGTGCAAATACTCGACGCCATAAATCAAGAAATTCAGGATAAATATACGAACGCTTTGGTCCATCCGTGCTTTAGGGGATATCATCTGCGATAATGTAAAAAAAGAGAAATTAAATATTTTTACAGAGAAAGAAAAAGAATGGATTAGTTGAAAAAGCTACTTCTTCGAGGTGAGTCGGGTCGCGCCCCTTTCTTCTTCTAATAAGAAAGAACAAAAGACGGTAAACACACTCTAATTTAAGCCTTTCTAATCTCTCTTAGCTCCTTACTCAATGGAAATTCTAGTTATTATTTACTGGAAATCATTCATTTACTTTCGCAGGTAATGAAAATGTTGAAGTTTGAGCTTGTGTTTTTTTTTTGTTTTCTCTGCCTTGCCTACTCCACCTTATTTGTTGGAAAGAGGATACAATTGTCAAAGCTGAAGTCCCATTTAATTCATATAATTTTTCTAACTACCTTCGTACTCGCATGCCTAGCAGCTGGAATGAGGACAGCCAGGCTAACCCCAAAAAATAACTATCACTCGAGAAAATGGCCTCCTACCTGCCTTTCTTGCTAGATTCGTCTTTCATCTTAATGTCTTATCCAGACTGATACTATCCCCCTAACGGACTAAGTATTTTGATCAATTACCCCACTCTCTCTACACGAATTCAGTTAGTAAGAATAAAATATTACATAAAGAGTCAAATTCCAAAAAAAACATGTTCCACAAGGCAGCAACAACAATAACAACAACCTAGTAAAATCTCACAAATGGGGTCTGGGGAGGGAAGTATGTACGCAAACCTTACCCCTACCGCAAAGAAGTAGAGAAATTGTTTCCAAAAGACCCTCGACTCAAGATAATAAGAAAGAGAGTAATAGTTTCGCCATAGAGATCATAGGAATAATAGGAACATAAAATGCAGAAGGAAAAATGCAAAACAAAAATGAAGGCTAGCAAATAGGTCATGCGTCAAAAAGAAAAGATAGTAAGACACGGCAATGCCCCTAAATATTTAGACAAAACCCTACCAGACTAGGCTCACAACAGTACAAGGTAATGCAAGACTCAACTAGATCCTAGCCTACAACCATAATACTCGACCTCCACAACTTCCTATCAAGTGTCATATCCTCAGAAATCTGAAGCCTCGTCATATCCTGCCTGATCACTTCTCCCCAATACTTTTATAGAACTTATCTTTGAGTATCGTTGGCACTCTCTTTTCACACAAAACTCCAGATGCTAACCACCACTTCATCCATCCTGCCCCAATACGGTATGTGACATCCTCATCGATCTCTCCTCCCATGTAGATAACCGACCCAAGGTGCTTAAAGTTGCCTCTACTTGGGATAACCTGTGATTCAAGCCTCACATCCACGCCCACTTCCCCCGGCTCATTGCTAAACTAACACTCTATGTGTTTTGTCATCGTTCTTCTTAGCTTGAAACCTTTAGACTCAAGAGTCTATCTCCATACTTCTAGTCTCTCATTAACACTGGCTCTTAACTCAACAATCAAAACTATATCATCGACAAATAGCATGTACCATGTCACCTCCCCTTGAATATGGTTTGTTAATGCATCTGTCACCAAGGTGAATAAGAACGGATCGAGCACAAAGACTTGGTGTAACCCTATTTCAATCGAAAAATGTTCCACATGGTACTTGTTCAATAAATCAGGACAAAGCGATTGATCCAATTAAGAGCGTAGCATAGGAAACAGGTAAGATGACCCTTCGGACAAAAGTCTCTCATTATTACTCTTTCACTTTTACGCTTCAATCAGGTCTATATTCACATTTGAATGATAACAAATTGAGATGGCTTTTTCAGGGACTGACATCTTTACTGAGGCAATCCCTATGATAAAAAAGAGAGAGAAGGAACTTTCTGTATCCTATGCTACCTGTTTGCAACAAACTTTTTGTGATACGAAAAAATAAATTGCAATCATAATATAAATATGAAGAAACATAATTTTATTGATAAGTGATACAGATACAATTCTATTTATTTTCTTGATTATCTCCATGATTAGAGAGCTTGAGTAGCATGTTTCTTGAACATAGAATGATGCAGACTTTCTTATAATGTATTTATTTGATCTCCATAAAAGTATGATTTGGATCTTCTTAAAGTATTTGATTATCAAGAAGTATCCGACTGCATCTTGATATCTTTGTGAGTATTCCATATTCTATGAGGTTATGGAATTTCGAGATGATCTCAATTTTCGAGATGCTCTTTTAAGGTAATATGTAACCTTTTTTTATAGGAGTGATCTAGGATTAGAGAAGAGTAGCCTCCAAGTTAGGTTTTGGTAGAGCAACCTCTAAACAACCCTAATAGACTCCTTAATTTTCACGAGTCATCTTGTAGTGTCTTGAATTTAGTATTTATCCCAAATATCTTATGGTCTTGAGCCATTAAAATTTTGATGTCAACAAATTCCACCTACTTTAAGATTTGTCAGAGTGTAGGCTTGCCGAATTGAATACGAGACTTGAAGCACTCGACCATCACAGTAGATAATCTTGAAACTTGTAGTTTTTATTTACTGGAGGAAGAGATGAATGGCAAACTGGTCCAACTAGGCGTGCCAATTTATTTGAAATAGTTTTTTCTTTTGTAATATAAATAATTAAAAGGCAATCACAATGTTTAAAAAATATAATTTATTGATAAACAATACAGATACAATTATATGTATTCCCTTGATTCTTCTTTCCTGATCATCTCCATGATTTGAGGGTTGGAGCAGTCTGTTTCATGGACGTATGATAATGCAGAATTTCTTGGAATGTATTTGATCTCTATGAAAGGATATTGGGGATATTCTTGAAGTATTTGATTATCAAGAAGTTTCTGATTGCACCTTGATCTCTGTGTGAGTATTCCATATTCCATGAGTTTATGGAATTTCGAGATGATATCAATTTTTTAGATATGTTTTTAAGGAAATATGCAACTTCTTTTATAGGAATGACCTGGGGTTAGGATAGATTAGCCTCCAAGGTTGAATTTTGGTAGATTAGCCTCCAAGAAAACCTTATAGACTCCTAGAATTTCAAGAGTCGTCTTGTAGTGTCTTGAATTTAGGATTTAGTCCAAATTTTGTATGGGCTTTATCCGTTAATATTTTAATGTCTCCAAATGCCCCCTACTTTAAGGTTTGTTGGGGTTTGGTTTGACGAAATTTGAATATGATACTTGAAGTACTCGACTATCACAACAACTGATCTTGAAACTTGTAGTTTTCGATTTGCAGGAGAAAGAGATGAAGGGAAGAACCTGTCATGACCCGGATTTTCTGCCTCGGGAGTCATGATGGCCTACTAATATGAGCTAGGCAAGCGGACTATTTGATCAAATTACCTTTATCTCCATTTTAGTCCTTTAACAATTATAAGCAGTAATTTAAAGACATTGGAAGAAAACAATAAAATTATCAAGTATATCTAATACAATTGTTTAAACAAGATTACGCATAACTAGAGTCACAGCTTTACAGCTGGTCTAAGAATGCTACAAACAAGGTCTGAATGAAATACATAAGCCTGTCTCTGAATAAGTAAAAATAGTAAGAGAAAAGATAGTTGGAGACACCAAGGCCCGCGGATGTCTGCAGTACTACCTCAGGTCGCCTGTGTGGACTGAAGACAGCACCCTCACTGTGGTTCAAATGATCTGGTATCAGTATCTGCACACAGCGCAGAGTGTAGTATTAGCACAACTGACCTCATGTGCTGGTAAGTGCGTAGCCTAACCTCGGCGAAGTAGTGACGAGGCTAGGATCAGATTACCAAATAAAGCTGCGTAGTTAAATCATATACAGCGGAAATAGAAGCAGATAATTGCAACTAAAGTTGGACGGGGAAACATGCTTCAGGGAGTAACAGATAATAACAAAACGACAGTAGAGAAATATAAGGAATGCCTCAAATCCATTACCAGCAAAGATAAGGAAACAGAAAAACAGGTACACATGTAATATCGTACCAGGCGCACAACCGGATCTCATTTCATATAATATTGTTGCAGGTGTACAACCTGCTCCCATTTCATATACTACCGTTGCAGGCGTACAACCCGCTCCCATTTTATATATTATTATTCTAGGCGTGCAACCTGCTCCCATTTCATATATTACTGTTGTAGGCATGCAACCCGCTCCCATTTCATATATTACCGTTGCAGGCGACCCACTCCCATTTCATATATTACCACCAATCATAAAAGAATCCCTGCAAAGAAACAATAGTAATACAACAACATCCCCACAAGGGAACAATAATGAAAATAACATCCCTGCAAGGGAACAATAATGATAATCCTCATATGAAGCATAATAAACCTCAACGATGTCGTAACAATTTCAATACAAGACTCATGGGCATGCTCGAACACCGACGTATAGATACTTGTCACCATGTCTATACGTCGTACTCCACAGTTAACGCGTAGAAAATAAGACACTACTCTAATCACACAAGATAAGGTTAGACCAAACACTCACCTCAAACTTTCACGACCAACTCAAGCCTCAAACATCGCCTTTCCTTTTGAATTTAGCTCCAAATCAATTGTATCTAGACATTATGAGCACGTGATTTTTGCCCTACATGAATTGCTCCTATAATTTCAAACAAATAATTTCCTCTTGTTATTTTATTTTTAATTACGGCTGGTTTTGTGCCATGTTTTTCTATTTGTTTGCAATCAGGTGTGCATTTTTAGTGCATAAAAAACAACACAAAAAGTACATGCATTGCATTTAGAGTACTTTGCATATTTTAGGATTTAGGAGTTAGTTTACCTTTACTTTCAATTTTAATTTTTGGTATCGTTGCAGGTTTTCTTTTGAATTTAATTATTTGTGACAGTTATCATTTAGAACTAATTAATTTGGTAAAACATTTTTATTAAGAGTTAATTTTGATTTTTAGAATTTAATTTTAAAAAAAAAAGAGAAAAAGAGAGATTTGGAAATGTGGTCTTAATTGTGATCAAATTTGGGCCAGTCATAAATTAAAATAACCAGCCCAGAAACACACCTCCAACCGGCCCAAATCTAGCTTGAGTCTGATCCAGCCCCACCCCTCACTAAAACGACGTCGTTATAAAGCATTTGATCTCGACCGTTCATGTCCAGCCATCCAACGGTTGATAGCCAAGCCCAGTTACATTAATATGTTTAAACAAATCATCAGACAACCTAGGACCAAGTACAACCTCGTCTCCTATTACCACCACCCCCCTCCCATCCGACGTCGGCGACAAGTCTCCAAACCACGCCAAATTAACACCATATATGCATCTCAGGCCCCTCTATCCAAATATCCAATCCATGTTCCTCGAATCAATCTTAAACTCCTCGAATATTCGAAGAGGTTATCGCCGGCTCCCCCGTCTCCGGCGGCATTACTCCCAAACCACCCTTAATTTCTCACCACCAGCTCCTCTCACTCCCCTGAACACTAAGACGTCCATAGCTTCCCCAAAACCTCACCTGTTCAGTCTTGGTTGCGGATCAGAAGATGGACAAGGACCTTAGGACAACCAACCTGGTTTGGCTTCGTAGTGATTATCCTCGAGTTCAGGACTCGCATTAAATAATTGTTCTAGCCAAGAACAATTTATTAATGCTAGTTTTGGATCAGTTCGAAAGTCACCAGTTTCCAACCTAGATGCCCAAATTGGTCGAGTTTTATTGGTTTGTTTCGCATGGTGGTAGTTTTAGTTCATCGATTCAATCAAATCGAAGTGGTACACCCCTATCTCTTTTTCAAATATTTTTATTTATTTTATTTTTATTTTCATTTGTTCTAGCAGTTGTGTTTCATCCCCATCTCTTTCTTTTACTTAGTTAAATTGGTTTTAGCCTGTTTAGTGGTTGTTAAACCCATTTGATCAATAACATAAGGGTAAACACTAAAAGTACCTACGCTTGGATTGTTTTTGAATTGGGTGCTAAGTTGCTTATTGTTTGGGCTATTTTGGTTTGGTCTGGACTTTTGATTATGGGTTGGGCAGCCCAAAACCAAGTGATAGGATGCATTAGACGGAGGGCAAAAACCAGAACAATTGAGGGATAGTTTAGGAAATGGGACAGGAGATTCTCTGATAACCGAATTGGAAGCTTCTTGGAAGCTGGCTTGGGGTTGTATTGGAGATTTTGAAAACTAATTAGAGTAATCTAGGCAAAAAATGGAAGATGTGAATGCAATTTGAAAATGAAAAAGGGCAATAGTGCAAAGCTGGGACTATTTGTTTGCCCTACTTTCCTTGCTTATAAAGATATATTTCAATGACTTTCAAGGCAAGAGGAACGAGAGGAAATAGAGTCTGAAAAAGGGCATTAGCTAGTAAAATTTTTCTAGACATTTTCATTAGGATTTTATAGAATTTGAAGTTAGCTTTTTCTTGCTTTGGGAATGTTTTGTTCATTCGAAGGAAAGGGATTGAAATTGATGGTTTTCGAAAGCTTCTGATTCAAGTTGGTCAAAACTTACTGTTCCATTGAGGCTTCTGGGATTATTTCACTTGTTCCACCACTGAATCTGTTTGTTTCCATCACTGATCCTTTACTTTAAGAGTGCTGATACTTGATTTGGTTTTATTTTCACTTCCAGGTATGCCTAATGACACTATGGTCATCATCTAAAAGTTAGTTGAAGTTGGGATCGAATTATGGAATATTATATGAAGTTGTTTATAGTCAATTATACTTGCTTTCTTCATTTGTTTGTGATGTAATATTTAACTTTAAAAATGCCTTGATTGGAATGCGGATAGGTATACTTAAGGATGATAAGTAAAATTTAAGCCATGTTAGCTTGATGGAATGTTATTTTTTCCTAATCGTGTTATTGTGTTTTGGGATTAGCTTTGAATTTTGCCTTGTATGTTTCATATTTAGGTTTGAATTTCCATGGTTTAAACTTACACCATTGAATGAATCGGTTGTATGGCTACTAATTGATTGGTAGGTCTTGAATTGGTTGATTTTAGGGTTGTAAGCTCATTGTTAACCCTGTTTACCTGACTAACCCCTTCCCCTAAACTTGGCAGTCAAAATGACAAATCATAGTGTTCGAATTCAAGGCTTACAAAGTCATTGGCTATTTTTAGCTTTCATATTGTGATTTTAGCTCAAACAATAAGATACAGTCTCATGAGCGGTTAATCCTGGATTTCCATTTTTTTTAATTATTCAATGTGTCCAAACTAATTCGATCTGTAAGTGTACAAAAATGCAAATTTGATAATTCAGGAACTTCTAGGACATGATTTGAGATTGGACATTAAGGTCCATTCGTTTGTCTCACTTAGGCCCAATATGAGCCCAAATCGTTGGAACTGGTCGCTGGGGATGGCAATATCATCTATGCCTTTTTATTCTTCTTGTTGTTTTCGCTGGGCCAAACTCACTCCTTTAATTGGCCCATTTTTTTATCCTAGTCACTTTAATAACAACATAGGTGGTAGTATTGTCCTTCAAACTGTTAATTCATTTATTCTTTTTGTGAAAGAATAGGGGTTAGCCTCGTTATAATTTCCGCTAATTAATGTAGTACCCTTAGAATCGAGGGGCGCCACTTAACGAATTTTCGTGGTCCTCACAAGTTGTAAACGCGAAATTTCTTTAGGCATGATAGTTTAATAATTTTACTTTCCTAAATTCGGGTGCATATTTATATGACCCAAATCTAAATCCCGACGAAGTTGAAATGTGTCAAAAACTATGGGTGCATTTATGTGACGTGGTTCTAGACATGTTTTAGCGACATTGTAATTCTCTTTTTAAAAAATAATAATAATAAAAGTGGTTAAAATATTAAAAATGAACATAGGTTCATAATTGTATAAAATCAGATAATTTAAACCAAATACAACAGTTGAGCGACCGTGCTAGAACTACGGAATCCGGGAATGCCTAACACCTTCTCCCGGGTTAACAGAATCCCTTACCCGGACTTCTGGTTCGCGTACTGTTAAATAGAGTCATTCTCTCCTTGATTTAGGATTCTAAACGGTGACTTGGGACACCATGAATCTCCCAAGTGGCGACTCTGTATTTCTCTTCAATAATTGAATCCTGTTCCGATTGTCCTTTAATTGAAAGAACTCCTTTATCTACGCCCTTCGCCTGGTTGTAGTAGCCAAAAGGAGGTGTGACTGGCATAATCGACTTAATAACATTAATAAATTCTAAGCAATTCAACTCCAATGCTTAATTATTGATTTTCTATCATTCCTCCCAAATGATCAAAATTTGACCCCGGGCCCGCATGGTCAAAACACGAGCTTTAGACCAAAACCCCATCATCTATTCACCCACGAGCCCGAATATGTAATTAGTTCCAAACTCTAACCCCAAAGCGAGGTGTAAATCCCAATTATACAAAAAGCTCTAACTCTACTCAAATCCCTAAGTTTCTACCCCTAAGAATATGATTTAGGCCTAGAAATATAATGGGTGTTAATGGAAATTGAAGAAAATGAGGCTAAGATTACATACCTATGGATTTGTGGTTAAGTTCTCTTTCAAAAATTGCCCAATTTGGAGTTTGGAAGAAGAATTTATGAATTTTTGGTTTAATCCCAAATCTTCTGTAACTGTTAATAAATCACTGAGCAGACCTTCATTGCATTCGCGATAGGACTTCTACGTTCGCGAAGAGCAAGCTTCTTCAAGCTTACATAATCGTGAAGGTTTGGGCCCCTTGACCTTCGCGTTCGCGGGCCTGTGCACGTGTTCATGTAGAGGAATGATCACTTCCCAGACCAGTCCCCCATTTGCACTACGCATTCGCGGGAAATGGGTCGTGTTAACGGTGAGAAACCTCCCAGTGCTCTACATTCACGTCCCTTACCTCGCGTTCGTATTGAACAAAACCACCCTTGCCCAATTTTCCCTTTTGTGATCGCCTAAAGGGCTTCGCGATCGTGAAGCATAGGAGGCCTATACGTCGTACTCCACAGTTAACACATAGAAAATAAGACAAAACTTATAATACCTTAAGCTAAGGTTAGACCAAACACTTACCTCTAACTTCCACGGCCAACTCAAGCCTCAAACACCGTCTTTCCTTTTGAATTTGGCTCCAAATTAATTGTATCTAGACATAATTGATCTAATAACATCAATAAACACTAAGCAATTTAATTCCAATGCTTAATTGTATATTTCCTATCATTCCTCCCAGAAAGTTAAAAATCGACCCCAGGCCTGCATGGTCAAAACACGAAGTTCTGACAAAACCCAATCACATATTCACCCACGAGCCCGAATATGTAATTAGTTTCAAATCCGATCTCAAAACGAGGTCTAAATTCCAATTATACAAAATGCCTTAACTCTACACAAATCCCTAATTTTTTACCCTTAAGAACATGATTTAAGCCTAGAAATCTAGTGGGTGTTAATGAAAATTGAATAAAATGAATCTAAGATTACATACCTATGAATTTGTGCTGAAGTTCTCTTTCAAAAATCGTCCCATTTGGAGTGTGGAAGAAGAAGTTATGGATTGTTGGGTTTAATCCCAAATGCTCTGTTACTGTTTAAAAACCACTGGGCAGACTTTCATCGTGTTCGCAATGGGTCTGCCGCATTAGCGAAGATCAGCCTTCCTCAAGCTTATGCAATTGCGGGTCCTCTTACACATTCGTGAAAGGTTGGCCCCCCTAACCTTTACGTTTGCATGCATGTGCATGCGTTCACGTAGAGGAATGATCACTTCCCAGACCATCCCCCCATTTACGTTACGTGTTTGCGGGAAATGGATCGCGTTCACGTGGAGCAATACCCCAGTGCTCCGTGTTCGCATCCCTTACCTCACGTTCGTATTGAACAAAACCACCCTTGTTCAATTTTCCATTTTGCAATCACGTGAAGGGCTTCGTGATCGCGAAGCATAGGAGGCATATGCATCAGAACACCAGTTTCTACAATTTTTCTAAGTTCAAAAACCTTCTGAGACCTATTTGAAACTCACACGAGCCCTCAGGGCTCCAAAATAAACATGCACTTTACCTCAAAACCACCCACGAACTTGCTCGTACAATCAAATTGCCAAAATAACGTCAACAACTACGAATTTAGCATCAAAATCATGAAACCATTTAAGAACAAATTTTTCAATTTTCTTAAATACGGTCAGATTCACATTGTTCCAAGTCCGTTTCTTACCAAATTTCAAAGACTCGTCTTAAAACACATATAAGAACTGCACCGAGCTTTGAAACCAAAATACGGGCCCGATAACATTAAGTTTTAAAAATATTTCATTTCCAAAAACTCATAAATATTTTAGAAAATAATTTTCTTTAAAAAATTTATTTATCGGGCTTGGGACCTCGGAATTCGATTCCAGGCTCCAGGACCGTTGAATCACAGTACGGATCCGTCTACCTAAAAATTGACTAAAGTCAACTTAAATTAATTTTAAAATTAAAATTCATCATTTTACACAGTTTTTCACTTAATGGCTTTTCGGCTATGCACCCAGACTGCACACGTAAATCAAGGTAATACTGAATGAGGTTTTTAAGGCCTCAGAATGCAAAATTCATTTATAAAATAAATGATGACCTTTTGGGTCATCACAGAACCGGTCCTACTAGGCGTGCAAATTTGTTTGCTACAATTTTTTTGCGATACAAAAAAATAAATTATCATAATATAAATATGAAGACACATAATTTTATTGATAAATAATGCATATATAATTCTGTTTATTCATTCTTCTCTCCTTATTATCTCCATTATTCGAGGACTGGAATAGCATGTTTCTCGAATGTAGAATGATGAAAATATTAAGGAATGTATTTAATCTCCATAAAAGGATATTGTGAATCTTCTTGAAGTATTTTATTATTAAGAAGTATCCAACCGCATATTGATCTTTTTATGAGTATTTCATATGCCATGATTTTATGGAATTTCGAGATGATCTCAATTTTCGAGATGATATGAAGGAATATATATATCCCCTTTTTATAGGAGTGGCCTAGAGTTAGGGTATAGCAATCTTTAGTATCAAAGTGATATTTGCTACAATCTGGTTACTTGACTTAATTATACAACTTTTTGATGATATTAAATGGGGAAAGAGAAGGTGTGCTTTTGCTTTGGACTGTGATGTTTACAACCTAATGAACCTAGTCCTTCATGATTTGTGACTTTAAATGGAAAATGTTTTGACATTGTGCTTGATGTTGAGCTGAGTTGAAACATGTTCCATGCTTTTGAAAAGAACTGAGTTTAGCGTCATCAAAAAGGGGAATTTGTTGACTTGAAGGATTTTGGCTTTGATGATTAACAAAGAAACACATGCATGAACCGGGTCCATGGACATTGTAGATAGGTTACGTCAGAATCAAGCAGAAGGCATGCATGTTCAAGGGATAAGTATAAGTGGTTATTTCAAATAACCCTTGAACGAGAAGATGCACAATTGGTAAGGTAAAGGACTCCTTACTTTAAGTAAACTCTATCCAAGAGAAGGAAAGAATTAGAGGTTCAAGTTAACTAGAACTCTTTCACCAAGGAAGAGTAAAGCATTAGATATTTAGTTTATTCTTACTCTACTAACTCTATAAATATTAGTTATATTCTCTTTTACAGGTGTTACTCACACACTGAAGTTAAGAAAGACTTCAGAGCAAAATACCAACGCATTTTGTAAGTAATTCATGTAAGTTTCAAGACTGCGAACCTGAAGCTACATGAACAAGATTGAAGAACCAATTTCATGTGTCTAACTTTTATTCTAGATGAATTATAGTAGGAGCTTTTGTGTTGTACCTTTCAAATTTCCTTAAATGCAATTGCACTAGGTACTTGAGTTATATTGTTCTAGGTAAGTAAACTTAAAGTAGTTGCAACAGCCTGTGGCTTGTTTCCATAAGGGTTAGAGTTAATCCTTATATTTGTAAAAAATTACAAACATTGTTGTTTGGCTTAGATTTGTAGTGAAGTGTTGGAGAAAATCCTACAGGAAAGTAGGTTATGGGGGGTTTTACCTTTGAGCCAAATATTTTCCACGTAAAAATACTTGTGTTTTTTACTTTCTGCATTACTTATTCTACTAGAGTAGATTAAAGAAATCATAGAAGAACTAGATCCTTCTATAATCTAATGCATAAAAAATTGGATATCGCACAAATCACCTCCTCTTATGTGATATTGAAGTATAAAACAACAGCTTCCAAGTTAGGATTTTGGTAGAGTAGCCTCTAAGTTACCCTAATAGACTCCTAGAAATTGAAGAGTTGTCTTCTACATAAATTTAGAATTTAGCTCAAATTTAGTACGAGCTTGCCCCATTAAAATTTTGATGTCCACCCTGTCGTCACTAAACATTCCCCTTCTTTTTGCATTTCCTGATCGATCGCTTCGTTTCGCTTTCTTGTGAATGTTTTTCCCTACCGGCCTGAAAGGAAGAATGATTTTTTGATAGAGCATTGGATATGGAGCCATTTGTGAAGGAGTGAGTTTATGCACTTTCTTTACTACTATGCTATTTATCATGTCTCGAATTTTATCGTATTTAATGCTCTTATTGGATTGGGTACTTGATCCTTAGCTGAGCTAATGAATTATGTAGAATATGAGCTAATGGCTCATTTCACTACCTTAAGCGGAGCTAACTACATGCCAAAATATACTGTAATCGCCCAGACCTTTTTAATTTTGAAAACCTCTATATGAACTTCCTTCAGTTGCTTATTCGGCCTAAGCAAGACCAACCAAACACCTGAAAGAAGTTCTTTCTTCATTGAATGACTATGGACGAAGACGAGGAGATACATATCCTTTTGTATAACCATCAAGATTTTGAAGCTCACGGGCCTTTTATTTAAGTTATTTTGAAGCATCGTGTAGGCTTATCAAGGGAAGTAAAGTGCCTCCCAATGTAAAGTTATACTCTAAAAACACTAATTCGGAATCTCTAATTAAGGGTAAAGTGCTTATGAATCTCATTTATGGCGGGAGATCGTGGGTTAACTAGTACATAAAAGTAAATAAAGAAGAAAAAATAACACAAAAACTTTATGAAGTTTGCCTAATTCTCGTGACAGAAGTAGGGAGAGTTTTTCACTATAACTGAGAAGAATAACATAGCACCAAAAAATTTCACCTACAACCCCTTTATATAGATCCCAAGTAGTCCTAAATCTATAAGAAAATTATTTTTCGAATGTTACAAGGATAATAGGTGTTTTCTTCCTGAATATATTAGAACAATGAGTTTTCCAAACATATGAGATTATGAGTTTCCTAAAAATATAAGAAAATAAATTCAAGATACTATTAATAAATCTTCCCCTTAGCTTGGATTCTCTTCATTAACAAGAACATCTCTCTACCTAACCCTTAACCCTTACAAGGCCTCCAAGAACATCTCTCTACCTAGCCCCCAACCCTTACAAGGGCTCTACTGAGTAATGCATACACCAATCAAGTTTGGGCAATATCTAAACTTTTGATACAATGTCTTGGATAAAATAATGTATAACTTCAACATATTTCATCCGCGCATGGAATATGTACATTCATTCCTAGTATTCTAGTAAAGATGAATGGCACTCTAACTATCACAAAATCATTTACCCGAACTCGTATACAAATAACCTTGTTCACTCCTTTCATAGTTGTCATACACTCGGTCTCTATGTTAGACAATGCAACAACAGACTACAATGTCGCCTTTCAACTAATAACACTATCAAAAAGTGTAAAAACATAATATGTCATAGATCTTCTCTTATTCAAGTTTCCTGCATACCGGAATCAACATAGCTAACTACAAAAACGCTCTACTTGTCTTTGTAAAAAAAAAACCAAGGCCACATATGAAGTACCCTTCACGTATCTCAAGATACACTTCACTGCCTGACAAATTATTGAATATACGAATAAAATTTCACATTGATAGTTGAAAAGATTGGAAACTTACGTATAAAATTGTAGGGATCTATTAATAGTATAAGAATTTTAGAAGAAAATCGTGCCGACTTAGTCAAAATCGAATAATATCACTCCATGTTAATAATATTTTTGGGTTGGTTAAGCCGAACACAACCATCTCACCATGCATGTCATCCTTCCATGGTTAAACATTTTAAAGCTATGACGCAAAATAAACGTAGAAAGCTTTGTACCACACAAGATAGGATAAATCTTCTTTCTGCATAATCTTTAAATTGGATACCCTTTATCTCTTTTCTTCTTTCATTGGATGGGCCCTTGGCTAGGAAGGTCTATCAAAGACACACCATTTGGAAAGTAAGTACGTAGCATCCTATGTAACAACTTTTTCATCTTCTAAAGAGAGACTTGACCACAACAGCACTTTTAACATTTTTCAGAACTGATCTTTTCTCTTTTTTTTGAAATTATCTCCATGGATTTTTTTCTTTTCAGGTAATTAAATGCCACGGCTTTCCTAATATAGTAGCTAACAATCGTGTGGGTGGCAATAACTGTAAAATTGCCCTAGTGCGGTCACTTATATCTATGATACCTTTGATATATCAATTGTTGTCTCAATTATGGAGAAAAAATCAATGTTATTACCTAAAAGAGTAAGCCTTTTTTTCAAAATTTAGACTGGTATGCATTAATGTATTCTCGGTATCTATCAACTGAATGACTTTTTCCTGAATTTGAAGTCAAGTTATGAATAAAATTCAACTATTTGATGGCAATATGGTGTTCTCTCTATGAGTAATTTTGAAAAAAAAAAAAGGCAGCCATTTTTAGTACGCAACACAAACTAATTACGGTAGTGCTTTTTTTTTTTTTTGGCTCAAAAGCAAATTGCAGTGATAACAGAGAAAACTAAAAATCTTATTAAAATGAAATAGGAAATATAATTAATGTGGAACATCCAAAATATATAATTAAATTGCTATAATAGGACAATTTCTGCCTCAGCAATGTCGAGACTTCTAGCTAGTGCATACTCCACAAGATCTTGATATCAGTTTAAGCATCAAATACTTCTCATTGTACTCATAGTTATAACATATTTATATACCTACAAATATGTCCAATTGAAACGTGGCATTAGTGCTTTGTCGTTTTCTTAATAATAAGTTATGTTGGGAAACGTATAGAATAAATAATCGTACAAATTCAATTCAATAATAATTTGTATATCGTCGTTCAAATTTTGTGGACCACAAAATACATTACCAACTGGTAATGCTTTCTGATTAGTAATTAGTGGTTTACGTACGTTTGACTTGTTAAATCAAAATAGAGTTGAACGATGCATGATTTGCATGGAATGGAATGCGTGCTTACGTAAAAGAGCACTTTAAATTTTCTTCATTTTAATTATTTCACAAAGTTGTTTGTCTTACTAAGCCACTATGATTCCTTATCTGTTTCCCATGCACAAGTTGGGAGATATGACATTGGTGATGGATTGTAATAAGCAGCGGAATCAATTTTAATATTAAAATTATATATAATTTAGACAATTAGTATAAATAAGATTTTACAATTTTTTGAAATGTGAACATATTTTTTCTACCATGTGAGCCTTTTGTTCCATAACTTCTCAATGAAATCTTCATCACCCGCACAATCGTGATCCTCGAACGTTCTACGGTATTCTATTGTGTTATCCAAAATATAACCGGAAATAGCAATTTCGTGTGGGCAAAATTTCTAGGAAAACTTGGCTGAAAATTTCAGCCACCATGTACTTTCCTTTCTAGGTGGAAAACCTTATGTATTTATAGCACAAGTTTTAAAGGTTAAGACCCTTTTCCAAAACCTGTTGGGTTTTCTTTACCACCAGAAAAAGAATTCTTTTATTTCCTATTATTTAGGCACAGTAAGGACCACAGAATTTAATTAACAAGGCTTCCAATTATGGAATTAATTTATAATTTTTGAAATTAATATCCGGCATAATTAATTACAAAATATTCCACTAAAAATTCGTAATTGCACTCCTTTTCAATTTTGAAATTCATCCATTAAATCTTATCTAACTCCCCATGTTAAGACTCGGATACTAATCAAATAAATTAAATTACTGGCGATTTGATTTATTGATTATTTCCTTTAGACTTTTGCTTAACTTATTTCATATGTTGGATACAAAATCCACCCGACCGGGTTTACGCATGAAAACATATAAGCTTTCATAAAGGTGTATCATCAATCTCTAAACCGAGACATGGATTCCATAACTAACTATTACTTTGCCAATGTACATTATTACTATCCAATTTACCGGGCATATTGACCCACGAAAGAATCTCGTCTTTTAATAAATCAAAAAAATAATAATATACACAGCTAATAATAATTATATCAAGATTAAGAGTATAAAAATTTATCTCTACCTGGTCCGTTCAATACATACAAATGTACTAGCACAAGAAGTTGGAATTAAACCATTCCCATAATTAAGATAAATAATATTTTATCTTGTGCTACAATCATTCCTAATGGTTTGTCCAATTCCATCATTAAATTGTAAACTCAAGCTTTATACTTATAAGAACCGATGATTTAATCTTTCGTGTATAAGCTAAACTCTATACACTAAATCATCTACTATATAAGCAAAGGACACATACTATTATATCTATGTAAAATTTTATTAAAATTGAATAAATAATTATTTCATAACAAATACTATATCTAAACCAAACCCATGGTTAATAGTATATATCCCAACAATCTCTCACTTAGACTTTTAACCATGATAATTGTGAGAATATACTATATCCAAATGCATGGTTAATAGTATATGCTCCAACAATCTCCCACTTAGACTCATAACCATGCATCTATAACTTTCTCAGGCATTCTTTTACATAACTATTAATAGTCTTCACCAAATAAGGTTTTGTTAAAGAATCTTGTCAAGTTATATCTGATGCAATATTTGTCCAGTAGTGCTTTGTCGTAACTATCTAGTTTGGCATTAAACTCTTCAGGGATCCTGTTACCGAAACTATCCCAAGAATGTATACCGAACGATGATTTTTTTAGCTTTCTCCCACTACGACGAAGTACTACTAGTATTACCTTTATTACCTCACAAAATTAAAATATTAGTTACTTCTTACTATAGTGTTCAATGTTCAAACATCACTCCCACTCAATAAAGACATATCATGTCTATTAACGTTCTCCCACTAATTAAATGCAATGGAACGTAAATTCTGACGTGTCGGTTTTGATGTTCTTGAACATATAGCTATTTCTTTGTCCAATTCCTGGAAAAATAGTTTACTTCTAGGAACATATTTTATTAAATAGTCCTTATCTAGAAAAATGCAATTATTTTAACAATTGCCTTATTTTCTTTAGGACAATAAATAAAGCTCCATTCATTTTCTTGGATATTTGATAAACGTGCACCTATCCATTCTTAGTTCCAACTTACATATCTGCTTTCCCTTTCAGCACATATGTTGGACAATCCTATATCTGAACATGCCATAGACCAAGATTACATTCAGTCCACAGTTCTATATATGTCCCAGGTACTAGCTTAGAAGTAACTAAATTCATAATGGAATTTGCAGTTTTCATGAAATATTCCAAAAACAAATAAGGCAAATCTGAATGACATGTCATTAGTCTATCCCTTTCCAAAAGAGACTTATTTATTCTTTCTACAACACCACTCTATTATGGAGTTTATAGTGTAGTCAATCGAGATGTAGTCCCTTATTCTGATATTTATCAAAAGAACTATTTAGAGATGTGCTCGCCACTACAATCAAATTGTAGTAACTTAATATATTTCTTTGATGCTTCTCCGTTTCAAGTCTTAAAAATCTTGAATCACTTAATTCATTAAGACTTACAGTGCATTAAATAAATATATTAATATTTTGAGTAATTATTTATGAACGTCACAAAATACTCAAAATCTATCTCTTACGAGTATGTTCATTTAACCATACAAATCAGAAAGGATTCATTCTAACTTATCACTAGTTTTATTTCCTTTTAAAAGGAAACAACTTTTAGTCAAATTTCCTTCCAAATAGGATCCACAAGTTGGTAGTGGATCTACTTTCAATGAACCTTATGGTCCATCCTTGACTAACTTGAAATTCTATCCAGATTAATATAACTTAGATAAAAGTGCACAGATAAGTTTTACTCAATTTTGAAGAACATATTCTCTTATGAGGTAGACTAATATTGTTGTGTTCAGGAGAGACATCAATATACAACAACAAGGTCATGCATTCATGTACCACAAGAGATAAAATGTTTATTAAGCTCAATAACTCAAGAGTTATTCGAAAAATAAAACAAATTCATCTCTTATTTTGCCCAGAAACCGGAATTAAATTCCTTCTAACAAAAGTACATATATTGCATCCTTAAAATTAATGCATTATCACTAAAAAAAATTTAACAAGTAATACGATCAGTTGCATAAAATCATTGTGGAGTTGAGATAAAAACATTAAATAGATCATAATAAGTCAAAACACTGAATAGTAAAATTCAGACTGCATTCAATATTTATATACATACATGCATTTGGAATAATAAATTTCTGTCACGACCCGGATTTACTCACCATCGGGAGTCGTGATGGAGCCTACTGTCAAAGCTAGGAAAGCCAACCCTTATATTCATTTCCAGAAAATTTAAGTCTAAAACAGGTTAAATGCCAAAATAATTTATTAAACATGCGGAAGACGTTAAATATCAGTAAAAAAATAAATATGCGAAACTCTAACAACCAATCTCTACACAGTATCTGGTGTCACTGCTCACAGACTACTAATAGAGTACTAAAAACAATAGTCTAAACGAAATTACATAACATGCCAGTTCGGTACAATTAAACAATGTGAAAGAAGTATATAAAGAAGACTTGGGGCTCGCGAATGCCAGCGAACTACCTCAAGCCTCTGGACTGAAGGATCACTCCCGGTCTAAAGCTGCGGTCCGTAGCCTGGGTCCTGACCTGTGCACAAAAAGGCACAGAAGCGTAGTGTCAGCACAACCGACCCCATGTGCTGGTAAGTGCCCGGCCTAACCTCGGCGAGGTAGTGACTAGGCTAAACCGGACCTATCACAACCAACCTGTACAGATATATGTAATAACAGGAAGAAAACAAGAATATAAGCAAGTAAGAGGGGAAGGGGATATGCTGGAGGAATAACAGATCAATTATAACTTCAACAATCAAGAGATGAAACTGAATGAATGATAATTAAGCAAGAAAGACAATGAATCACCGGTTGCACGGTATCACCTTTCGTGCTTTTACTCTCATTCCTTATAAAAATTGTCAAATATAATGCACGGCATCACCCTTCGTGGTTTTACTCTCATTTCTCACCAATAATATCAAATACAAGGCACGGCAGAATCCTTCGTGCTTTTACTCTCTCTAAATAGTGCACGGCATCACCCTTCATGCTTTTACTCTCATTAGACAGGGCACGCATCACGGTTCGTGCTTTTACTCTCTCTTCCTCTCCAGATCAATGGTCACAGCCAAACGGGAACAAGGAAATATATATATATCAAGTAAAAATGTCCCGGCAAGGGAAAAGTACCAAAAAATCTTACTTAGTTCATTTAATTCTCAACTTTCACTTCATAGTTCTTGAAACAAATATTTATCACAATTGTTCACTTGCTTCACAATTTAATGGAAAATATAACATCACGGTCATGCTTGACTCGGGCGCATAGGTAACCGTCACCATACCTATACACCGACCCACATAGCATATGACAAATAATAACCTAATCCTATTCCCTCAAGCCAAAGTTAGATCGAACACTTACCTCGAAGCCGAAAATAGCAACTCAAAGCTCAACAATCGCCTTTCCTCTAGAATTCGACTCCGGACCAACGATATCTAACATAATTCGATTCAATATTATCAATAAGAGTCAAAAAACACAATCCATATCCTAGAAATGCATTTTCTAGCTTACTTCCAAAAATACAAAAATCCGACACCGGGCCCACATGGTCCAAATCGAGGCTCGCACCAAAACCCAATCCCACATAACCCCACGAGTTCAAATATATGATTATATTTTAAATTCGACCTAAAATTGAGGTTGAAATACCCAAAATCCCATAAACCCTAACTAAACCCAAAAACCCTTAAATGCTTCTTGATTTCATGTTTTAGGGCTAGGAATTTAATGATTTAATGAAGGAATAATGATTAGATGAAGTAGGAATCACATACCCAAAGAGTGGTGATAAATTGGGAGCTTGAATTTCGTCAATGGAGGTTTTCAGAAAGAGAGCTCGTGTGAAAAATGGGGAGAAGTCTGCTGCCACTAGTTTGTTTTTAATTAAAAATTGCTGAAGGTTTTTAGCCTATGCGATCGCGGGGCGGCAGATGCGATCGCATTGAGGAGTGGTGATATTGGCTCATGCGATCGCAGGATAAGTATTGTGACCGCGTAGAAGAGAGGTGATTTAGAACGGAGGTGGGGTCTAACGCTATGCTATCGCGTTCAATGCGATCGCGTAGAAGAATTTGGCTGACTTATGCGATCGCGTATGAAACAGTGCGACTGCATTGAGCAAAAATGGGATGGCTACGAAGGAACTCTACGCGATCGCAGACCAACCTCTGCGATCGCATAGAAGAAAAATGTTTGTGCAGAAAGTGCAGCAAAATCTGCCAAGTTTCAAAACCCAAAAACACCCCGAACCACCCTCGAAAACACTCCAGAGCCATCGGGGCTCCCAACCAAACATACGCACTTACTCAATATCATCCTACGAACTTGCTCGAGCAATCAAATCGTCAAAGTAACATCAAAATCACAAAATCAACCCCCAAAACTCATGATTTTCTTTTCTAAGTTCAAAACTTTCAAACTTTTCATCCGAAACACATCAAACGACGTCCGTTTTCAACCAAACTTCACAGATAGCGCTTAACACCCATTTAAGACATGTACCGGGTCTTGGAACAAAAAATACGAGCCCGATACTATTATTTTTTATCAAATTTCCGTCCTTAAGCATATTCATAAAACAATTTCACAGAAAGCTCCGAACTCGGGTCTGGGACCACGGATTTCAATTCCGGGAATACGCCCGGGTCCTAAATTTCATTACGGACCCTCCGGGACCGTCACATTACGGGTCTATGTCCGTTTACCCAAAACGTTTACCAAAGTCAACTATAGCAATATTAGTACCAAAATTCATAGTTTTTAACACAGAATTCAAATATTTTCACATAAAAATACTCCGGCTTTGCCCTCGGACTACGCACACAAATCGAGGCAACCCAATAAGGGTTTTCAAGGCCTCAGAAGTGCAAGGAAAGGGATAATTAGAGTGATGACCCTTTGGGTCGTCACATTCTCCACCTCTAAAACACTGGTTCGTCCTCGAATGTACAGAAGAAAAAAAGTTACCTAAGTCGAGGAATAGATGGGGATAACGGCTCCGCATATCAGACTTGGACTCCCAGGTCGATGCCTCAAGAGGCTGGCCTCTCTAGTGAACATGCACTGAAGGAAAACTCCGCAGCCTCAACCGTCAAACCTGCCGGTCTAAAATAGCCACCGTATCCTCTTCATATGACAGATCCTTGTCCAAAATGATAGTGCTGAAATCTAACACGTGAGTGGCATCACTGTGATACTTCCTAAGCATGGATACATGAAAAACTGGATGCACGGCTGACAAGCTAAGCGGCAACGCAAGTCTATACGCCACATTCCCCACACGGTCCAGAATCTCAAATGGGCCAATATACCTAGGGCTAAGCTTGCCCTTCTTCTTAAACCTCATCACGCCCTTCATAGGCGATACACAGAGCAGTACTTGCTCACCAACCATGAAAGCAACATCCCTGGCCTTAAGATCTGCAACACTCTTCTGCCTGGACTGAGTTGACCGAAGTCTGTCCTGAATGATCTTGACCTTATCCAAGTCCTCCTGTACCAGATTTGTACCCAATAACCGAGCCTCTCCTGGCTCAAACCATCTGACTGGGGACAGACACCGCCTACCATACAACGCTTCATACGGGGCCATCTGAATACTAGACTGGTAGCTATTGTTATAGGCAAACTCCGCTAACGGCAAGAAATGGTCCCACGAGCCTCCAAAATCAATAACACAGGCTCGGAGCATATCCTCAAGAATCTGAATGGTTCTCTCGGACTGACCGTCCGTTTGGGGATGAAATGTTGTACTCAAATGGACCTAGGTACCCAACTCATGCTGCACCGCTCTCAAGAAATACGAGGTAAACTGCGGACCCCGATCCTAAATAATAGATATGGGCACCCCATGAAGGCGAATGATCTCCCTGATATAAATCTCTGCATATCTCTCGGATGAATAGGTGGTGGCAACTGGGATGAAATGCGCTGACTTAGTCAGCAACAACAACAACAACAACCTAGTATAATCCCACAAACAATAACACATATAGCATCAAACTTCTTCCGAGTCACCGGAAGGCCAGTAACAACATCCATAATGATCCTCTCCCACTTCCACTCGGGAAGCTCAATCCTATGAAATAACCCACCAGGCCTCTGATGCTCGCACTTAACCTGCTGAAAATTTAGACAATGAGCCACATATGCAACAATGTCTTTCTTCATTCTACGCCACCAATAATGTTGTTTCAAATCCTGATACATCTTCGCGGCGCCCGTATGAATAGAATACCGAGAGCTGTGGGACTCCGCTAAGATCGACTCTCGAATACCATCAACATTGGGCACACAAACTTGCCCCTGCAACCTTAATATGCCATCATCTCCCAAAGTCATACCCTTGGCACCTCCCCTCTGCACCGTGTCTCTCAGGACACATAAATGGGGATCATCAAACTGCCGCTCCCGGATACGCTCCATCAATGACGAACGAGCAACCGTGTAAGCTAACACTCTGCTAGGCTCAGAAATATCCAATCTCACAAATCTATTGGCCAAGGCATGAACATCCAAGGCAAGCGGTCTCTGGCTCACCGGAATGTATGCAAGACTACCCATGCTGGCGGACTTTCTACTCAATGCATCGGCCAACACATTGGCCTTCCCTGGGTGGTATAAAATAGAAACATCATAATATTTCAACAAATCCAACCACCTCCGCTGTCTCAAATTCAACTCTTTCTTCTTGAACAAGTACTGAAGGCTCTTGTGATCCGTGTACACCTCACACGTCACACCATACAAATAATGCTTCCAGATCTTCAAGGCATGAACAATAGCTGCCAACTCTAAGTCATGAACTGGGTAATTTTTCTCGTGGATCTTCAATTGCCACGAAGCATATGCTATGACCTTGCTGTTCTGCATCAACACTGCACCAAGTCCAAAGCGGGAAGCATCACAATATACAGTATAAGGCCCAGATCCCGTGGGCAAAACCAATACCGGTGCCGTAGTCAGGGTTGTCTTAAGCTTCTGGAAGCTCGCCTCACACTCATCTGACCACCTGATCTGGGCTCCCTTCTGAGTCAATCTAGTCATCGGAGCTGTGGTGGATGAAAACCCCTCCAAAAAACGTCGGTAGTAACCAGCTAACCCCAAGAAGCTCCGAATCTCTGTAGCTGAAGCTGGTCGAGGCCAGTTCTTGACTGCTTCTATTTTCTTCGGGTACGCATGGATACCCTTTGCTGATACGACATGACCCAAGAATGCTACTGAACTCAACCAAAATTTGCACTTTGAAAATTTGGCGTACAACTGGCTATCCTTCAGAGTCTGAAGAACCACTCTAAGGTGTTGCTCATGCTCCTCCTGACTGCGGGAGTATACCAAGATATCATCAATGAATGCAATCACAAATAGATCCAAGTAAGTCCTGAACACTCGGTTCATCAACTCCATGAATGATGCGGGGCATTGGTCAATTCAAACGCATGGCCAAAAACTCATAATGCCCATACCGAGTACAAAAAAGCTGTCTTAGGGACATCAGACGCCCTAATCCTCAACTGATGATAACCAGACCTCACATCTATCTTCGAGAATACCTTAGCACCCTGAAGCTGGTCAAACAAATCGTCAGTCCTCGGTAGTGGATACTTGTTATTTACCGTCACCTTGTTCAACTTTCGGTAATCAATGCACATCCTCATCGACCCGTCCTTTTTCTTCACAAACAACACTGGCGCACCCCAAGGTGATACACTGGATCTAATGAAACCCTTATCAAGTAAATCCTAAAGCTGTTCTTTCAACTCTGGTGGAGCCATACAATATGGCGGAATAGAAATAGGCTGAGTTCCAGGAGCCAAATCAATACAAAAGTCAATATTCCTGTCCGGCGGCATACCCGGTAAGTCTGAAGGAAAAACCTCGGGGAACTCCCGAACAATAGGGACAGAGTCGATAGATGGAACATTTGCGCTGGAGTCGCGAACACACGCTAAATATGCTAAACACCCCTTCTCGACCATACGTCAAGCCTTGACATACGAAATAACACTACGGGTGGCATAACCTAGGGTCTCTCTCCACTCAAGTCGGGGCAAGTCTGGCAAGGCCAAAGTCACGGTCTTAGCGTGACAATCCAAGATAGCATGATAGAGGGACAACCAATCCATCCCAATATGACATCGAAGTCCACCATGTCTAGGAGCAATAAATCGACACAGGTCTCGTGACCCTCAAATACCACTATACAAGAACGATGCACTCGGTCAACCACTATAGAATCACCAACTGGTGTGGACACATATACAGGAATACCCAGAGCCTTACTAGGAATAATCAACTAGGTTGCAAAATAGGATGACACATAAGAATAAGTAGATCCCGGATCAAATAATACTGAAGCACCCCTGTCACAGACCAGTATAGTACCTGTAATCACAGCATCAGATGACCCGGTCTCCGTCCTGGCTGGCAATGCATAACAACGGGGCTGACCCTCACCTTCCTGAACGGCATCTCTAGGACAATATACTGCGAGCTGACCCCTACCTCTGGATGTCCGGGCTCCATATGAGGTGCCACTAAATCTGCCAGAATGTCGAGGCCTCTTGTCTGAACCCTGACCACCTCTTCGAGCCAAAGCCATCTCTACTCGGCGGGCCGCATTGGCTGCCTCCTGAAAAGTAATGTCATTGCCAACTTCCACAGCCATCTGTAGACGAATGGGCTGAATAAATCCATAAGTAAACCTCTTGACCCTCTCCCAATCAGTAGGGAGTATCACTACTGCATGGAGTGCCAAGTCAACAAATCTGGTCTCGTACTATGTAACTGTCACAGAACCCTGCTGAAGATGCTCAAACTGTCTACGAAGTGCCTCCCGCTGAGTGACTGGGAGAAAATTCTCCAAAAATAGCTCTGCAAACTGATCCCATGTCAAAGCTGGGGACCCTGCTGGTCTAGATAGACAATAATCTCTCCACCAAGTCTTGGCGGAATCCACAAGCCTGAAAGTGCAGAAATCGACCCCATTGGTCTCCACTATCCCCATAGTCCTTAGGATCTCATGACAACTGTGTAGAAAATCCTCGGGGTCCTCCAATGAAGCACCGCTGAAGGTAGTAGTGAAAAGCTTGGAGAACTGATCAAGCCTCCACAAAGCATCTGAAGCCATAGCCGTCCCATCTTCGGACTGAGCTGTAATACCTGTCTGAGCTGCCACTGCGGGCTGAACCAAGAGAACCTGAGTCTAGGGAGCTATTTGCTCCGGAGTAAGAGTAGCAGGAGTCTGGAGCCCTCCTCCAGCCTAAGAAGTGGCTGGTGCTACTAGAAGCAACCCTGCTCTGGCCACACTGTCCATAAAGCCTGTTATGCGGACAAGGGCATCTTGAAGATCCGAAGAAAACATCACCCCACCTGGGACCTGAGCTGGGCCCACCGGAGCTGGGGGAGCTGGGACCTCCTCATCGAAGTCAATATGAAGCTCCACCTCTGGAACTGCTGCCTGGGGCTGAGCTCTGCCCCTGCCACGGCCTCTGGCACGGCCTCGGCCACTGCCCCTCGCGGGAGCTGCTACTGGGGGCTCGGGCTGCTGAGCGGAACACGCACGTGTTCTCGCCATCTGCGGAAGAACAGAGTAAAATGAAAATCAATATTTGAGGAACAGAATCGCCCAACAAGAATGAACAAAGTGAAACTTTTCCTAACTTTGTAGCCTCTAGGGGAAAAATACAGACGTCTCCGTACCGATCCCTCAGACTCTGCCGAACTTGTCCGTGAGTTGTGAGACCCAAGTAACCTAGTGCTCTGATACCAACTTGTCACGACCCGGATTTTCCCACCATCGAGAGTCATGACGGCGCCTGCTGTCGAAGCTAGGCAAGCCAACCCTTATAACCATTTCCAGAAAATTTAAGTCTAAAACAGGTTAAATGCCAAAATAACTAATTAAACATGCGGAAGACATTAAATATCAGTAACGAAAATCATTATGCGAAAATCTAACAACCAATCTCTACCCAGTATCTGGTGTCACAGCTCTCGGACTACTAATGGAGTACGAAAAACATAGTCTGAACGAAAGTACATAACATGTTTGTTCGGTACAATTAAACAAACTAAAAGAAGTAGATAAAGGAGAATTGGGGCTCGCGAATGCCAGCAAACAACCTCAAGCCTCTGGACTGAAGGATCACTCCCGGTCTAAAGCTGCGGTCCATAGCCTGGGTCCTGACCTGTGCACAAAAAGGCACATAAGCGTAGTGTCAGCACAACCGACCCCATGTGCTGGTAAGTGTCCGGCATAACCTCGGCGAGGTAGTGACGAGGCTAAACCGGACCTATCACAACCAACCTGTACAGATATATGTAATAACAGGAAGAAAACAAGAATTTAAGCAAGTAAGAGGGGAAGGGGGCATGCTGGAGGAATAACAGTTCAATTATAACTTCAACAATCAAGAGATGAAACTGAATGAATGATAATTAAGCAAGAAAGACAATGAATCAACGGCTGCACGGCATCACCTTTCGTGCTTTTACTCTCATTCCTTACCAAAATAGTCAAAAATAATACATGGCATCACCCTTCGTGCTTTTACTCATTTCTCACCAATAATATCAAATACAAGCCACGGCATACCCCTTCGTGCTTTTACTCTCGATAAAAAGTGCACGGCATCACCCTTCGTGCTTTTACTCTCATTAGACAGGGCACAGCATCACCCTTCGTGCTTTTACTCTCTCTTCCTCTCCTAATCAATGGTCACAGCCAAACAGGAACAAGGAAAATATATATATATATATATCAAGGCAAAATGTCCCGGCAAGGGAAAAGTACCAAAAATTCACACTTAGTTCATTTAATTCTCAACTTTCACTTCATAGTGCTTGAAATAAATATTTATCACAACTGTTCACTTGCTTCAGAATTTAATGGAAAATATGACATCACGGTCATGCTTGACTCGGGCGCATAGGTAATCGTCACCATACCTATACACCGACCCACATAGCATATGTCAAATAACAACCTAATCCTATTCCCTCAAGCCAAAGTTAGATCGAACACTTACCTCGAAGCCGAAAATAGCAACTCAAAGCTCAACAATCGTCTTTCCTCTAGAATTCGACTCCGAACCAACAATATCTAACATAATTCGATTCGATATTATCAATAAGAATCAAAAAACACAATCTCATAGCCTAGAAATGCATTTTCTAGCTTACTTCCAAAAATACAAAAATCCGACACCGGGCCCACGTGGACCAAACTCGAGGCTCGAACCAAAACCCAATCCCCCATAACCCCACGAGTTCAAATATATGATTATATTTTAAATTCGACCTTAAATTGAGGTTGAAATACCCAAAATCCCATAAACCCTAACTAAACCCAAAAACCCCTAAATGGTTCTTGATTTCATGTTTTAGGGCTAGGAATTTAATTATTTAATGAAGGAATAATGATTAGATGAAGTAGGAATCACTTAACCAAATAGTGGTGATGAATTGGGAGCTTGAATTTTGTTAATGGGGGGTTTTTAGAGAGAGAGCTCGTGTGAAAATGGGGAGAAGTCCGCTGCCACTGGTCTGCTTTTAATTAAATATTGCTGAAGGCATTTAGCTTATGCGATCGCGGGGCGGCAGATGCGATCGCATAGAGGAGTGGTGAGATTGGCTTATGCGATCGCAGGATAAGTATCGCGATCACGTAGAAGAGAGGAGATTTAGAACTGAGGTGGGGTCTAACGCTATGCTATCGCGTTCAAATGTATGCGATCACGTAGAAGAATTTGGCTGACTTATGCGATCGAGTATGAAACATTGCGACCAAATTGAGCAAAAATGGGATGGCTACGAAGGAACTCTACGTGATCACTGACCAACCTATGCGATCGCATAGAAGAAAAGGTTTGTGCAGAAAGTGCAGCAAAATGTGCTCAGTTTCAAAACCCAAAAACACCCCGAACCACCCTTGAAAACACTCACGAGCCCTCGGGGCACCCAACCAAACACACACACTAACTCAATATCATCCTACGAACTTGCTCGAGCAATCAAATCGCCAAAATAACATCAAAATCACAAAATCAACCCCCAAAACTCATGAATTTCTTTTCTAAGTTCAAAACTATCAAACTTTTCACTTTTAGTCCGAAACACATGAAACGACGACCGTTTTCAACAAACTTCACAAATAGCGCTTAACGCCCATTTATGACTTGTACCAGGTGTTAGAACCAAAATACGAGCCGATACCATTATTTTTTATCAAATTTCCGTCCGTAAGCATATTCATAAAACAATTTCACAGAAAAGCTCTAAACTCGGGCCTAGGACCTCGGATTTCGATTCCGGGAATACGTCCGGGTCCCAAATTTCATTAAGGACCCTCCGAGATCGTCACATCACGGGTCCGGGTCTGTTTACCCAAAATATTGACCAAAGTCAGCTACAGCGATATTAGTACCAAAATTCATAGTTTTTAACACGGAATTCAAATATTTTCACATAAAATTGTTCCGGCTTCGCACCCGAACTGCACACGCAAATTAAGGCAACCCAATAAGGGGTTTCCAAGGCCTCAGTATTGCAAAAAAAGGGAGAATTACAGTGATGACCCTTTGGGTCGTCACAATTTCGATGGAAAAAGAATCATTCATGCAAAGAATATTGTATAATGCAAGAATTATACAATCTAAAAATAAATAGAACCAACTCAGATGGAGAGCATACTATTATTTTCAGTCAATTGTATGCAACTTTCTAACACAATAATTTTAAACACACTACACTTATATGTCATGCATCTTGAATAGCAATTTCGATGGGAAAAGAACTATTCATGCAACATACATATGCAATGCTAGATTATTCACTCTAATAATTAAAACAGACCCAACTCAGATGGAAATTATGCTGTTAATTTAAGTTAAATGAACATCATTTTTAATAGTTCTAGTTCCATTGATCCAACATGTATACTCAGATGGAGAGTAAGTACACGATATCAATTACTTGTATTTCACCTAGTGAGCTTATAATAAATTTATCTTATATGGAGGAAGACCTAAAGTCAACGCGTAAATTTATTACTCACTTGAAATTAATAGTGAAAGACCATAGAAATATAATTCGATCACTATTTAAACATGATTGTATTTTAGTTACAAAATTAATTTAACCCTTAAACTCAGATGGAGAGCTAATATAGGTTATCAATAACTAGTAACTATATCTAGTGAGTTCATAATAAATTTATCTGATATGGAGGAAGACCTAATGTCAATGCGTAAATTTACTATCTCGCTATAAATAAAAATATGGAGACCATAGGGGTTAATTCCTATCACCACTTTATCACAACCACAAACTTTTCTCTGAGTATTAAGCTCCACAATTTTAAAAAAAATGCTCAACACCCCATTTAAACAGTCTTAAAATACTAAAAGTAATATTTTACACTACATAGCAGTGATTATTGTTCATTGAACTATTTCTCATAAATCTACCAAATTTCATATCAATTGGAGATCGTTAAAGTCACGATCTCCAAAAGTTGCGACCAAATTTGAAAAATTATCATTTTAAGAATTTTTTTAAGAATTTAAAATATGACCTGTATTTTTATTTTATCATATATCAATTCATGTCAAATCAACATGTGTTATCATGTTCCAGATTAGACATAAATAAAATGATAGAAAGAATGACTGTTCGTATGTAAATCACATTTTAATCCGTCAAACCTCCAAAAAACTCATCTAAACGATCCTGAATCGTCAAAATATGATGTGATTCACTTCATAGCAGTGAGTTCTTCTTACATGACCGTTTCCAATGATCCTTCCAAATTTCAGGTCATTTGGAGATCGTAAAATTCATGATCGCCAAAACTGGACCAAATTCGAATAAATTATTTTTGGCGTAGTTAGGATTAAACCCATGTGATTTGCATTATTCATATATATCATATCAAGTTAAATCACATGTTTCAGATTTAACACAAATATAGCCTATATATAAAGAATAATTTTTCATATTTATAACAAATTTAATTTAATAAACTGCTTAAAAACCTATCTAAACGACCTCAAAATGCCAAAAGTTAACATGATTCACTGCAAAACAGTGAGTTTTTTTCATTAGATCATTTTCAATGAGTCCACCAAGTTTCAAGTCAATCGGAGTCCGTCAAATTCATGACCACCGGCCTGTAACAAAACTCGGAGAATAACCGCTTTAAGTAGTCTCATGAATTAAAATAAATATGATATTGATTTTCATTCTCCTTATAATTACACTATGAGCTCAAGGCATATATTAGGTTCTTCTTATTTCTAGGATATATAATATCTCCTTTTGCAATAAATTATCCTTTTATTAAACACATAAGAACCTGAGATATAATATTTTCTCCCGTTTGGTGAAAACCACAATATTTCTTCTCATGGGTGGAGTTAGTTTCACTAATACCCAAAGATAAAACTCTTTTTCTAGTTAAGAACCTCCGCCATTAATGTAGATTTCTCAAGGATAATTTTCACATGGTATATTAAATATATTTCAATGACTCAAATAAATAGACCATTTTGTGAATCTTACTTATTAATCATAATGCTCAATCCATGAATAGATATAATTTCACATGTACAAATTTACTAAGAATTTTTCTTGAGTTCAAATAAACAAACCACTTCAGCTGTAACTATTTATTACTCATAAAATTCTCAATTTACAAGTGAATATATATTTAGCTCATAAAATTATTTTATGGTAGACCATAGCTTAAAAAGCCATACCAACAATATAAAACTTATACAAAATACCTTCATATTTCACTTAATTAGAACCTCCAATCAGAGAACAAAATTCTTCATCGAAAATCCAAACTAGTAACCACATGGGGCATGAAAACATAAACCTAAATTTGAGAAATATGCCAAGAGCTCCAATCATTAGTCATCCAGGATATCAAATAGAGAATTTTACTTTCTTACAAAATAATTATATCATCACAGAATATCAATTATAACTTGTAAGACCTAGTCAATTAAAATCATACACATTTATTATTGAATTTAATACAACAACACGTCTATTTGTTAATAGCCAATATGTAAACCTATTATATGACTAGTATTTAATCATGGGGACCATGGGGAGTCACCCACACCACCATTGAATTAAAAAGAAATTAAAATTATTAAGAAATAATTTTCACAAAATAGAAAAACGTTCAAAACACAGTCCAAACGACCTCACAATGCCGAAAAACACCATGTCTCACTGCTGTGCAGTGAATTTTTCTCACCACGTCGTTTCCAATGGACCCATTAAATTTCAGCTCAATCAGAGTCCGTCAAGTTCGCTGACCTCCGAAAATACCGGATATTCGGTCAAAAATAAATTTTGCGTTTTTCTAGGGTTTACCCCCAAAAACTCAGATAATCTCAATCAAATATCAATAAGAAAACAGATATCTCATGATTACAAGAATAATCCAAAAATTTTGCATAGTTAATTCACAAAATAGTAGTGCAGTTTTTCAGAAAATCACATATATGTAATTCAAAAAACTCATATAAATACCATATTCTTGTTTCATGAAAAACTTAGTTATCTAATTAGATGTGAGTGGGCTCTTATACTGATTAATGGATTATAATAAGCAGCGAAAGCAATCCCAATATCAAAATCACATGTAATCGAGACAACTAGCATAAATGAGATTTCACGGGTTACCTCTTGAAGCGTGAACATATCTCTTCTACCACGTGAGCCTTCTATTCCATAACTTCTCAATGGAATCTCCATCACCCGCACAATCGTGATCCTCGAACGTTCCACGGTCTTCTATTGCGTTACCCAAATAATAACCGAAAATAGTAATTTCGTGTGGGCAAAATTTCTAGGAAAACTTGGCTGAAAATTTCAGCCACCGTGTACTTTCCTTTCTAAGTGAAAACATAATGTATTTATAGCACAAGTTTTAAGGGTTAAGACCCTTTTTCAAAATATGTTGGGTTTTCTTTTCCACCAGAAAAGAGATTCCTTTACTTCCTATTATTTAGGCACAATAGGGACTACAGAATTTAATTAACAAGGCTTCCAATTATGGAATTAATTTATAATTTTCGAATTTAATATCCACCATAATTAATTTCGAATTATTCCACTAAAAATTCGTAATTGCACTCCTTATTCAATTTCGAAATTCATCCATTAAATCTTATCGGACTCCCCATGTTAAGACTCAGATACTAATCAAATAAATTAAATTACAGACGATTTGATTTATTGATTATTTTCTTTAGACTTTCGCTTAACTTATTTCATGTGTCGGATACAAAATTCACTGGCCGGGTTTACACATGAAAACTTATAAGCTTTCATAAAGGTGTATCATCAATCTCTAAACCGAGACATGGATTCCATCAACTAACTATTACTTCGCCAATGTACATTATTATTATCCAATTTACCAGGCATATTGACCCACAAAAGAATCTCGCCTTTTAATAAATCAAAATAATAATAATATACACAACTAATAATAATTATATCAAGATTAAGAGTATAAGTATATTTAATGGAAAGAGAGTTTATTGTATTAAGTCAGTATAAAAAACTTATCTCTACCTGGTCCGTTCAATACATACAAATGTACTAGCACAAGAAGTTGGAATTAAACCATTCCCATAATTAAGATAAATTATATTTAATCTTGTGCTATAATCATTCCTGATGGTTTGTCCAATTCCATCATTAGATTGTGAACTCAAACTTTATACTTATAAGAATCGATAATTTAATCTTCCGTGTATAAGCTAAGCTCTATACACTAAATCATCTACTATATAAGCAAAGGAAACACACTATTATATGATCTATTTAAAATTTTATTAAAAATAGAATAAACAATTATTTCATAATAAATACTATATCTAAACCAAACCCATGGTTAATAGTATATATCCCAACAATCTCCCACTTAGACTTTTAACCATGATAATTATTAAAATATACTATATCCAAATGCATGGTTAATAATGTATGCCCCAACAATTGGTGCATCGAGGAATGTCTTTTTCTATGTGTCCGTGTGAAAAGGTAAGAGTTCCAAGTTACGGGTTTCGGTCGTAGTTATCAGCTTTGGTCCAATTCTTGAATTTATCTTAAGAAATTTTTTAAATATATAAAATTTATTAATTTATAATTTAAGAACTTAAAAGAACTATTATTTTTGAACTCATAAGTTTCAAATTACAGCACCTCTCTGAGGGGATAATATTGTTGGCTAAACAATCCCAAGTATACTCGCCTCCACGATTTTTCCTAAAAAGTTACACACCATTAAGAGAATTCCTACACCTTATATATGCAGGCTCCCAATATTTTTAGCTATTAATGTAGAACTTATTCGCACACACAACAATCTACCTCTCGAACTAAGTTTTACGTAATTTACTACCACAATCTACGAGTTTTCCCTTCGAACCAGTTGCACGTGGTCCATTATCATAATCCATACGTTAATTTTCAAGATTCACTATGTCACTCATATATATTGGGGTTAAACTTCCTTTAGTGTCTGTTTTCTTTTCTCTCTTGATCTTTCAATATCATTTTCGTATCTACTATGTTCATTTACTAATGATCTTCTTCCTGATTTTTATGTTATAGAAGCTTTGGCCATTTCATCATATTGTTTCACTCCCAAAGTTGCAGCTTTAATTTTTCCGGTAGTGTTTAGCTACTGCTTAAGGATGGCTTATCTGTTTAATTATATTGTATCTAATTTAAAGTTTGAGCTAAAAATTGTACCTTCTAAATACGGTTATAAAACACTCACCTGAAAGAAGATTACAGCTCCTCTTGGCTAAACTGGAAGATTTTCTTTTTCCAATTTCAATGTGTAAGCTTACTATTCCATAGTACTTAATTTGTTTAAAGTTAATGTTAAGAGTGAAATAAAGGTAGCGATTATCATGAGAAAAATGGGCTGAAGAACTGAGGGCACGACCGGTCCATTTAGGATGTAGACTACAACCTGTTGGGCCAGAGGCCCTAAAATACTGTAGAAATGTCACCCAGTAGCCACTTCTTGGACTGCTCTTTAATTTTACCCAGCACTTGCAATTTATTTAGCGTTTAGCCACAGCTTAAAAAAAGTAGGCAGATGTTGCTTCTTCTTTGTGTCCTGAAATTCAGTTTTCAGTTCAAAATTCTAAGACACAATATCCTGAAGTTCGATTTTGAAATTCAAGAGTGCAGGATATTTTAGTTCAAAATTTCAGAACATTGTGACTTGAAGTTCAGCTTTTCAGTTTAAAATTTTAGAATGTTGTGTCTTTAATTCAATTTTCGAGTTTAAACTTTAGGAAATAGTCTCCTATGTTCAGTTCGAGAGTAGAAGAAAGTGATACAAAGATTTTTAGTATTTCATTTACCGATCTCTTATGTTATTTTTTGCTGGACTTCAGTAAAGAGAATATATCATAGAACCAATATGTCATGTTGTCGGTGTAAACAACATATAAGTTTTCCAAGAAACCAATTGTCGTGTGTTGATCTTATACGTTGGTGTAAACAACATATAAATCCTACTTAGATATTCCATGTGGCAAAAAGACTTCCACTTTAACCATAGAGGCAAACTTTTTCCTACATTGATATGATTAGCACTAGCTACATATAGCTATTTCAACATTAATGTAACATATAATTAATAATTTTAACTCTATCTTTTTGTAATTATAACTTGTTGACCGAGAAAACAAATGAAATCTCCTTTTCCTATGATTTTGGCCATTGATTTAGGAGTCCAATTAAAAGGCCGAAATCTGCGAAGGGTAAGGCTTAGACAGGCATAACTAACTAGGTCATGGTCAAATAATTCAAATGCTAAAGCTATATTCCGAAAGCATATCATTGGATTTCATCATTATGGAGTATAAACACAAATAAAACGGATAAAGAAAAGTGTATGGACAAAACTGATTGATAACGTCAGACCAATTTGTCCTCGAGGTAAAGCCATACTAGTACAGTACATATAACATGTCTAGTTTGTCTCAAAAAAAAAAGTGTACATATTTAATAGTATGATGAAATGGATGTGATCCCACTAATTTTTCCAAAAGGTCCCTGAAAATAGAGAAATTGATGGTACGGAGAACAATCCCTTTTTTTTTGTCAAATGAAATTTTTACTTCAATCATTGGCAAATTTACATCAATTGTTCATTTGGACTCTAGAACAGTTCTCAAAATTACAATCAAAAATAGTAAACTCTGCAACTATTGTTGTTAAACTAAGCTTCTATTACAGACAAAGATGAAAGTTGTTACGATGTGAAGAATCGCACAAAGGATAGCTATTCATAATCTGCAGAATGGGAATCCATTTAGAGTGCTTCATTCCAGCAAAGTGCACTTGAATTGTAATTTCCTTTGCTCGATCTTGGACGTTTCTGTTCAATTGTTGAAACCTTCTGTTGTTTCTTTCCATCCAGATGTTGTAGACTACTGCTGTAAACACCACACCGAGGATGGCTTTTCTGGGATTCCTGTTGTTGACATTATCAGATACCCATTGCACTTCTCCCATATGCCTATTGTTCTTTGATACTTCAACCATTGTAACATACCTTGCCACAGGTCTTTGAAATATAAGCATTCAAAGTAAAAAACGGTCATGTGTTTGTTCAAAATCTCTTCCACATAATATGCAAGATGTATTAATTTGAAGTCCCCATTTAACCAATCTGTCAATTGTTGTCAATCGCCTATGCAGTGTCATCCATAAAATGTAGTTCTGTTTTGGGAGCATGCCAGTCACCATCACTAATTTTTTCCATCGGACCTTGGGGTATTGTGGAGTGGTATGAATGTATGCCTTTCTGATGCTAAATTGCCCATTTTGAGTACATGTTTGCATTCATGTTCCATCATTTGCCCACCATTCCCTTGTTCCAATCAATTTCCTAACGAGCCAGCTAGCTTGTAGGAATTTCCATTGTGATAATGTCCCGCTTCTTTATGTAGTGACAATGGATCCATTTGATCCAGAGTTTGTCTTTCTTTGCCATTAAGGCCCAGAAAAGTTTTGACAGAGTTGCTTTATTCCACCTTTCATAGGAGATAATATTCAAACCTTCTGCTGCATTTGGTTTACACAGTGTTTCCCAGGCAATTGGGGTCCTATGACTAGTTTCATGACTACCAGTCCACAGATAGTTCCTGCAAATTCCATTAACCAGTTTTATGATTTTTTTTGGAATGAGGAATATCTGGGCCCAGTAAGTTTGCATTTCAAACGGGACACTTTTGATGAGTTGAATTCTACCAGCATAAGATAAGAGTTTGGATGTCCAGCTTCTAATTCTATTCACTATCTTTTCCACTAGGGGCATACATTGTGATATTGTGAACTTTCTTGTAAATAAGGGAACTCCTAGGTATTTGAAAGGCAAGGTGCCCTCTGTTAGGTATAGTTCAGAACAAATTTTCTTTTGTGAACTCAGTTGAAACACCTGCTATATATAGTGAGTTTTTTCCATATTGGCTTGAAGTCCTGACACATTAGAGAAGTGTTCAAGTTCCTTCATCAATCACTTCATGGAAGTTTCATCAGTCCTACAGCACATCAAAAGGTCGTCTGCAAAGTATATGTATGTGATTTGTAGATTGGTGCATTTGGGGTGGAAGTTGAAATTTGGATTCCTGTTTAGTTTCTTTAGAGATCTAGTTAGATACTCCAGGGCTAGGACAAATAAGTAGGGGGACATTGGATCTCCCTGACTTAGTCCTTTCCTTGCTTCAAATGTGTTGGTCAATCCTCCATTTATCAGAAGAGAGTAACTGACAGTGGAAACACATTTCATTATTAGCACAACTATTTTGTAGGGTATTCCAAATTCTAGAAGTACTGCTTTCAGAAAATCCCATTCAACAGAGTCGTAAGCCTTTCTAATGTCGACTTTGATCATGCATCTAGGAGATATTGTCTTGTGATTATAGCTTTTGATCAGTTCGTGGGCCATAATTACATTATCAAGAATGTTCCTCCCTTCTATAAAGGCTGACTGGGATTGCCCGACTAAACGATCCACAACCATTTTCAGCCTATTAGTTAGGATCTTTGAAATGATTTTATACAGAGTAGAGCAGCAGGCAATGGGTCGAAATTCTTTGACATAGCTAGGATTTTTCACTTTTGGTATCAAAGTAACAGTGGTGCAGTTAATCTGTTTTAGGATTTTTCCTGGTCATCTCTAGCTGCACATGTCCTTACCATATATGAGAGAATAGAAGAGAGAAGTTTAGAATTTTGAAGTCAACAATCTCGCGCGACAAGGAATCCAAAGTGAAACTTTTCCTAACAGTTCCATAGCCTCCCGAAGATAAGTGCATATGTCTCCATACCGATCTACGAGACTCTAATAAACCGTCTGGTGACTCACGACACCTATGAACCTAGAGCTCTGATACCAATTTGTGACGACCCAAATTCTCCCTCCATAATTTGTCGTGACGGTACCTAGTCTGTACAACTAGGTAAGCCTAACACTTCGCGAAAATAGAATTAAAAACATAAAAATTAACAACTACCAGTAACAGACATTTTAAATAAGCAATTGTGATGCCCCTCGACATATAAAAAAAATCAACCCTCAAAATATACATAACACTTTCAAGACCCAGAACACCGTAAATGATAAGCTTTTACGAATTTTGAACTGTTTGATACAGCAGTGCCTATAGAAATAAGGAAAGAAGTAACATAAAGAGATAGAGGGGGAACCAAGGTCTGTGGATGCGGGCAGATGTACCTTGAAGTCTACTGAAAAATAACAACCCCGCAACTAAAATTGAGGCTGGTAGAAGGTACCTAGATCTGCACACAATAAACATGTGCAGGAGAGGAGTGAATACACCACAATAGTACCGAATAAATGCCAAGTCTAACATCGGTCGAGTAGTGACGAGGTCAGTCAAGGCCCTACTAGTATATATATAGTAAAAACAAGACAAAAATGAAATAATGTAGTAAAATAAAGACCGAAATTTAACAAGAATGAAATCATAGAAAGGTAACAGCTTAGTACATAGAGATAACAACAGGAGATCTTCCGAGATACCATCTTATAGTCCCAAACATAAATGTGTTAAAAGATCTCCTGGAATACCATTCCGTAGTCCCAAAGTAAATATGCAAGACAGGAGGATCTCCCGGAATACCATATGTAGTAACAAAAGTAAATACATTGCTCAAACAATAGAATTAACAACTACAACATGAAATTCTAAAATTTAAACTAAGTACAAGTCAAAGAAAAGTAGAAAATTCACTAAACATGTTGAACAGAGTCCCGATAAATAATTAAGGCAAGTAGACATGCTATTCTGATATAACAGAATACTACACATGCGGATATGACTCAAATACGAAGGAAACAGGTTGTTACTTAGTAGAAATCGGGATTTTATAACAATTAGCCCGTGTACGTACTCATCACCTCACGTACACGACGCTCACATATCAAAACAGTGTCAACTCCTAAGGGGAGTTTTCCCACACAAGGTTAGGCAATCCACTTACCTCGAACCAAGATCAAATCAATCTATAACAATGCTCATTCCATAAGTATCCGACTTTGAATGACCCAAATCTAGCCAAAATCAATTTCATAACATAAATGTTACTATAAGAAACTAATCTAGCTAATAAAATCGAAGCTAAATCAAGAAATTGGAAAAATCGCAATAAAAAGTATCATTGGGCCACGTCTCGAAATCCGGTAAAAGTCACAAAATATGAGCACACATTCACTCACGAGGTTGCTCGTACCAAAATTATTCAAATCTAATGTCGAAATCCTAATCAAAACTCCCAAAATCTTGCTTCAAGAACTTCTTCCCATTTTTTCAAATGTTGCATCCCAAATCCAAAATGAAATGATATAATTACTGATAGATTAGTGGGATGTAACCAAAATAAAGTGTAGAATCATTACTCAATCGATGTCTCTGAAAATCCCTCAAAATCTCGTCCAAATCCGAACTTTCTTACTCAAGTTTTTATAAAAATGGCTAAATCCTCGTTTTTGAAATATTTAATATTTCCCAGTGATTTCTTAATCGCGATTTAAGGCTGTAATTTGGGCCAGTCCCGGGCTTGAGGCGGGCCGGTCCCGGGCCAATCGGTCCCGGTCTTCATGGTCCCATTGGGTGAAACCGGCCCATGGTGGTCCTAAGCCCATATGGTCCCGGGCTAACTGGGTCGGGCTCGTGGGCCTGATGGTGTTATTTCGTTCCGGACTATTTTTTTAATTTTTTTATCAAAGGCACTTTCTTGTAAATTTTATATATATATATATATATATATATATATATACTAGTATAAATTCCTTATATATAGCTATATAAATATATATAATATGTATATACGTAGAGTGTGTGTGTGTGTGTGTGTATATATATATATATAGATATAGATATAGATATATATAGGAGTGTATTATGTGTATATATTATTATATATTGCATTATATATATGTATATATATTATATAAGGGCTTATTATATATATATATATATATATATATATATATATATATATATATATATATATATATATATATATATATATATATATATATATATATATATATATATATAGTATATTAGAATATACTATATATATATATATATATATATATATATATATATATATATATATATATATATATATATATATATAGTATTTAATATATATATATATATATAAATAGTATATAGTATGTTATATATATTATATATATAGTATATAGTATGTTATATATATTATATATATAGTATATAGTATGTTATATATTTAATATAGATATAGTATATATATGGTATATAGTATGTTATATATGTATTATATATATAGTATGCTATGTATATATATTATACCTTACAAAGAAATGCAAGTTAAAGACCAAAAAAATATTGCAAAGAGATATTCAAGGAAATGTCTTATAATATTTATTACCCAAAAATGACATATCTTTTTAGTCTTCTTCCTCCCAATGGAATGAGCACAACAAGGTGCTAATACCACCATTAAAAGGAAAAAAACTAAAGAAGATGTGCCAAAGTACAAGTTACACGATAATCTACATTGTATCTCTAACAAATCTCATAAATCCTTCAAGGTTATGAGGAGGTTATGTTGGTGGTGGTGGAAAAGAAGCTTGTTTATCACCGCTTCCGGGCGAAGCAGCATCCTCTGCAAGTTTCGTTATCATTTCTTCATAAGCATTATCCATAGAAATTACTAAATGCATGATTCAGTGTTTTTGTAAGTATGCCTATAGCACTAGTGTTACTAGAAGCATTATCCATTGAAATTGCCAATATTTTATCTCTACTGCAAAAATATCTACAAATATCAGTAACAGTGTTGGAAATAAACTTACCTGTGTGCCGTGAATTTATTATTCTATAAGAAATAATGCGTTTTTGCATTATCCACTCCTCATCTCTCCAATGACTAGTAACGGTTAGATAATCACAGATTATTACTTCTATCAATATCAGTAGTAACAGAAATTTGATTAGTCATATGAGTAAACAAATAACGCAAATATTGTTCATATTCGTGTTTATATTTATAAATATCGCTCTTAATTGTTGCGTGAGGCCAACCTTTTAGGATTAAAAATTCTTCTAATATATTGCACAAAATGAGGGTTTGATGGAAAACTAAAGGTTAAGCACATAACGGTAACCATCTTTGCTAATTCTTCACGATCTCTGTTAGGATCATAATATAAAATACCACCAATCACAGTGTTAATTCCTGGTTGAACTAAATTTGAACTAGTACTAGGGTTAGCCGCAGTATCTACACTTGTCCCCTCTTGCTGTGCTCTCATTTTTAAATATTTAGCTTTATATCTAGGGTGTATTTTTATGTGCCTAGCCAACGTACCCGTACCGCTACGGTCTCCAATATATTTATGCACTAGCAATTTCCCACAAATTTTACACTTAGCCTTACTTTGTTCTCTTTCTTGAGTAAAAAAATGCCAAACAATTGATGTTTCGGGGCGTTTAGAAGGTTGTCTATTAAATATAGGGGTTTCAACAGGTGGATCGGCCGGGGCATCAGTTGGGTTATTAACAGGACTAGTAGGTGTATCATCTAAATCCGGTTGGGTTTCATCTACATCCTCATTTTCCTCATCATTTTCTAAGGTAGTTTGACTAGGATAAAGAGCATTCATAATTTCTTCATTTAATTGTTCACCCTGTGCAACACTATGGCAAAATTGACTATCGAAAAATTGAAAACAAGAGTTATCACTATCAAGAATAATAAGAGCTGCAGGACGGGTAAATGAAGAAGGTCAGGGAGCCGGGGGGAGGGTAATAGATTGGCCACTACTTTTACCAATTTTAGCTTTTCCCTTACCGCCAAACATTTTTTTCAAAGAAAATGCCATATTAATTAAAATTATGCAAACTAAAACACACAAAAATATATTCTTAAACTTATGATTTGGAACGAGTGTAACAACTTCTTGAATATTGCAAGTTGTTGAAGACTTGAATACATCAATTCACCAACTTCACAATTTTCACGAAATTGCAATAATAAAGTAAGTAATAGAAGAGAAATTAAATATAGATTGAGAGAGATTGATGAATTGGTGAGTAAAAATGAAAGAATGAGGGGGTATTTATAGTTGAAGAATTGGAAATAGTGTAATTATATAAAGTTTGGGGGACAAATGGCTATTTTTTAAAACGGATAAATTTTGAAGGCCAATGGCTAGATATAAAAATCTGACCGTTGGCCATTTTTATTTTTTTTAAAATTTGTCCGTTGGGACCGGTCCAGGCCCGCCTGACGGTCTGGGCTCGCGGTCCTGACCTCTTGAATCGGTCCACCACGAGCTTTTGCACCGTTTAAGCCCAGACCCACCAGAACCGGCTCATTGGGCCCGCTAAGACCGCGATGCCGAGCCGGGACCGGACCACTATGCAGCCTTATCGGCGCTTGCAGAAATAGCTTTGCGATCACGTAGAACAACTTTGCTTCCATAGAATTTAACTCTACGCGAACGCAGAACACACCACACGAACGTGATGCACCGGATGCTCACACCTGTGCTATCGCATATGTCCTCACTCGACCGTGAAGAGTGAAACTTGAGCTCCGATGCTGCCTCACTTCCTCTTCGCGAACGTGGCCTAGCCTATTCATTCAAAATGCACAACCAGATAACCTTACTTGATCGCGTCCCCATCTTCGCGAACGTGAAGAATAGCTTTAGTTGGCCTCTTAGATGCCCTACACGATTGCGAGTCTTCTCTCGCGAACACGATGAAGAAAATGTCTGCAACAAAACACCAGAAAATCTGCCAACTGTCATAGTCCAAATATGATCCGTTAAGCACTCAAAACTCATCCGAGGCCCCCGGAACCTCAACCAAACATACCTACCAGTCCTAAAACACCATATGAATTTAGTTGATCCCTCAAACCATATGAAAAAACTCTAAATCACGAATCATCCTCCAATTCAACTTAAAGAACTTGAAACTTTAATTTTTCACAACCAATGTCAAAACCTATCAAGCCACATTCGATTGACCTCAAATTTTGCTCACAAGTCATATTCAATATTACAGACATACTCCAACTTTCAGAATTGGAATCCGACCCCGATGTCAAAAAGTTCACTACCATCCAAAATCTCCAAAAACTCGGCTTTTTCTTTTTCAAGCCTAAATGAGCTACAAACCTCCAAAATACAATCTGGATATGCCTCTAAGTCTAAAATTACCCAACGGAGCTAACGGAACTGGCAAAACTTTATTTCAGATTCATCTTCATATAGTTATAACTACGGTCCAAATTCTAAGACTTAAGTTTTTCTTTAGGGAGTAAGTTCCCCAAAATACTTCAAAAAGCAAAATGAAACTCCCCGGCAAGTCACATAGCAGAAAATAATGCGGTAAAAGTAGTACATAGGGAATCAGGGCTATTACTCTTAAAATAACTAGTCCGATTGTTACGTTCAAAATGTAAATTTATTTGAACTAACTAGGGAGGGGTGGATTTAAGACTAATTTATGAGGCACGTGAACCCATGGTCTCTTTACAAAACTAGTTATTTTATGTACATATTTTCTAAAATTGATCTAATATTATATGATGGCACACATGTTCCAAAGAGATTAAATGGTGCACTTGGTTGATATTGAGATATCTAGCTAGATAAGTAGGGAATCAATTCACTTAGTACTTTTTTTCTCGTCCCTTTAATGGTGCACCCAGAAATTCTGGTTGAACTTTGGAGATGTGTGGGCAGAACAGGCTTAGAATGGCTTACTAGGTTGTTTAATGTTATATTCAAGACTAATAGGATACCTGAAGACTGGAGGTGGAGTATAATAGTTCCGTTGTATAAGAACAAAGGCGATATCCAGAGATGTAACAACTATAGGGGTATCAAATTACTGAGTCATACCATGAAAGTCTGGGAGAGAGTGGTAGAAATAAGAGTGTGAAAGACGGTGTCTATTTCAGACAACCATTTCGGGTTCATGCAGGGCGATCTACCACAGAAGCTATCTACCTTATTAGGAGGATGGTGGAACAACATAGGGATAAGAAGAAGGTTCTCCACATGGTGTTTATCGATCTAGAGAAAGCATACGACAGGATTCCTAGGGAGGTCTTATGGAGTTGCTTAGAGGTTAAAGGGGTCTTGGTTGCCTACATTAGGGTGATTAAAGACATGTATGATGGAGCTAAGACTCAGGTTAGGACAGTAGGAGGCGACTCCGAGCATTTTCCAATTATTACGGGGTTGCACCAAGGGTCTGCGTTCAGCCCATTCCTATTTGCCCTGGTGATGGATGCCATAATGCATAATATTCAAAGGGAGGTGTCATGGTGTATGCTATTTTCTAATGACATAGTCCTAATTGACGAGACAAGAAGTGACATCAACGAGAGGCTAGAGGTTTGGATACAAGCCCTTGAGTCTAAAGGTTTCAGGTTAAGCAAGAGGAAGACGGAATATATCGAGTGCAAATTTAGGCCCGAGCCGACAAACGTGGGAGTGGAAGTAAGGCTTGACTCCCAAGTCATCCTTCCGAGGGGTAGTTTCAACTACCTTGGGTCAATTACTCAGGGGACCGGTAGATTGAAGAGGATGTCACACATCATATAGGGGTGGGGTGGATGAAGTGGAGGGTTAGCAATGGGAGTCCTGCGTTACAAGAAAGTGCCACCATTACTAAAAGATAAGTTTTATAGAGCAGTGTTTAGACCGGCTATGTTGTATAGGACCGAGTGTTGACCGGTTAAGAACTCACACATCCAGAAGATGCAAGTAGTAAAGATGAGGATGTTAAGGTGGATGTGTGGGCATACAAGGATGGATAAGATTATGATTGAAGATATTCGAGAGAGGGTAGGTGTGGCGTCCATGGAGGACAAGATGCGGGAAGCGAGACTCAGATGGTTCGGGCACATTCAGAGGAGGAGCGTTGATGCACCGGTGAGAAGTTGCTAGCGACTGGCGGTGGTGGGCACGAAGAGAGGTAGAGGGAGGCCGAAGAAGTATTGGGGAGAGGTGATCAGGTAGGACATGATGCGACTTAAGATTACTGAGGACATGGCCTTTGACAGGGGATTATGGAGGTCGAGCATTAAGGTTGTAGGTTACAGGAAAGTTGGGAATATTTCTATAGCGCGCTAGAGTGAGACTAGACAGTTAGGAGTTTGGCTTAGGATGCTACTGATCAGCTACTGATGCAGGGCTTTATATTCTAAATATTAGTATGCTTTCCTCTTTCTCGTATTTCCTATATTCCTTATATTGTTTTTATTTTGTTATTTTATGTTATCTTGTGTATTTTATGGCATTTATTATGAGTTTATTCATCCATATTATAAGATTTCTAGATCCACCTCTAACTAGGGAGATAAATTTACGGTGTTTCAAAGATATATTTAAAAAAATTAATGCACGAATTTGTCAATAAAAACTATTCTATTAGGACCAAAATTCAAAGATGTAGATTATCGAGTATGTTAAAAAAAAATTAGGCAAAATACTTTACCACTCTCCTAAACTTGACATAGATTATGAGTTACAGCCTTAAACTATCCTTGGTCTTAATTACCCCCTCAACTTGACCTTTTGAGAGTCAATACACGCCTGTCACGCGAATTTTACATGTATATGTGGCGTTTTTTTCAAAAAATAAAATATAGTTTACCTTTTTAAGTATGTTACTCTTTTAGATAAATTTTTTCGAATATAATTTATAATAAAACTTGGATGAAACTACATTATTAGGCTAATTTTTTCATTCGGCTAAAAATAGTAAAGTTATGGTTAATCTTTTTTTGAATTTGACTTAATAATAAAGATTTATACAATTGAATAAATATCAAGGGATCTAAAAAGTTATAAAAATACATAGTTTGAATTAATTATTTTGGGTATAATTTTTTATATAGCTCTAAATTATGGTGCTCTAAAAATATGCTTTTTTACAGTTTTTACTTGAAAAAAGTAAAAATACACAGTTAAAGGAAATTGCCATTGGATCAAAAGAAGAAATAACAAAAATGTATATATAGAGTAAGTTATTTCTTGAAATTGTATATTCTTTTTATTTCTTCTTTTGATGCAATGACTATTTATGTCAACCGTATATTTTTAACTTTTTTCAGGCAAAATTTGAAAAACAAAATATTTTTAAAGCACCATAGTTTAGAGCTATATAAAATATTATAGCCAAAATAATTAATTTTAAATGATTTATTTTATAACTTTTTAGATGTCTTGACTATTTATTTCAATTGTATAAATATTTATTATCAAGTTAAATTCAAAAAAGATTAACTAAATCTTTATTATTTTTAGCCAATAAAAAAAATTTAGTCTAAATAATGTAGTTATATCCATGTTTTATTATAAATTGAATACGAAAAAAACTATCTAAAAATGTAACGTGCTTAAAAGGTAAACATATATTTTATTTTAAAAAAAACAAATACCACATATGCAGGAAAAATTCACGTGACAGATGACTGCATTCACACTCTTTGCCATATTTGCGTCCAAGGGGATACTGGCTCTCAAAAGGCTAAGTTGATAGGAGTAATTAAAACCATAAATAATTTAAAGCCGTAAATAAAAATTCGTGTCAAGTTTAGGGGTAGTAAGTTATTTTGCCAAAAAATTATTGTGTCAAACATTGAGATAAATTATTTAGATGCTGAAACGTACATGAGTTAATTAGCGCAGCGGAGATTATCCGTCTTCCAGTTATACGTATTTCAAATCAAGATCTAAGCAAATCTCTCTTTTCTAACGATAGGATATAAGGGGGAAAAACGCTAATTTCGAAACCACTGTCTATTATAATTGCGCATTCTTTGTGTATTTCTGAAAATAAAATTTATTCTAGCATTTAAGTCCACAAAATTGCTCTAAATTTGGGACATTTCTCCAGTTTTTCTCTAAGGCTCTTTTTTAATTTTGGTTTTTATTTTCGTATCTTTGACATCAATATTATCGGCTATGGGAGCTTGGAGGAATAGTGCAGACGCGAGCACTATGTGGTCGACTACGGCGAATTATGTGAGGGAGGCGGCGAGGAAGGTGCTAGGTGTATCGAAAGGTTATTCTGGCAGGCACCAAGGAAACTGGTGGTGGAATGACATAGTTCAAGGTAAAGTGGAGGCGAAGAAGGTAGCGTACGCGAAGTGGGCAGGGAGCTCAAGCGAGAAGGAGAAGAGAGCGAATAGAGAAAGGTACAAAGTGGCTAGGAAGGAGGCAAAGCTGGCGGTAACGAAGGCTAAGAATGCAGCGTTTAGCCGCCTATACGAGGAATTAGGGGAGAAAGGAAGGGACAGGAAGTTGTTTCGGCTGGCTAAGGCGAGGGAGAGGAAGGCCCGAGATCTGGACCAAGTGAGGGGAGTCAAAGATGAGGATGGTAGAGTTTTGATGGGAGATCCCCAGATTAAGCAGAGATGGCAGACGTACTTTTATGGTCTTTAAATGAGGAAGGGGACCGGGATATAGAGCTCTGGGACTTGGAGCATTCGGAGATTCCTCGAGATTTTAGGTATTGCGGGCGCATTAGGGTTGACGAGGTCGTTGGGGCTTTGCGTAAGATGTGTAGGGGTAAAGAGACCGGGCCAGATGAAATCTTGGTTGAGTTTTGGAAGTATGTGGGGAGAGCGGGATTGGAATGGCTAACTTGGTTGTTCAATGTGATCTTTAGGACGAAAAGGATGCCGGAGAAATGGAGGTCGAGTACAGTAATACCGTTGTACAAGAACAAAGGTGATATCCAGTGTTGTAACAATTATAGGGGTATCAAGCTAATTAGCCATACCATGAAAGTATGGGAGAGGGTGGTGGAGGCGAGGGTAAGGAAGTCGACGTCTATATCCGACAATCAGTTTGGGTTTATGTCGGGCCGCTCCACCACGGAAGCTATCCACCTTATTAGGAGGTTGGTGGAGCAGTACATGGATAAGAAGAAGGATCTGCATATCGTATTTATTGACTTGGAGAAAGCGTATGACAAGGTCCCTAGGAAGGTGCTCTGGAGGTGTCTTGAGGCGAAGGGTGTGCCGGTAGCCTACATAAGAGCGACTAAGGACATGTATGATAGAGCTAAGACTAAGGTTAGAACTGTGGGAGGCGACTCGGAGCATTTCCTGGCTGTTATGGGATTACACCAAGGTTCCGCGCTTAGCCCATTCTTATTTGCCTTGGTGATGGATGCTTTGACACGCCATATCCAAGGAGAGGTGCCTTGGTGTATGTTGTTTGCTGATGACATTGTCCTAATTGACGAGACAAGGGCAGGTGTTAACGAGAGATTGGAGGTTTGGAGACAGACTCTAGAGTCTAAGGGTTTCAAATTGAGCAGGTATATGACAAAGTACATGGAGTGCAAGTTTAACACTGAATCGAGGGATGGAGGCGGGGAAGTGAGGCTTGGGTCACAGGTCTTCCCCAAGAGAGCTAGCTTCAAGTACCTTGGGTCGGTGATTCAGGGGGATGGAGAGATCGACGAAGACGTCACTCACTGCATAGGGGCGGGATGGATGAAATGGAGGCTCGCATCTGGAGATTTGTGCGATAAGAAAGTGCCACCGATACTTAAAGGTGTATTTTATAGAGCTGTTGTTAGACCGGCTATGTTGTATGGGGTAGAGTGTTGGCCATTTAAAAACTCCCATATCCAGAGGTTGAAAGTAGCTGAGATGCGAATGCTGAGGTGGTTGTGCGGGCACACTAGGATAGACAAGATCAGGAATGAAGATATTCGGAGGAAGGTGGGTGTCGCCCCTGTGGATGACAAGATGAGGGAAGCAAGGCACAGATGGTTTGGGCACGTGCAGAGGAGAAGCATCGATGCTCCGGTTAGGAGGTGCGAGCGGTTGGTCGTGGTGGGTATGAGGAGAGGTAGAGGGAGACCTAAGAAGTATTGGGGAGAGGTGATCAGGCAGGACGTCGTCTGTCTGCAGATTTCCGAGGACATGTCCCTCAATAGGAAGGCATGGAGGACAAGCATTAGAGTTGTAGGATAGGGGTAGTGGTGCTTCCTTTCCTGCATACCGGGGGTGAGGGGGGTTGGATTAGGGTTGATCTTAGATGGCATGCAGTTTATGCCGAACCCACATTATTCTTATTGTTTATCTTAGATGCCTTAGACTCAGGTTACCATTATTGCATGTCATTCATCTTTTGGTTTTTGTTTTTATACTTTTTTATGCTTTTGTTACTTTAATGGTTTTACTGGATTAATGAATTCCCTTTTCTTTTCCTTTCTTGTTTTCCTCTATTTCAGTCGTTCTGAGCCGAGGGTATATTGGAAACAGCCTCTCTGCCCTACCGAGGCAGGGGTAAGGTCTGCATACACATTATCCTCCGCAGACCCCACTTTGTAAGATATTACTGAGTAATTGTTGTTATTATTGACATCAATATTATCTATAGAAAACAAACAATGATAGATAAAACCAGAGTCTGGATGATGTTCAGAAAGTCTTCCAAAATTTAAATCCAAAACTTCTAATTTCTGAACATTTTAAGAAGTACGAAATTTCACATATCACTCAGAAATCAGAAATACCTTCTCGGTTGGAATACCTTGAATCCTTTTTTAAAAAAAATATCCGTTTAAATCTATCTATATATTATATTATTAAAAAAAGCGGATAAAGTTCTCTTCTTAAGTCAAATGGCAGTATAAAAAAAGCCACATAATATAATTAATTACTAATTAGTTTTTTAGTTAATAATTAATTATTAGTTATTATATTTGAATTTAAATATCTACAAAAATAAAAATAAAAATAAAAAAAATAAAAAACTACCAATTAACCAATATATATATATATATATATATATATATATATATATATATTTTTTTTTTATTTTTTTATTATAACTAATTATGAGATATTAATTGGTTACTATATTTTTATTAATAAATATAGATATCTCATAATTAGTTATAATAAAAAAATAAAAAATAAAATATATATATATATATATATATATATATATATATATATATATATATATATATATATATATATATATATATATATATATATATATATATATAAAATAACTACCCATTCAAATTGGGTGGGAGTAGTTTCAAGTTGGAGTTTTAAAATCTATATCTATATCTTCTACATATTATTAAAAGGAGAGGATAAAGCCCTCGCCAAGTGGCATCACAAAAAAAGTAACATGGCATAATTAGTTAATAGTTAATTGTTAGTTACTATATTTGAATTTAAATATCTATAAAAACAAAAAAAATAAAAAATAAAAGCCACATGGCATAATTACTTAAGAACAAAAAAATTGTATTGACAATTAAATTTATTAAAATAATACGGTCTAATAGAATCAAACAAATCTGATTATAATTTAATTAATATATTTCTAATACTGACTGTGCATCGTGTAGGTACGTCTACTAGTTTTTTTTTAATAACTAGAGAAATTCTAAACTCGAAAAGTCGAAAGTTGCGCATGTTGTTGGGATGAAATTCGACAAAATTTACAAAATTTGCACTCTCAATTTTTGTACGCTGAATGTTGAATTCTGTAAAGTATTCATAATTTTGAATGTTATGAAATTATGGTATAGTATGGTAGTTAGAATATGATAAATATTGATCAGTCGATCGATGTAAAAAGTTTGAAAACTTTCTTTTGTTTTCTTTTTTTCGTCTTTCTATTTTATTTATGATTTGTAGTAAATTATGTGAACCAAGGTGGCCTTCTTTTAAAAAAATTACAAGACTTATATGTCAACTTATAGTATTTTGTACTGCATTATTGCGTATCATGTATACCAAAGGGATCTATTATGACATATATATTTTAATTGGTAATCTTGTACAAAGACCTAATTAAGTGTATATATATTACGCACCCTACCTAAAGGGGCAATAGGAAAAGACGTTTTCTAAAATGAACGCTTCAAATGGGAGAATGTCTGAATTAATTTTATCCGTCTGTGTGAGCTTATATTGTCAGTCTCAAGCTCGAATATAAAAAGAGGATTATAGTAGGCTGATAATACGCATAAAACTAGTCAATTTTATGATGAATTCTCACAGTAAAAATGTTATTGGTATTGTTGAAGAATGTTTGAACTATCATGAATTAATTTGACGTGCGTTAACTTAATTATTTTTTTATTTACCAAACGAGATAAACATATACTCCCTCGGGTCCATTATAAGTTCCAATTTAGCCTTTTCACAATAGTTCAAAATAAGTATCATTTTAAAAAATAAAGAAAGCATTAATTCTTATTTTCCCAATTTACCCTTGTTATAATAATTGTGTGACCCATTAACTTCCTAAAAGTTTTAGAAGAAATAAAGGGCAAAGTGGTCAAATGTCCCCTTTAATTAATTTAATTAGCTAAATTTCCTAATAGGTGTGATATTTCCATGATTTATCTAACGATGGTTCGTCCATATGAAGATTGAAGAGACCATGATTCAATATCTGCTTAGATTGTTAAATACCTTGTTTAGATCTAATAGGGGACCAACTTTCAGCATAAGTGTACTTTTCTTGATCTAATCACATATCTTTAATTATAAAATCTTGTTAATGACCTCAGTGTTTAATATCCCTTCTCTTTTGCTTTAAAATATAATAGAACTATAGAAGAAAAATACAGTTCATAATTTTTGAATGTGGGATCAATTAATTATTAAAAGCAGCCCTCGTGCCAACTTTTGGTTTCTTACACTTGAAAGATTTCTTTCGAGCCGTATAATTTTGACTAAAATTTAAAAATTGTTAAGGAATTAGATTCAAATGAAAAATGTAAACTAAAATGAAGGAGAAAAAACAAGAAAATCTTACTACTAGGACAAAGGTTAGCCGCCCAACCTTTTGGTCTGTTTTCTTTTATATAAAGTGGAAGTTTTTTTTTAAAATAAAAAATTTAATACTCTACAATCCTTCTAAACTATCTAGTTTTTATCAGTTTTTAATTTAAATTATTCGGTGTCCTTAAAAATTTTTGGACTATATTGCCCTTTATATAAAGCGCCCTCATTACATTCTTAGAATTGTATTAGTACATGCTCCTAATTGTCTAAAACACGTGACATGTAACATTATAAGTGGCTATTTAACTCAGCGTAAAACCTGCCTAAATTGTTACTTTTTTATCAGTTATCTACTTAAACTATCTAATGTCCCTAAAATTTTCCTTCAATTATATTTTCCTATATATTAGAACCTCATGTTGGACTTTTAAAGGTACGCATGTCTATCATTATATTAACTTATGCTTTGTACAAAGGTATTTTTATATAGTTTACTTATGTATATTCTTGAATGATCTATTAGTTCTAAGAGTTTTGGTCAAAATTATATTTAATATACCATGTTAATTTTAGGTTTAATTGTAATTGTGCTTTATGCTAGACTCCAATTGATAAAGTCCTTATTTATATTTACTTTGTAGCACAGTTAAAATATAAACAAAGGCATATAATGCTGTGTTTCTTAAAATTCATCTTGTATTACACAAAAAAAGATTACACAAAATAAATTCGTAAATAAAAAATTTAATTGCCTAAAAATTACATTTTTTATTTCCATATTATATAAAGAAGGTTCAAGAGATTCAACTATATTCTTTACACGGTATTGAGTTTAATAAGAAAATTTAAATTGATATTCTTTCAACAATATGTGTAAGACATGAAAGAAGACTAAAACAAGAAAGAGAATAAATAATTCCAGAGGAAACTAGAGAGGGAGACATTTTTCCAAAGGATACCCATACGGAGAACTAAAAAAAAATTTTAAAAACAAAGAAGGTGAAAAATAAAGAAGAAAGGTGAAAAGATAAGGAAGAATGGTGAAAAATGAGGAAGAAAGATGGATATAATTGAAATAAGGAGAATATTTATTAAAAGAGATAATACCCTAAAATCCCCTTAAACTATTAAGTTTTTGTCAATTTATTACTTAAACTATTCGGTGTCCCAAAAAACCCCCCGAACTATATTGCCCTTTATACTAAAACCCCTTCATTATATTCTTAGAGGTGCATCTCACGTTCCTAATTGTCTAAAAAATATACTATGTAGCATTTTATGGCTATTTAACTCAACCTAAAACCCGCCTAAACTATTAGGTTTTTTGTGAGTTACCTACTTAAACTATATGGTGGCCCCAAAACTTCCTTGAACTGTATTCCCTATAAATTAAAATTCTATGTTGGACTTTTAAAGATACGTATGTCTAACTATATTAACTTATGATTTGTACAATTTTTTTTTAATTTAAGTTTATTCATGATGTATTACTTTTAAATGATTGATTAATTTTAAGAGTTTTGACCAACATAATATTTAATGCTGTGTTAATTTTAGGTTTGCTCGTGATTGTGCTATATGATAGACTCCAATCGATAAGTCATTATTTATATTTACTTTGTAGCACAGTCAAAATATAAATAAAGTCATATAGTGTTATATTTTTTAAAAATCATCTTCTTTACATACAAAAATTGACACAAAACAAAATTTCGCAAAAAAAATAAATAAATTAATTGCCCAGCAATTACATTATTTAATTTCAGATTACACGAAGGTTCAAGATATTCAACTTTAATTTTTACAAGGTATTGAGTTTAATAAGAGATTTAAATTGGTATTTTTCAATAAAATGTATAAGATATGGAAGAAGATAAAAACAAGAAAGGGAATAAATAATTTCAGAGGAAACAAGAGAAAGAGAGAAATTTTTCTAGAGGAAATCTCATATGGAGAACTGAAGAAAAAGGTTAAAAATGAAGAAAAAGAACATGAAAAACAAGGAAAAAGGTGGAAAATAAGGGGAAATGGTGAAAATGAGGAAGAAATATGGATATAACTAAAAAAGGAGAATATTTATTAAAAAAATGAAAGAAGGTTAGGTTATTTAGCCATTATTTTTCGTCAGGTGGGCCATTTTAATGACTTTTTTCAGCTACGACGCGCTCCCTAACGAGTATTTATATATGTTATGCTAGGACAACGATCAAGGGGTTTTAATACGAGCGGCAATATAATTTAAGAGGATTTTGGGAACACCGAATAGTTTAAGTAAGAAACTGATAAAAATATGATAGTTTACGGGGTTTTAGAGTATTAACTCTTACTAAAGAAAATTTAAAAGAGGATTAGGCTAATTGGCTATTATTTTTTGTTAGGTGGGCTATTTTTATGGCTTTTTTCAGCTCCCAGACGAATATCTACATATGTTATGCCAGGTCAGTAACGAGAAAATTTTATTGCGAGCGGTAATATAGTTTAGAGAGGTTTTGAAAATGCGGAATAATTTAAATAGAAAGCTGACAAAATTACAATAGTTGAAGAAGATTTTAGGTTAACTGAAAAAAAGAAAAAGGTATACCATGATTCTCTATCTGTTACTCCAATAGAGAAAGTCAACAGTGTGAACAAAGAGCTAATAAAAACCAAGCTTATAATTTAAAATAGAGCAAAAATCCAAGAGCATCTTAAATTTAATTAGAAATCAAGGATCTATTCCCACTTTTCAACCAGTGCACTTATATTTTTTATTTTGCTTAAAAGAAGTAAGTTAGTTTTCGTTTCTCATCGGTATTTAGTATTTGTATTTTGGTTCGACTAAATTTAAATTCATATAAGAAAATTCTATATTGAAGGTAGAGCATTTCCTAACAAAAGGTGATTCTATATCTGGCTTTAACTTAAGATAATACTTATCACTCCACCATAATCCTTTTAGTGCTTAAAATGTAAGTTTAAATTGCATTATTCTTGGTCGAAAGTCAAATGCTGCATTTTATTACCACAAGAAAACCAATTCAATACTAAGAGCTCCTAAACGAAGATGATAAAAACTTGTTTAGCAAATGTTTTGTTATTCCAATTTCAATTTTATTTCTTATTCCATACACCCTTTGTACATCTCAATGACCATGCCTGAAAAATTGAGAAATTTGAGTTTAAAGCCCCAATTAAGTGACAAATGTGAGGGTCAATTAGATTCGGGATATGGAGATTGATGCGTAACCGATCTTGGGATTGTTTATTTGTTTTGGTTTGATTTTTGAGTGAAGGATCAACAACCAACCAAATATAGCCCATGATTGGTTTAGTCTCCCCATCAGTCTAGTGGGACTATATTTTAAAGCTCAAATTAAAACCAACAGCCAGACTCACGCCGTTGAAATTAAGGATCCGACATTTGAATGTGATAATATCTTAGTCATTAAAATAGTCTAGGTGGTTGAGATCAAGATTAATTTCAATCATTATAAGTTATGCCCAGTGTTGCATAACTTACCACCTTAACTACAGTATTAGCTATTTTTGCACAAAATCACCCTAGAAATGAGTCTACATAATATCGTAATATGACATTTAATAAAATGACTAACATAAGTTCTTTTTATCATCTAAAATCTTTCGATATTATAATGATCCTTATAATTACTATACGATCAACAACTCTCTAGTACTAAATCTTTCTCAGTGCACATAACAATACCCCTTATACTATGTGGAACCAAATAACATTAATCTTCATTTCTTTTTTCTTCTTTTTGGTGGTGATATTTCAAAAACGTTACATAACTTACAGGTGGGATAAAATTATAACACCCGCATAGATAAATTTTAGGGATTCATTTGATAGTCCCAAAAAGCACAAGAATTAACTTAAAATAATGAACACATAATTTTTGTCCGAGTAATAATTCTCCTATATAGGTAATTGTTTGTATTTAGTTACATTTTGGTGCATACTTAATATTTTAAAAAATCATAAAAAATACCTTAATTTTTTTTAAATTTCATGCATTGCATTTTTAGGTTGATATTTGCATTTTTAGGTCTAAATTGTTAATTAACTGCATTATTAAATAAAAAAATTAAAATATTGGCCATTGTTACATTTTTAGCTTTTAGTTTCAAATTAGTAATTTCTTTGCATTAGCTTTAAGTTATATTTTAAATAAATAATTAATATGATTTTATAAATTAGATTTTAGTCTAGGATTTTAAATTAAATTTATTAGTTTAAAAATCAAGAAAAAAAAAAAAAAAGAGAGAGAAGCTTGTTAAGTCCCAAAATTGGGCCAAACCAATCCCTGAGCCCAAATTTGCTTTTCACAAAAACTGCCCAGCCCAACACACTCTTTAACCTGTGACCCGCCCCACACCAAATCCGCCCAGCCCAATACCCTTTTAATCTCAACCATTCACCCCCTCCAATCTGACGGTCACTATCTCTCCCCATCTTGATATTTAATCCTAGTTATAAGTTTTCTAGCCCTAATATTCTAACCTAAGAACCTAGAAACGGCGCCCCATTCTTCGTCATCACTGCCGCGCATCACCTCGCCCAAACTCGCCTGAAACTCAGGCGAGTTCATCCCAACTCACCTCACTCGGTCCCTTCCCCTCTCCCTCTTCCACATCACCAACCCTAACGCTTCTAACAGAAGGAATATTCTCAGTACTCGCATACCTTCTTTCACTCGCTTCGTACTAACCAAAATCACACGTCAATCTCTTTAAAAGGCATGTTTTGGAGAGATAAGAGCCCTAGGATTGAATTAAGGTTAATCATATCCCTCTATCTTTATAGAACATATCTTTAAAAGAGAAGATTTGACTCTGAGAAGAGGAGATTTTCGGGCAGATTTTTTGAGAGGAAATTAGGGTTTTAGAAAACGTTCGTCTTCTTATTCTCTATTATTCATCTTCATATTTTTAGTTTAGTTCCATAACAAGAAAAATACAAAAAAAGAGAAATATGTTCAGTGTTCTGTGATTATATTTTTATTTTGATCGGTTAAGGGTCGGATTTGCTCTTGTACTATTCAAAATAAGTTACATTTATACTCGTTTGAATTCTTTAACAAATATACCCTCACCGTTACACATTCGGGCCAGTCTTACGTCGGTCCAAAATTAGCCCACCCAGTCAATGTAAACCCGCCCGACCCAAACGGTTAACCCGCCCGATCCCAGCAGCATTACATAAACAGTATGCTTCTTTTTTCCAAGCCATGAAACTCTTACATTCTCCACTCTTTAGTTCCATCTCTTCCAAATCATTCAGTTCCTCTCGGGAAATGTCCGTGTCAAACGAGGTCCTCAACATTATCGAAAGAGTAAACCCAATGGAGCCAGCACTTGAGAAATTAGTTCATTTCCTATGTCCCAACACTATATCGTCAATTCTCGAAGAACAGCGGCAAAATCAAAATCCTCAATTGGGCTTTCGATTTTTCATCTGGACCGCAAAAAGAAAACGATTTCGCAGCTGGGTTTTGCAGAATTTAATCGCGGACATGCTTGTAAAAGAAGGCGGATTCGATTTATACTGGAATGCTCTAGATGAACTTAAGGTTAATGGGGTATCTATAAGTTCTAACGCTTTTGGGGCGTTGATTTGGGGTTATTGGAAGGTAAATAAAGCAGAAAAAGCTGTTGAGGCTTTTGGTAAAATGAAGGATTATGAATGTAAGCCTGATTTATTTGCTTACAATATGATTCTTCATATTATGGTTCGAAAAGATGCGATCTTGTTAGCTTTGGCTGTGTATAATGTGATGTTGAAGTTGAACTCGAGGCCCAATAGTTCCACTTTTAGTATTTTGATTGATGGGTTGTGTAAGAGTGGGAAAACTCATGATGCTCTTAAACTGTTTGATGAATGAGTGAGAGGGGTGTGTTGCCTAGTAAGATTACATATACAGTTATTTTGTCCGGGTTGTGTCAAGCTAAGAGAGCGGATGATGCTTATAGGCTGCTTAATGTAATGAAGAGTAGAGGATGTAGGCCGGATTTCGTTACATACAATGCTTTGCTTAATGGATTTTGTAAACTAGGCTGGATTAATGAAGCACAAGCACTTCTTAAGTCTTTCGAGAATGAAGGTTATCTAGTGGATCTAAAAGGGTATTAGAAATTAAAAGATTTGATGAAGCACAATCCGTCTTTAAATAACTGGGGATCGGGGCAGGTTAACCGTTTGGGTCGGGCGGGTTTACATTGACTGGGTGGGCTAATTTTGGACCAATGTAAGACTGCCACGTGTTTTAAAATATTGAGGAAACAAGTTTTAACGGTGGAAGGGTATATGTGGCCCGAATGTGTAACGGTGGGGGTATATTTGTTAATGAATTCAAACGGAGGATAAATGTAGCTTATTTTGAATAGTACAAGGGCAAATCCGACCCTTAACCGTATTTTGATTACTGTCTAAAAATTTCGAAATACATAGATTATGTATTTTCTTTTCAATCTAGATTTTGTTAAAAATGGAGTTCGATTGAGAAGTCATTGAGTTCGTTGTTGCTCGATGGCGTCGATTTTCGGCCGATGTTGTTTTTTGTTCGATTTTAGTTATGTAGCTAATTCAGTTCTCAATTTCAGGTTCACTTTTTTTCTTTCCATTTATTTCTGTTATAAAGCGAGTCATGGACGAAATGTAAAATGGACTAAGTTTAAGATAATAACTGAAGTTTGTGTGGTTATTTTTAGGTTTTATTTACTGCTCTGATTTCATCCTCTTCTATGATTTCACGTGTTAGTTAATGAAAGTTCATATGATCCTCCAATCTTAGAATTCATTTAAACATGTAACTGTGTGTGTTTATCTTCCCCCTTCCCCCCCCCCCCCCCCCCTTCCTATCACAATTCGACCATAGGTTGGTTTGGGAAAAGTGTTTGAGAGCTAGTTTCTAAAATGGTCGATGTGCTTGGTTTTCTTTTATCATGAGCTGTCGAAGTTGGTTTGTTGTTGCTAGTTGAATGAGTTTGGATTACTTGTGTATTTTTCTGAAACTTTTACTCGTGCAGTATTTGCAAATCAGTTAAGTTAATCTTGGTTCTCGTTCATGCCTTAGCACTAAGAAAATATGACTATCTTGACGTTTGGATTCCAATCAGTTTGAATTTTCTATCGATTTGTCCACATTTTCAGTGATCTTCTTTCACCCTTAGCCACGATTGGGATCATTTCAATTTTCAAACAGCAAGTTCTCTTAACTAGATATGTTAAACTTGGTAACTTATACTTCTTTGTAATTATGTGTAAATTTGTTCACTCAAGGTTGAATTAGTTCAAGTTAAGATGACATTGTGGAGTTTGGTTCTCATACGTCAAGTTTGAGTTTATCTGGTTATCTCTTTGTTATTTTTCGTCGCGTATCTCTAGTTTCGAAATGATAGCTGTTTGTTTTCATCTTCAAATGATTACAGTGAGAGTTCTGTGCGTTCAAAATCAAATGATGCACTTTCCTTGGCTAAGAAAAAAAGAGAACAATTTACATGAATCTATCAAAAACCGCAGACCTTTTAGTTTGATTGCCTTAGTTTCGAACAGTGTACTGAATGTGCTTCTTGCCAATCCATCCAATAATCTCAAATAGTTTAGAAAATAATTCATGAACCTCGTAGCTTGTTTTAGGCGCGATTGATAGAACTTATCGTGGCTATGTGTACTGTTCCCGTGACATAGTCACGATACATAATCCCCATTTCGGATGTGCATTTCATGTGATCCGACCACAATTTTGAATACTAACAATAATAAAATACACGTGTTGTAAGATTATGGGCACGATTATTGTGACACAATTCACAATATGTACAAAAACAAATAAGTGTACAACAATCGTAACTTGTTCCATAAATAACTTCACAAATAGTTAAAAGCGGTTAAAAGCTAAATAAGTATAAGACGATTATTAATCAGATATTTAGGCCAAGTAATAATGGTTGAGTGACCGTGCTAAAATCACGAAACCCGAGAATGTATAGCATCTTCTCTCTGGTTAATAGAATTTTTTACCTGAATTTTTATATTTCGCGCACTGTGAGTCAAAACTTTCCTCGATTCGGGATTTTAAACCGGTGACTTGGAACACTATAAATTTTTTCAAGTGGCGACTATGAATTTAAATATAAATAATTCTGTTTCGGTTATTGTTACTTTAATTGAAAAAACTCCCTATTACCTCGGAAAAAAGGGGGTGCGACAAATAGCCATCTATCAAAGAGCTTAAACTTAAAATAACCGTTGGATGTATGATATACCTAATCTATATAATATGTATATATAGATTAGAAAAAATAAACAGTAAATTCGATCGATTATTTGGGTAAAATAATATACTCTAATTTTTAGTCTATTTTCCTCCAAACCCGCCGCCTCTTTCAACCTCACACAAATCCCACCACCATAATACATAATTATCACCTTAAAGCCATAGTAGTCACCAATATGGAGACACAATTCACATCTATGATTATTTGTTTGTTGAATCTCTTCCTTACAACGAGCATTCAGATTCAAGTGACCTATAAAATCAATTATAAGAGAAGAACAAAAATCAATGAACAACTTCATACAAACCACCATCCTATTCACTATCAGAACAACAACAACAGCTATTCAGTATACTCCCATCAGGTGGGGTCTGGGGATCACCATATTAAGTATGGATCTCAACAAGTGTTTTGCTATACTCCAATGATTTAAAAATGGACAAAGAGACTAGTTACACTATTCTTTTCTTCTCCTTTGAGTTTGTCTCCTCACACACGGGGAAGAATGGAGAGGAGGCGTTCACCAATTGATGCATTTTTTAAACGGCTCCTATATACCCTACTTGAAAACCAAAAATTCATAACGCTTTTTTACCATTACATTCATTGTATAACGGTATATAATTATGTACTCCATTATTATATATAATCATGTATTATTGTGAGTATATACATAGGTACGCATGGTTATACATAGTATTTACACTTCATTGAAATTTATTTTGTAAACTTGATATTATATTTTGTTATAGCTATATAAGAACAAATGTGATATCCAAAATTGTAATAATCATATGGGTATCAAGCTACTAAGTCATACCATGAAAGTTTAGGAGAGTGTGGTGGAAGGGAGGGTGAGGAGGGCGGTGTCTATATCAGACAGCTAGTTCGGGTTCATGTCGGGTCATTCTACTGCGAAAGCTATCCACCTTATCTGGAGGCTGATGAAACAGTATATGGATAGGAAGAAGGAATTGCACATGGTGTTTACTGACCTAGAAAAAACGTACGATAAGGTCCCTGGGGAGGTTCTTTGGAGATGCGTAGAGGTGAAATAGGTGCGGGTAGCTGACATTAAGGTGATAAAGAACATGTATGATGGAGCTAAGACGCACTTTAGGACTGTGGGAGGTGCATGACTTGGAACATTTTCGATTTTTATGGGGTTACACCAAGAATGTGTGCTCAGCCCATTCTTATTTACCTTAGTGATGGACGCACGAATATACCATATCCAAGGGGAGGTGCCACGTTGTATGTTGTTCGCTGATGATATAGTTTGATTGATGAGACGCGATGTGATGTTAATGAGAAGCTGAAAGTTTGGAGACAGACCCGTAAGTCTAAAGGTTTCAAGTTGAGCAGGACTAAGACAGAATATCTGGAGTACAAGTTTAGCGACGTGACAGAGAAAACAAACATAGACGTCAGGCTTGACTCATATGTCATCCCTAAGAGAAGAAGTTTCAAGTACCTTGGGTCAGTTATGCAGAGGGATGGAAGGATCGGCAAGGATATCACACACCATATATGAGTAGAGTGAATGAAATGGATGTTAGCATATGAAATCGTGTGTGACAAGAATGTGCCACTGAAACTTAAAGTTAAGTTCTATAGAGCGGTAGTTAGACCGACCATATTGTAATTCTTGACTGGATTGTTGGCCAGTCAAGAATTCACATTCCAGAAGAAAAAAGTAGCAAAAATGAGGATGTTGAGATAGATGTGCAGGCACATTAGGCTAGGTAAGATTAGGCGTGAAGATATTCGGGAGAAGGTGGGCATGACTCCCATGGACAATAAGACACAGGAAGCGAGACTTAGACGGTTCGGGCACGTGCGGAGAAAAAACTTAGATGCCCTAGTTAGAAGGTGAAAGCAATTGGCTTTGGCAGGTATGAGAAGGGTAGATGGTCGCCTAAGAAGTATTGTGGCGAGATGATCAGGCAGGACATGACGCGACTTCAGATTTCCAACAATATGACTCTTGATAAGAAGGTATGAAGGTAAAGCAATGTTGAAGGTGAGGAGGTAGTCGAGCGTTTTTCTACTTGTATCCGAGGTAGGGCTGGTTTGATAGTAGTATTTTGTCTTGGTTTGCTAGTGGCTTATGTTGTGTTCACACTATTTTTCTGTTTTTCATAGTATTGGGTCATTATTACTGGTGATTGTTATTATTTTTCTATTTATTTTTGTCTCTTATGATAATGATATTATTGTTCTGGTTTCTGTTATTATTGCGGATTTACTCTCTTTTCATCTTCTTAAGCTAAGATTCTTTCGAAAATAACCTTTTTAATCTTCCGAGACAGGGGTAAAATATGCATATACTTTATTCTTACCAGGCTCATATGTAAGATTTTACCGAATTGTTATTATTATTGTTGAGTATATTGTGTTCAACCAGGTAAATTTGTAGAGGGTGGCTAAAATGTGCTATATTTTCCTTTCTGTTATGAAATCTCCAATTTAAGGTGAATGTCTATAATTAGAGAGATTCTAGAGTTCTATTCTTGGTAGCTAAATCATCCTCCTCCCTATAAATAGAGGTGCCCTCTACCATTGTAAATCACTCCTAACATTCTCTAAGTATCAATAAGAATACTTCTCTCTCTCTATTCTCTCTATTTCTCTCGTTCTTGCATTATTGTTCTTGTCTTTTATATTATTTCATAACATGTTATCAGCACGAGTCTCTAACCAATTGAAATTTTCGATTGTCTTAACTTTTGTTTGTGCAAGGTTTTGCTTCAAAGAAACAATGAAGAAAGAAGGAAAAGAAACGAAAAAAAAGGGAGGAAAAGAAACGAAAAACAAAGAGAAAAAAAAGGAAACAGAAACGGAAGAGAGAAAAGGAAGAAAACATTGAAAATATAATTGGTATACCTTAAAGGTAAGTAACTTACTTTTCCCTTTCAAATTCTTGGAATTCTATAATTTGATTTTATATACAAACATAGACAACAAAGTTTGATTATAACTCTAATGGAGTTTGTAAGAAATTGTAACCACATGAAGTGGTAAAATCTCTATGTCCTGCCATGATTAAATTCATGTATGATTGTGGGCAAAGAATTGAAAATCCGTCTCATTGAATTTGCTCCATTCCCTTTAGAGAATATGGAAGCAGTATGTGCTAAGTCTGAAAGAAGACAAATTATTACCGTAAAGGTATCAATGGATGTGGAAGTGGCAATAGACGAAATTATAATCGTCATTATTGTGATAATGAGAATAATAAAGATTCTCAAAATAATCTTTCACTTTATGAAAGTAATATTTGACATGAGATTGTGTAAAGCACATGATTATGATCCATTTCCTGAAGTGAATGTGATAATTGTAATAGAGCCCGTAAGTATGAACACGCTCTTGATGTAAATTTGTTTTATGTCTGACATTATGAAAAGAAAGTTCGTTGCCCTTGAAATTTCGGGCAAGAGCTATATGACATGGGTGTTGGATGCTGAAATCCACTTAGATGCTATGGGTCTTGGAGACGCCATTAAAGACAGAAATAATGCATCCACCCAAAACTATGCTAAGGCCTTGATTTTCTTGCGCCATCACCTTGATGAAGGTTTGAAACTGTGCTAAGGCCTTGATTTACTTGCGTCATCACCTTGATGAAGGTTTGAAAATTGAATATATCACAGTCAAAGATCCACCTATCTTGTGAGATGGCTTAAAGAAGAGATATGACAACCTGAAGTTGGTCACTCTGCCACAAGCACGATATGATAAGAATCCAAAAGCAAATAGTTTATAAACTATATATTATCGTTGCGGTGGAAACGGGCACTGGTCAAAGGCTTGCCGTATACCATGACATTTGGTTGACCTTTATCAAGCATCTCGAAAGAGTAAACGCCCTGAAACGAATTTTGTCTCTGACGACAACTTTGACATCACCCACTTGGATGTGGCAGACTTCTTTGAGCAACCCGAGGGGAAGATAGACCACCTAATCGGTGATGGATCCGTGATGAAAGAAGATGGAGCTGTTTGATTTTATTTTACTTGTTTGTATTAGTGAATGAATAAACTAATAGCCATTAGTATTAGCTCGTATTAGTTAGTTCATGATATAATGTTAGTATTAGTTCTTTAGAATGTATCAATATGCTCAAATATCAATAATATTTTTACTTTCCAGTAGGGGTAATCGACTAACCTGAAAAACTAGTCGGTTATCTCATATTTCGCATAAAAACTGCAAAACAATCGATTGTCAATGATCAACAATCGATTGTCTTTAAAACAGTGTGATCTGGAATTTTACAAAAACAGTCAACAATCGATTGTCTATGATTAACAATCGATTGTCTTTAAAACAGTGTGTTCTGGAATTTTTCAAAAACAGTCAACAATCGATTGTCTATGTTTAACAATCGATTGTCTTTAAAACAGTGTAATCTGGAATTTTTCAAAAATCATCCACAATCGATTGTCTATGCATAACAATCGATTGTCTTAAGACAGTGTGCTCTGGAATTTTTCAAAATAAGCCAACAATCGATTGTCTATATTTAACAATCGATTGTCTTAAGACAGTGTGATCTGAAGTTTATCAAAATAGCAAATAATCGATTGTGTGTGTTTAACAATCGATTGTCAATGTTCAACAATCGATTGTTTGTGTTTAACAATCGATTGTTTGAAGAAAATGTTTAAACTGAAATTTTCAAACTGCAAAGTAATCAATTATGGTTAACATATCTGATTTTGTTAGTCAACTGTTAGCAGCAGATTTTGAAAATATTATGTGACACAAACGAATTGAACTTATTTATTCTTATGTTCGTGTATTCCTTTTATATGTCAAACCATGGGAAGTAAATTGATTGAAGGCTCCGGAAGAGCAACTGTAACTCTGCCCAAAGGCATGACGTTTATCTTAGAGAATGCAATATTCTCCTCCAAGTCTAAGAAGAACTTGTTGAGTTTTAATGATATCAATCGCAATGTTCTCTTCCAAGTCTAAAAGGAACTTGTTGAGTTTTAAAGATATCATTCAAAATGGATATCATATTGAGACAATAGATGAGAATAATCTTGAATTCTTCATGAAAACGAGGCTGCCCATTTCGGTTTGGGTTCACGCCATTTTGCATGCAGCAATGCTAGTTCGTCGGCTGCCCACTTTGGTTTGGGTTCACGCCATTTTGCATGCAGCAATACTAGTTCGTCGGCTGCCCACTTCAGTTTGGGGTCACGCCATTTTGCATACAGCAATGCTAGTTCGTCTCTGACTGACGAATTGACACAAATATTCCCCGTTGCAATTGGTTTTGGGTCATGGACCCAATATATCCCATTTAAGAATCTTTGGATGCGCAGTATATGTGCCTGTAGCACCGCCATCCCGCACCAAAATGGGTCTGCAAAGAAGGTTAGGAATATATGTTGAGGTTGAATTGCCCTCCATTATTCGCTACTTCGAAACATTGACAGGAGATTTGTTCACTGCACGATTTGCAGACTGTCAATTTGATGAGACACTTTTCCCAAAATTAGGGGGAGAAGTTGGTGAAACCAAACGGGAAATTTTGTGGAAAAATGCATCATTATCTCATCTTGATCCACATACCTCTATTTGTGCAAGAGGCACAAAAGATTATCCATTTGCAAAGAATAGCAAATCAAATGCCTGACGCATTTATAGATTTGAAAAGGATAACAAAATCACATATCCCCGAAGTGAATGTGACAACATCTGATTCACAAATACATATTCATTATTGGAAGAATATGAACATGAAATTGGTATTAAATATACCACACTCACCCCTAGAAGGAGGTTTGAGATGATACCACACTCACCCCTAGAAGGAGGTTTGAGATGATATATGGCATGAATGATCGTTGGTCACGTACCTATTGTACGCCAAAGTATTTTAGAAATATGACTATTAAAGGACAACGATAATGCAAGAAACATATCTTGCATATAAGTTTGACATGACCATAATGGTATAACTTTCTCTTTAAGAAAGATATTCACCACATGGATGTTGATGAATCTGTGGTAGTACAAAATTAATTGAGAGCTCTAGAAGAGCCAATTATTACTATGTTGGAGAAACACAATTGAGTATTGTGCTGTAGTAAGTCTCAAAGAAACTTATTCAGTTTCCAAAGTACACGCGAAAGCGATTGATTATATTGAGACTATAAATAAAGGAAGGCTTTGATATCTCCTATTACTACAACTTGTAGCGGGGTAATTTGCATATGAAAAGCTACCCGCTTCCACTACACAAAAGAAAGAATGCCACAATAAAGTGGATATCTATTGGTATAAAAACCCATGTCATAATAAACCTGAAGTTTATTGATAAGTGCACATGTCATGGTGTAAATTTAAAGTTTACCAATATTGATAATTTGTTCAGTTAGCATTCGTATTAGCCATCTCATTTTAAGTATGATGTGCAAATTCACACAGGTGAATATAAAAGAACTAGAAAGTTCTTTACGAATTCTCTTGTATCACTTGTTCTCATTAATGAACTGACCAACTAAAGAGTTCGGGTTGAAGCCCATAAATTCTGGAAATATCAAAGGTGAATATGGGCCCATTCACCTGCCATGTATACCACATATGATGCATCTATGATATGGTTACATGCGCAATTGTTATTAACCCGCAGCCTGGCCGGTGCTTGCGAGGTAAATTGCTCAGTAATCTAACTTCGAGCATAATTTCCAGATTTTCTACTCAAGATAGTTCATCTTGATAAGTTGGTTTATATCAAAGTTGGTTTAGCAAGATAATTATTGAGTGCTTCCACTTAATAGCTAAACTGTTTCTTATGAGAACAAAGTTATATATATTAGTTTGATATACGTTGTATACGAGAGTATATTCTCTCCTCACAAGTGGTTCAGGGTCAGGAACCAAATAATTTCATCTTATTATTAATGTGTTGTGTATATTGACATGATAATGCACAAAGATGATTTCCCAAAGTTGAGGAAACAAGTTAGCTTTTCTAACATGAGGAGGAGACATGATAAACACTTGAGAAAAGGTTACATGGGATGAATTATCATTTGTATATGTATATCCTCGAATATCATGATATGAACCTGAAGTTCATAAAAGGGAAAATTCAATTGCAACATATTGCAAAGCATGCTATACGCATTTTCTGACCCAAAGAAAGTAACTAAATGGAAGAGATACAATTCAAGAAGAATTGATTCCATATGAAAGACATGTAGTTTTGAACCTATAGTTAAAATGCTTGAAAGTATAAAGTCAAAGGTATGTATAGTCAGTTTTCGATATCTTATTTGTCTAGCATGACATGGAAAACTTGATATGCATCTAAAGTCTATTATATGGCTTATATGACTTAACTTGAAAGATTTAAGTTGCTTGAAGCATATGCAATTCTTGGTCCTGAAGTACCACATCCTTAGTACAATTTGTGTACATATGTATCTTGATATAACTATAAGCATGATGGCATTGAGAATGCATCTATGGAGATATTGAAGAGTTATTCCACGACATTATATGAAGATGTTCATATCTATCAAGAATGATGATTTCAAGGTGCGGAATATTTATTCAAGTCAATATGGTTGATTTGTCAAACGTCTACCAAAGATCGTTTTGAAGATGATGCACAAGATTGGAATGCAAATGCTCAAGGATATAAATTAATGTACTCATTAGGGGGAGTTAATGCGCGTTGCACTCTTTTTCCCTTACAAGGTTTTGTCCCACTGGGTTTTCCTTGCAAGGTTTTTAACGAGGCAACCAATAGGCGCATATTCAAACATGTGTACTCTTTTTCCTTTCTTTAATTTTTCCCATTGGGTTTTGGTTTTAAGGTTTTAACGAGGCACATTGTTGAATAGACATTCAAGGGGGAGTGTTATGAAATCTCCTATTTAAGGTGAATGTCTATAATTAGAGAGATTCTAGAGTTCTATTCTTGGTAGCTAAATCATCCTCCTCCCTATAAATAGAGGTGCCCTCTACCATTGTAAATCACTCCTAACATTCTCTAAGTATCAATAAAAATACTTATCTCTCTCTATTCTTTCTATTGCTCTTGTTCTTGCATTATTGTTCTTGTCTTTTATATTATTTCATAACACTTTCTCAATTTCCGGAGGGTGTCATATTTTCTTTCAAAAATTGAAGCGGAATATTCTTGATACTATTTAGTCCAGTAAAACTCAGTAAAAGCGAAGTCCAAAAACTTAAAGACGAAAAAAAAAGGTTAAAAATAAAAGATAAAAAATCTGACAGCTGCCCGATAATACACCAAACAGCAACGGGCACCTACCCGATCTCTTACCGGGCAGGAACAAACTCCGAGGTTACTTCTCTACTCCTTTTTTAACCTTTATCTCCCCCTTACTCTACCATAACTCAGCGCCTAGCGCTTAGTATTTTACTCCCACCACACACCCCACCGTGCCCCCTCCGCCGTGGTGGGTGGCGCGTGATATCCACTCGCGGGGCACTTCACCTCAATGCTAAGGAGGTGATGGGGCAGAAGTTGAGTTGTGCACAACAACCCCATGAACATGGACTGTTCAGTGCAGTCCAAAATGGTGAGCTTGAAAAAGTTGAAGCTATAATTAATGAAGACCCAAATGTGCTTCATATTACCAGTGTTCGTGGGAAGCTCTCTGCACTTCATGTTGCTGCTGCTAATGGACAGATCGAGGTTGGTTTTTCATTTTCTTGAATAAATATGTAATCTTTACTTTCTCACTCATTTTTTTAAAGGTGAGGTATTAAATGTTAATGGCTCTTGATCTTTGATAAGTCATTCTGGGTTTTCCCATTTTTACTTGGTTTTGCATTTCTTGAAAATAATGTGATCTTTACTTTCAAGTTAATTTTTTTTAAGGTGGGGTGTTAAATGTTAATGTCCATTTTGCTGTTTGGTTTTGATCATGGATAGGTGCTATCGGTGCTCTTGGATCATGGGGTTAATCCAGACATTTTGAATCGCCATAAACAGGTAAGTGGTAGTAGTAGTAGTGGTGGTGATGATTCGTGTGTTTCTGGTGTATTTTGTCAAATTTATACTCTATTTCTCAAGAAGCTTCATTTTGTGATGTTCATTTGTTTGCAAAAATGTCTCTTTTTTAAACACTTGGCATAGATAATTGTTGAATTTGTTTTCTGGATTTGTTTCATTGTTGATTAGTTCAGACCCCATTAATGTTAGCTGCTATGCATGGAAATGTGTCCTCTGTGGAGAGATTAATTCAGCGAGGTGCTAATGTAAGTGAATCTTTGCAAAATTTCTTTCGTGATAGTCTCTTTGACTGATTGAGATGGGTAGCTAATTGATCTTTATTGGTTGTATGTTTTAGATTTTAACGTTTGATTCACTACATGGAAGAACCTGTTTGCATTATGCCGCTTACCATGGCCATTCTGACTGCCTGCAATCAATCCTTGCATCCGCTCATTCGGCTCCTGTTGCTCAATCTTGGTAAATTCCAAGTCTGGTTTAGTGACATTTACTTCAAAAGACAAGACTTCTTTTTTATCTACACTGTCAAAGTTCCCCTTTTTGTCATTTTCTGATGCCTAAAGAATTATCACTTTATTAATGAAGGGCTATATGGTTACTCTTTTGCTTGGATTGGATTGCAGGGGATTCGCGAGATTTGTGAACGTAAGAGATGGAAGTGGTGCAACCCCATTGCACTTGGCAGCCCGTCATGGTAGACCAGGATGCGTCCGAATTCTTCTGTGCAATGAGGCTCTTGTCTGTGTTTCTAGTGGTGGCTATGGGTATTAAAACTTCGCCAGAGTGGTTTTGTAACTTTAGTGCTATATGTTGAAAGTCAAATTGACATTAAAATTTTGCAGCCGACCAGGAAGTGCACCATTGCATTTGGCAGCTCGAGGAGGTTCTTTGGACTGTGTACGGGAGTTACTTGCTTGGGGTGCAGATCGACTTCAGAGAGATTCTTCTGGGTGAGTCCATATGCACTTTCTTCAAGTTATCTGGTTTTGTAAACTAACCATTTTAAACCTTTTCAAGTAATGTGGGCTTCTGCACTAACCACATGCAGCAAGTATCTTAGTTACTTCTTGATTATTTTACATTCTTGATCTCTATCATTCTATTTATTAAGGTTGACACTTTCAGAATATGAATTCCCTTGTTGACTTTTTCATTCTGTATCTGTATTATCGTGCTCTTTTTTGCATAATAATAATAATAATCCAGAACATAAAGTCACCACAAAATAGTTCCCTTAAGAACATTCAATTTACACATTGAATCTTTCTTTGAAAAATTATGAGGTTCAAGCTAAAAGCATGATGAAAAGTGTCGAGGAGAAATTGGGTGCGAGTTACATATATTGAAGACCATTGGTAACTTCTAGATTGTCAAAGTCAGTCGTAGTTGAAAGCCTCACTTTCTTTACCCCTTTCCCGTAACTGTCATTTAATCGTTCCAACTCTTTTCAGTTATATTTGTGGTATTATTAAACTCTTTGCAAGTAATCCTTTTCCGAATATGGAACTAATCAGTTGTAAATGGGATCTCTACAGGCGAATACCTTACTTAGTTGCTTTGAAGTACAAGCATGAAGCATGTGGTGCTCTCTTAAATCCATCATCTCCAGAGCCTTTGACCTGGCCATCGCCTTTGAAGTTCATTACTGAGCTTGACGCCGAGGCAAAAGCTTTACTAGAGAACGCTCTTATTGAGGCCAACAAAGATAGAGAGAAATTGATATTGAAAAAGACAGCTGTCGAACATACATCACCTCTGCATTGTGATTCTGGCCTTGAGAGTGATGACTTTGAGGTAATAAGTCTCAAGCCCTATAAAACATAAAAAATAAACAATTAAATTATTCTGCATCAGCTGCTGCAATTGTTTGCCTGGACTTTTAAAATATTATGTTTGATATATCATTTTTCCCAAAGAAAGTACGCTTAGAAGTTTCCCGTGGAGAATAAATAAATGGGTGTACACATAGGGTTATGACACTGTTACGTGGACGCAATCATTCCTAGAACGGTGATGTATCTTGTTAAAATGTGTAGACATTTGCAAAGGAGATTAATGTCGTTTCATTTTCTTTTTGGGTAATGTGGTAGTAGAAAATATGCGCAATGGTAGTTGGATAAATGTTAACAAACCACTTCTATTATATGGCTCTTGTTTGTTATTACAACATACCCAGTGCAATCCAGCATAGTGGGGTTTGGGGAGGATAGTGTATACACAGACCTTACCCCTACCCCGTGGAGAAACATAGATGCTATTATTTTGAAGCTTTGATTTTGCATAACATTTGAATTGATGGTTGGCTGTTAAGTTGCATCGAGGACTCATCTGGTCTATAGAACTCTTTCTAGGAATCAGCAAATGAGGAAGATGGAGACTTAGTAACACATTTATATTAAACCTTTTATTATCTGCTTTTACAAATCGTGTTTATGTTTCCTAACAGGGCAGTGATTTTGAGCTATGTTGCATATGCTTTGAGCAGTCGTGCACAATTGAGATTCAAAAGTGTGGCCATCAGATGTGTGAGCATTGCACTCTAGCCTTATGTTGTCACAATAAGCCCAACCCTACAAGTAACAGTGAGAAGGTTCCTGTATGCCCCTTTTGCCGGAGTGATATCACTCATTTAGTCGTGGTCCAAAATAAATAGACAGTTACGAAGAGGAATTGAGTCCCTGACGGCGAAGAAAATCAAGAACATCTTTCAGTCTTACTGAAGGTGGCAGCGGCAGTAGCAGTAGCATCGGGTTGAAAGTTTTGTCACCATTAGCCTTATTCGGGAAGTTGGGTGGTCGCCATTCAGGCAAAATTAGTGCAGAATGCATTGAAGTGTTTGCCAAGCCTTTAGAATCAATTCCAATGGGACGATAGTAACTAGCCACGTCTATTCATTGATATCCTCTGCTCAATTGTCAGTCTGAATTTAGCTATCGAGGAGTCTTGTTTCCAATATACCTTATATATATGTATATCTATACCTATTGGGGGGGGGGGGGGTGAGGGATACTTTTGAGCTGTTTCAATAGCAGATCAACTATATGGAGCTGCTGCATATTGGCAGTTGTCTGCATACCACTTTGCCAAGTCTAAAAGAGTTGTATGAAGAACATTTTGATTCTTCTTTTTCTTTGTTGTGAATGAGCCTTTAGTATGCAATCCCCTTGTGATGCGATCCATTGCTTAATTTGGTCAAGTATAAGCAGAAATGTTACATTTGAGTCGTTGACTGTATTTTTTTATTTTAAGATTTGTTAGACTAATGTGTATTTTTGGATAGGACCTCTAGTTAATTACAAGGACAGTTTATATGAATTTAGTGGGCGTTTGGACATAAGAATTGTAAAATTTCGGAAAAAAATGAAATTTCTTTCAAGTGAAAGTAATATTTTAAAATTAAAGTTGTATTTGGACATGAATATAATTTTAGATTGTTTTTGAATTTTTACGAGTGAAAGTAAAAAATTTGGAAGTTAACTTTTTGAAATTTTTTAAATTTACGAAAAAAAATTTCGAAATTCATCTTTTAAGTAAAAATCGAAGATTTTGTCCCAACACTGATTACCTACTAGTGCAATCTGAGTTAGAGCAAATTAGTTGAGTTCTCTTTTCTTGTATAATGTTTATTCTCTTGTCGTATATAAACGATTTGCAAATCAAACTTGAGCTTGAGTGGAATAAGAACTTGACCTAAACTTTCACTTGAATAATACTAAACAGCAACAGTTAACCCAATATAATCCTACGTTGTGTGTACACAGACTTTGTTATTACTTGAAAAGATAGTGTGTACGCAGACTTTGTTGCTACTTTATAGAAATAGACCAGCTCAGGAAAGTATAAATCTAGAATAATACTATGAACGGAATTTTATTTTATTATTTTATACGCATGCACGCACAAGTAGAATAGTAAAGGAGGACAAATGAACGTTTTATTCCTATTAAAAATTAATATTTTTCCAGAATAGCAAATTCAATTCAATTCAAAAAGTCAAATATAAACATTATCGTATGTGATTGTCAATTATGTAATATTTGTATGATAAGAATATATTTATTAGTTTTTTAGTCAATAAAAGTGTGGAGTAAATTTGTGTTCATACATCTGATGTTTCTTACTTGAAAAATCCTTCTGTATTTCGTAGTAGTTTGAAGTCTGAAGTATAAACGTTAAACATGCATACAATGTTGGAACTTGGAAATTTTATCTTCTTTAGTGTTAAACGGGAAACAAGTGATACAAGAACCAAGATGTTGATAATGAAAATTATTTAGTACTTCAATGATAGAGCAAATGCTCGAGAATCAAGATTTCATAACCACCCCCTCCCCCTCCCCTCGTGAATATAAGCACTCAAGAATATGGACCAACAATCAAGTAAAAATTAGGTATCCATAAAATAGTTAAGATGTATTTAAATAAACAATAGAAAATTAGTAGAATTTCTTGGAAAGAAAAGTGCACATTATTGTTTCATAGATATAATAGTCATAAAAGGATTATAAAGAGTTTTCAAAATTATTTTATTCATTGTATTTAAAGAGTCAAAGTTTTCCAAAATGTAGTTTTGGACAGCTTATAACTAAAGTCTTCACTTTATACTTTGAAGGAATTTGATAGTTTTATTGAATTCAAATGGGGACATTTCCTTGGAAATCTTTATAAAGCATTATCTTTTAGTAGTAATTAGTTATTTATAGATGCCATTTATTATATTAGGGATTATAGATGCCTTTTATGTGGTTATAAGATGTATTTAATGTATTTAAGTTATTGTATTCATGAATATAATAGCAAAAATAGGTGTGAATAAGGGAAGTCCAGCTAATCAGTTGTTGTCTTCGAGTGTATTCGACTGTATTCATAGAGTGAAACATGGAATTACAGCTGATCAGATTATTGTATTCGACTGTATTCACGGCGTGGAATAGGGGATTACACTATTTTTAAAGGGAAAAGTGAATCAATTAACATAATATACTCCTAATATAACTCAACAAACTTAATTATAACACACAATTTTTGTATTTTCAATTATAAAAAAGATTCTCAACCGGAAAAAATACCCAAAAATATAGCATCTTCGGAGAAATTATATAATACATCTGATACATAAATTATATTAATTAAAAAAATATAAGAATACATTCATGGCATAGAGCGAGATAGTGAATGCAATAAAATACATAGAATATATCGGGATACATTGAAACACAATGACAAAAAAAGACAGTGAATACAATGAAATACATAGAATACAATAAGATACATTGAATTACAATGAAAAAAAAAGACAATTAATACAATGAAATACATCAGCAAGAACAACATTAGAAGCAGGAAAAACGACAGTGACAGGCCTTGACATATATTAACAGGAAAAGAAGACCCATCCGTAAGAACAACATTAGAAGCAGAGACCAAAAGCTCATCGTATTGAAACCCAACAAAGACTCTCCATAACTTTAGTTCGTCAAACCTGTTGTTTATTATTCTTAAAATGGACTGAAATTTCTTTTAATTACGGCAATCTTCTTCGGCCAAGCTTCACAATAATTTCCCTTTTTCTGCAAACTTCCTCCTCTCCCCTTCCCTGCGATATCTAGTTGTAAACGATAATTTTTGCATCCGGAAGTATTTGATTTTGGATCCGAAAGTGAAAACATACTATAGGGATATGCCATTGCAATAGTCGGATGAGGGAGTCAGAGCAATTTCTGAAGTGGCCTTTGCACAAATTGAGTGGAAGGAGGAGGAGATCGGATTTAATAGGATGGGGAAGAGAATGGGATGTATCAAAGTAGAAAGAAAAAAAAATAATGTAATTAGCGTATTTAGTGGCTTAGGGCTAATAGGTAACCAAAGTTAAATATTTTGCTATAAATTTAAAAGGTATCTATAGAATATAATTTTTTTAATTGATATTTATTTAAAATAATAAGGTATTAACCTTTGCTATAGGCGGTAAAAAATTTATATTATGGCCCTCCAAGGAGACGGGTAGGCTCGGCCCATCCTGATTCTAGTCAGGTCCCGCCCCCGACCTACTAAAAGTTAAACAGGAATGGGCCTAAATTAAATGAGACATGTGATGGGACAGGCTGCCCATTTTGTCCCGGTGGGACGGCCCAATAAGGTCCCATCTCCTTTTCCTAGCCCGCATGAATTTAATATTTTTCAGAAAAGAGTCACTGGCAACGGTTATAAACGGCCATATTTGGCCCCTACACCCCATACCCTCTCTCCCCCCAAAGAAAAACACCCCATACCCCTCCACCTTCCAAAATTTTAATTTAACCCCTAAGTTATTAAATTACACTTTAGCCTATTTTAACTATAAACACCCCCCTCCTTCATTTTTTCCCGCAATAATCAATTGTTCTTTCTCAAATTTCTTATATTTTATCTGTATTCTTTTCTTAATTTTCTCATAATCAACTACGTTTTAAGTATTCGGATAAATTTTTGGAGCAACTTTCAAGCTTCAAATTAATTCATCAAGTATGTGGAGTAATTTTTTGGGCAATTTCTTCAAGTTTCAATATTTAATCACGTGCACTCGTTCCATCTCCTAATTTTAATATTTAATTTTTGCGTATCATTTTAGTGCTTAATTTTTATGTTTACTTTACATGTTCTATTTTCGTGTTACATTTGTTTATTTATTTTTTGTGTTATCTTTTCTAATTTATTTTCATATTTAAATTATGGCTCCTAAAAGTGTATTTGGCATAACCAACTCATTTAAAAAAGTAGTAAATGTGCTAGTAATAGTTATCCTAATTCTAATCCTTCTCCTAAAATAAGAAAAAAAATATAGAAATGACTCATGTAGATGAAACTTCATTTTCTCAACCCCTCGCATTTTATAAATATTAATTCGGGAGAACAACTAGATCTTGAACTTCACAAAGACAATTTGACAATGATATTTTTAATAAGGAAGAAGAAAACGAGGAAGAAGAATTAGATGAAACACCCATTACTCCAGCAACACAAGCTCCAACTCAAAGCCGGTTTCGATATGGAGCTTTACACCCTATAACTCCTGTAAGGGGTAAAGCTAAGGGTGAATGTACGAAAATATCAATTGTATGAATTTTTTTTAACATGATAAAGTCAATTTAGTTGCTACTTATGTAAAATTTAAGGCACGATTTGCATATAAAAAATCAAGTGAGGTGGGGGGTTTAACCAGACACTGACATAAAACACACAAACCTTTAAGGATACAAGCTCAAATAGATGCCCAAAAGATATGGGATCCTAGTAGCAGTACTGGCGCTCCTACTAGATCTGGCAGGGGTTCTAACTTTGTCTAACAATAATTTCAACCTACTTCTGGTACTATAACTATACTATGTCCCTATCAAAAAGATATAGATCGTGAAAATTTAGCAAAAATAGTCATTGTGAGCATCTTTTACTTTTCCTTCTCACCCTGCTTTTGTGCATTATATACAAGAAACTTATAATCCTACTTTTCAAGATTTTTCTAAGACCACAGTTAGAAATGATATTTTTAAATTTCCAACTCAATATCTTTAGTATATTAGTTGTGCATTTTTTCACTTAGACTGTAAATTGTATATCACATTTGATATAGGTTGTAGACCTAGTAGTAATAATTATTTAACTGTTACATATCATTTGGTTGATCATCACTAGAAGATGCAAAAATGTATTATTGGTTAAAAATTTATTGATTCAAAATACACTGGAGCATTGTGTACGGATGAAAACGAGCCTGTTGGACACCTCGATTCTCGGTAAAACAAGCAGAGCAGAAACATGAATGTAAGGAATCCGAATCTGGGCAAGCAGCCCCTCCTATCGAGATTTGGGAAAAACACCTGCCCTCGGAAGAATCAGGGGAAAAGTCCCTAGGATCGAGTTGAATCCCAAAGTTTTAGAGATAAATACCAAACAATCACGCGCAACTGGCAAAGGGCCGTGATATCCGCGCTCAACCGGATGTCACGACGAAGTTCTCGGCTCGTATCAGTAAATGGTCAGTACTTAGCTAGTAGAATGATTTTTATCCTTTTCTAGAATTGTACTTAGTGTAAAACTCCTCTACTATATAAAGGGCAACCTAAATATTCATGAAGGAACACTATAACAAGTATATTAAAGCAATATACTCTCAGTTTCTCTGGTATTCAAAGTTCTTCTTTTTCTTCATCAGTTCTGCACTAATGTGAACCAGGATTGGAGACGGACATTTCATTCAACTATTATTGAGTCCAGCAGGTTGGTTTGGAAATTTATTACGTCCTTTAATAGTTTAATCTAATTGTTTGTATTGAATTAATATGTGTATCCTTAAAACCACTTATAAACTCAATTGTTATCCATTTTTAGGGTAAACAATTTGGTGCCCACCGTGGGGCTGAGGATATAAGTGGCAATTTGATATAATTTTTTATAACGCATTCTATTTTACACTTGTTCTGTGAGCTTTTAATTTCAGGTCAAGTTAAAAATGTCAAACTCACAATCTGCCCCTTTGAACGTCAATGTTGATTCTGGCCACCATGGCAAGAACAATAATGTGGTTCCAAGTAACGGGGCACCCCCTATTGAACCCATCGAAGTTCCAGTAATGGACCCGATTGACTCTAACTCACATGTGGCTTTTGATACAAACTTACCTACCGACCTTGAGAACAACAATTGTGGGAGCCTGATTGGTATTCGGGAGTACACACGACGGCCAAGACGATGGAATCAATTTGCAAGTGATCTTCAAAATGTTTCATGCTCAACAGGCAGCTATAGCCTAGTAGCAGAACTATAGCTGCACCTCTAGCAGAGTTTAGCTCGAGCCATCCCAAGAAATTCGTCGCAGAAATGAACCGACCATAGAAAGGTCGAACGAAGCTGGACCTGGACCAACCCCGAGATCATAAAGATGCTCGAGAAAATAACAAAACGGGTAGAATTGGGAGAAAATAAAATCAAATCCAATGACAAAAAAGTAGAAACGTACAACTCCAGGATTGATCAAATCCCAGGAGCACAACTGATATTAAAAGTCCTAGATTCCAAGAAATTTGTTTAAAACCCTTTCTCTCTGAGCGCAGCTCCCAAGCCGATCCCAAAAAAGTATCTCATGACCAAAATTCCGAACTATAACAGAACAACTAATCCAAATAAGCATGTGAAATCCTACACGTGTGCTATAAAGGAAAATGACCTGGAAAATGACGAAATTGAATATGTTTTGTTGATAACGTTCTGAGAGACCTTGTCAAAGGGAGCTATGATATGATATCACAATTTACACCCTAATTCTATTGAATCATTTTCTATGCTTGCAGATACCTTTTGTATTAGTATACGCCGGGGCCATCAAGGTCGAGACCAGGACATCGGACTTTTTCAATGTTAAGCAAAGATAAGGAGGTTAGAGAATTCGTGTCAAGGTTTCAAATGGAACAAATAGATTTGCCTCCGATAGCAGACGATTGGGCTATTCATGCATTCACTCAGGAACTCAACCCCTATAAGCTCATTGGCTTCGAAACAATTAAAACAAAACTTGATAGAATACCCGGCGGTAACTTGGGCCGACATTCATAAAAGGTACCAATCAAGAATTAGGGTCGAAGACGATCAGCTAGAGGGCCCTTCTGGATCCGTTTATCCCATCAAAACCAGTGACATGTCCAAAAGATTAGTTAATCATGAACCGAGACCAAACTAGGATTGGTATCAACCATATAATGGAAATCGAAGGGAAAACGAGTCCATAATAATCGGGGACATATGAGCAAAACGAGTTCGACAAACCTACCGGGTCTAAGGAGGAACCAAGGTTTTCAGAGTACAACTTCAACATCAATGTTGTTGGCATCGTATCAACCATCGGACACATCAAAGATACAAAGTGTCCTCGGCAATTGCAGTCTGATCCTACGCAAAGGGAACCAACCTAATGTGAAAGTATCATGGCATTCGCGGCTATAGAACAGAAGATTGCTGATAATTGAGAGAAAAGTAGCACGATTATTCAATAACGGACACCTCTAGGAACTTCTAAGTGATCAAGCCAAAAACCAATTCAAGAATAGGGACTCTATCAAGTAGATTGAGCAAGAGGAACCTCATCACGTCATTAACATGATCATTGGCGGGGTTGACGTCCCTCAAGGACTGATGTTAAGGCACACCAAGGTTTCCATTACAAGGGAATAATGTAGAGATTATGTACTGGAGGGAACCGTATCTTTCAACGAGGAGGATGCTGAAGGCATCATGCAACCACATAATGATGCACTGGTAATATCTGTACTCATAAATAAATCTCCAGTTAAGCGTGTGTTAATTGATCCAGGTAGCTCGGCCAATATCATTAGATGGAGGGTCATGAAACAATTGGGTATACAAGACCAAATAGTGCCTGCAGTCTTGTAGGCATATAAAAATTATTGGGTCTAATCCATACAAAATTTGGGTTAAATTCAATTAGGTTAATAATTAATTTGGGCTTTACAAGTTAAATTAGTCCATTTTATTATTTTCAAGCCTAAGGACCAATTCATCTTAAGGCCCAGACTCATACCATGTATCAAGTGTATGGCATATCCTAGTCAAACTCCAGGCCAATTGGGTGACGCCATGTGTTAAATGATGTGACAATCCAAGTCAAAAAGCAAGAACCAACCACAAGAAGCCTAGTGGCTAAAATGACATGAACCAATCAGAATCAAGCAAGACAGTTCTTATGTAGCTTGACTATCCATCCTCTATAACCATAAATAGAGGGGTTACATTAATCTTAGGGGATTTCAGAGTTGGAGAAGAATACTCCGCAATTGGTGAAGGCATCCACAAACAGAGAGATCAATCATCAATTTCTTAGTTCTTCAACAAAAAAGTGATTAACAGAGTTTTTCCCGGAGATTAACGCGTAAAAACAAAGTGTTGCTCGACATTATTGGCGATTAAATACATCACAAGGAGGTCTGCATCATCCTACGTTCGAGAAAGATGATTCTCAAGCCCTCGAATCACGGAGAATTTTAGAGAGGAGAATCAAGGGATACATAGAATTGTACTCACAAATATTTATCAATAAAATCACTTTTTCTTTGTATTAGAAAATCAGATCTCATATGACGTTTACAACCACAATCTTTGGGGGCAACACCCCTTTCTCGATGTTTGACGAACTTTCTCAAACATCCTCAAACCTTGGAGGATTTGACGATTTGGTGGATTCTTCAATTTCAACAAAAGTCAATGTCTTGATTACTGATGCAACTAACGTGGATGAAAAGTTTGCCATGATGGAACAAACTATAGAGGTCTTGAAGAAATCTATTGAAGATAAAGACCTTCAAATCGCAACTCATGAACAAATTGAAGGCCTATGAACCTAGAGAGTCGAGCCACGTCCCTCCTCATTAGCCTGTCTTCACCTACTAGAAAACAACTGTCAATGAATCATTTGTAAAGTTAAACATTCAAAATGAAAAGCAATCTACTTCAGTTGCGACGTTATCTGTCCAACAATTGCAAGACATGATAAGAAACACCATTAGAGCTCAATATGGTGGACCATTACAAAGTTTGTTGTACTACTCTAAGCCTTATACTAAGAGGATTAATTGTTTAACCATGCCCACCAATTATCAACCACCAAATCTGCATTAATTTGATGGAAAAGGGAACGCAAGGCAACATATTGCCTACTTTGTCGAGACTTGTAGCAATGCTGGAACGCATGGTGACCCTTTGGTAAAACAATGTTCGTTATTTGAAAGAGAACACATTTGACTGGTATATTGACTTGGTGCCCAAGTCCATTGATAGTTGGGAGCAACTTGAGAAGGAATTCCTTAATCATTTTTACAGTACCCCAAAAGCTGTAAGCATGATAGAGTTAATAGGCGTCGAGCAAAGAAAAGGTGAGCTCGTGGGGGATTATAGTAATCGTTGGAGGGCGTTAAGTTTGGATTGAAAATATCCCCTTTCAGAAATATCTGTTGTCAAGATGTGCATTCAAGCAATGTATTGGGGCCTTTTGTACATTTTACAAGGGATCAAACCACGTACTTTTGAAGAACTTGTAACACAAGCGCAAGACATGGAGTTGAGCATCGGAAGCCATTGAAAGGCATCTCCATTTGCTGATAAGAAGGAGTTCAAGAAAATAGTTTCATCAAAGCACCAAACTAAAGAATTTATGGAAGTGAAAGCAATTTCCGTGAAAGTCACAACCAAGCAAAAGGTGAAGGAGGATAAGACCCCAAGTCAATATTCCAAAAACTAGAAACGCCATCCCACCTTGAAGAAATTAGAGGCGAAGGTTTATCTATTTCAAGATTCACATGTAACCATAATCCTTGATGAGTTGTTTGCCAAGAAAGTCATCGATCTCCTTGAATCAAAAAGGCCAGAGGAAATTGGTAAAGTTAGCAATCCGAAATACTGCAAGTTTTATCACGGCGTTAGCCACCCTACAGAGAAATGCTTCACCTTGAAGGAGAAAATCATGACTCCTGTAAGTGAAGGAAAAATCATCATAGACATGGATGAGACTACAGAAGCAAATCATTCAAGTATTGTGCTCAAAGAAAAGGAGTGTTCAAGGTTGCAGAATACGTCAAGCACTGCATTCTTACAATTTGGAAATTTCGAGCACATTGAAGTTGATCTCCCAAGGAAAACTCTTGAAGGTTCACTAGTGCTGGACACTCTATCCAAAGACAAAGACGACGAGGGTTGGACTCTAGTCGCTCACAACAAACAAAGACATCAAGAAGTTCTAAGGCTACCACTTTCTAAGTCTGATGTGGATAGGCTACAACCACCAAGAATTATCAAATCTTCCATTAGTAAGAAGATTAATGGTGCCTTATCCCCGAAGTTCCAAAAGCCCATCACATAGTGCAAATTCTTTCCTGGAACATTCCTTTATGGAGGTCATGTTAATGCAACTCATGTAGTTTCTAGTACTGATTAAACAAAGGAAAGCGATGATGAGCATGCTCCAATAAAACATAAGAACATCATGATAATGGAAAAGTTGTCTTATGTTGTGCAACCATTTGATTCACAGATGATGACTTGCTGCTAGGGTCTAAGCCACATAACAGACCTTTGTTTATTGTAGGGTCCATTCGGGAACAACATCTCATTCGCATACTTGTTGATGATGGTTAGGCTGTCAACATCATGCCAAAGATGGTGCTAAAAAATCTTGGGATCTCTATCGTGAGCTATCCAAAAGTAACCTAACAATCCAATATTTCAACCAAAGAGGGCAACGAGCCATATGTATGATCCGCGCAGGATTATCCATTGGTGAGATGAATTCAAACACCCTGATTCACGTCATAGATGCTAAAACATCATACAACTTGTTTCTTAGACATCCTTGGATTCATGGGAATGGGGTGGTATCATCTACTTTGCATCAATGTCTGAAGTACAGAAGAGATGGTGAGATAGTCAAAATTGATGCAAACATCAAGCCTTTCATTGAGACGGAGTCATACTTTGGAGACGCAAAATTTTACCTAGATTCTTGAGAATCTAAAGTGTAGAAACCATCATCAGATGCCGAATCTGATTTCAAGTCAGAAGAGGAAAATGAGGCTCAATGGACTGCCACCAAGCTGCCTAAGAAGGGAATGGAAGAAGTCTCCATTAAGCTATCATCATCTAAAGGTGGCATACAGACAAAGATTGATGAGCATCTGGTTTTTTGCTATGTTCCATGATGGCGTCGAAAGAAAGGGCAACCTTTGCTATAGGAATGAACTCCAAAAAAGTAAATGAGCCACAAAGATATCCAACATTTGAAAGAGCATATAACTGTCCCAATTGCACAAATCCCATCCGTGACTTTTGAGTTTGCTAAAGGCAATCTCCAAGCTGATAAAATAAAAGGGCACTATGATCCTAAGGCCTTCATACTGCTTGAAAAGTCTAGTTATGAATTTTCTAATCCATCACAACTAGGAAAACTCAAAGATGAAGTCACTGGTGAAAAGATATATGGGCTCAATGAGTCCCAAATAAAGTTGAGAAAACAAGGGCACTACGTCGCCACTCCAAAGTTTGAGTTGGGGTTCAGTTTGGCAGAGCCTCTTCGAATTTCATCAAAGAGAAGAAAAGAGATAGCTTCATCATAATACACCTCGGTAGAGGAGATGAATTAAGTTAATGGCAAGAAAATAAAATAACGGGCTTCAATATTTGATTGAATTGGAGGCTCAACCCCTTTGGTCTCGGTGTTTGAAAGGCTAAGTCACAAAGGTGAACGTGTATCTTCCAAACATCTAAAAGAAGTTTACACTACCTCAACTACCTCAATATGTTTCCGCCTAGGGACCACAAGGAAGTCGCTATCTACAAAGATACTGTCAAAGCATAAGGAGCAAGTCCATGAGGAGCGGGATCATTTGGAAGTTGTTGCTGACAAAGAAATCTGTAGTGCTTTCTCATCATGTATGAAGAGGAAATCTAGTTTGTCAATATCCACAAATAGTCTGTTGAAGGTGCAAAGGAAAAACATTGTTTACACTTGCTTGCCTCGTAAAGAAGCAGAGAAAGAGAAAGAAGTCGTACAGACTATCCAAGGAAGTCAAATAGAAAAGTCAGACTTTGTGGAAATATCCTATCACATAACTGTGGAAGATAGCCCATGCCTTGACATTGATGATAAAGTACACGAGGATCCCCCTCAACTAGAAGATGGCAGACAATCGACTATGGATGAGCTTAAGGAATTCAATTTAGGCACTTTGGAAGATCCACGCCTTACCTTCATTAGTGCGCTTCTTACACCTCAGGAGGACGAGGAATACTCCAAGTTATTGACTGAGTAAAAAGATGTCTTCGCTTGGTCATATAAAGAAATGCTTGGTCTTAGTTCTAAGGTAGTTGTTCATCATTTTGGGATCAAAAGTGGAACACGCCCTGTGAAGTAGTCACAACCCATGTTCCGACCTGAGCTAGTACCACAAATTAAATTCGAAGTCAACAAGCTTATCGAGGCGGGGTTTATTTGGGAGGTGAAGTACCCATCATGGATATCGAATATTGTATTGTCAAGAAGAAGAATGGTCAAATACATGTTTGTGTTAACTTTCAAAACCTAAACAAGACATGTCCGAAAGATGACTTTCCACTGCCAATTATTGAACTCAGGGTTAATGCTATAATAGGGCATGAAGCTATTTCATTCATGAATAGGTCCTCCGAATATAATCAAATTAGAATGTCTCCGAAAAGGATGAGAGTGTACTGCTTTCCGAACTCCAAAAGGGATATATTGCTACAAAGTTATGCCCTTCGGTCTGAAGAATGCTGGTGCCAGCTACCAATGCGCAATGCAAAAAATCTTTGATGACATGCTTCATAAGAGGGTTGAATGCTAAGTCGATGACTTGGTGGTAAAAATGAAGAATAATCATTATCACCTTGAAGACCTTCGAATTATTTTTGAAAGGTTAAGAAAATTTGACCTGAAGATAAATCCACTCAAGTATGCATTTGGAGTTACCTCAGGAAAGTACCTTGGCTTCATTTTGCGTCATCGTGGAATTGAAGTTGATCCTGCAAAGATTGATGCCATTCATAAAATTCCCAAGCCAAAGAACTTTAGAGAGCTTCAAAGTCTCTAAGAAAACATAGCATTCATCTGAAGGTTCATCTCTAATCTAGCCAGACGGTGTGAACCCTTCAATCATCTATTGAGGAAGGGTATACCTTTTCATTGGGATCAGTCATGTCAAAATGCTTTTGAAAACATCAAAAATACTTGCAAAATCCACCTGTGTTACAGGCGCCAATGCTTGGGAAGCCATTGATACTCTACATCGCAGCATAAGAACATTCACTTGGAGCACTACTTGCTCAAGAGAATGAGGAAGGAAAGGAACAAGCCTTGTACTACCTTAGCCAAACTCTGATAGGAGCTGAGATGAACTATATGCCTGTCGAGAAAATATGCTTAGCAATGCTTTATGTGATAAAGAAGCTAAGGCATTATTTTGAAGCACACACCATCAAACTTGTCTCTCGAGAAGATCCCGTGAAGTTCGTGATGACTTAACCTGTTCTTTCTGGACACCTAGCAAGATGGTTTATATTGTTTAACAAATATGAGATCACATACACACCTCAAAAAGCTGCGAAAGGACATGCACTAGCCAATATTCTAGCTGATCACCCTCTTCCGGTGGAATGGGAGCTTTCGGATGAGTTTCCAGATGAAGACATTTTGTTCATCGAAGAGTTTCCACCATGGACAATCTTCTTTGATGGATCTGCATATCGCAACAGTGTGGGGGCAGGTGTGGTATTGATTTCTCCAGAAAGACAAGTCTTGCTATTCTACTTTGTTTTAGGTGAAACATGCTCCAACAATACCGCAGAGAACCAAGCTTTGATTATCGGGCTCGAAATGGCATTAGAAATAAAGATTCTACAGTTAGAGATCTACGACGACTCTAAGCTTATCATCAACCAAACTTTGGGAAGTTACGAGGTAAAGAATGACGATCTATTGCCATTCCATGAATACCCTTTTGGTTTACTTGAAAAATTTTACCGAGTGTTCTTATACCACGTCCTAAGAGAAGAAAATCGCAAGGCTGATGCTTTGTTTAACTTGGCAATGACGATGGCACTTGGAGAGAATGATTCGACAAAGGTATATGTGTGTCATCGATGGGTTATTCCTAGACTTCTGGATCTCAAGTCAATGAAAGCCATCATATGTCTGTTCGAGTGATTGAAGAAGAAGATTGGAGGCAACCACTGATAGAGTACCTTGAACATGGAAAGTTACCTGAAGATCCGCGACAAAGAACATATGTCAAACAAAGAGCACCACGATTCATCTTCTATAAGGGGACATTGTTTTACCTCTCTTTTGAAGGACTATTCTTGCGATGTCTTGACAAAGAAAAAGCCTGCCAACCGATGGAGGAAGCATATTTTGGCTCATGTGGAGCACACCAATCGGGTCCAAAGTTCCATTTCCGCATCAAGAGGATGGTCTACTACTGGACGATAATGGTGAAGGATTGCATGGATCATGCCAAAAGATGCCAAGCATGTCAATTTCATGCTAACTATATCCACCAACCTCCAGAGCCTCTTCATCCAACTATAGCTTCATGGACTTTTGATGCATGGGGGCTTGACGTTGTTGGACCGCTTCCAAAGTTATCAAAGGGACATATTTACATATTGGCTGCTACAAACTACTTCTCTAGGTGGGCCGAAGTTGCTCCACTCAAGTAGGTGAAAAAGGAGACTGTTTTCGATTTTATCAAGTCATATATAATTTTTAGGTGCGGCATACAAAGATACATAATCACCGATAATGAAACGCCATTTAACAACAAGCTCATGAAGAGTCTGTGCGAGAAGTTTAGCTTCAAGCGACATAAGTCTTCAATGTATAATGCACCCGCCAACGGTCTCTCTGACGCTTTTAACAAGACGCATGGTAACCTTTTGAAGAGAGTTGTTGCAAAGAACAAGAGAGACTAGTATGAGAAAATTGGTGAAGCTTGTGGACATACCGGAAAACCTTCAGAAATGCTACACAAGCCACTCTGTACTCTTTGTTGTATGTCGTAGAAGCAATCCTTCCATTGAAGCAACAAATTCTATCATTGCGGATCACAATCCAAGAAGGGCTCACATCCGAAGAGAATGCTCAACTTCACCTAGCAGAGTTAGAGGCCTTGGATGAGAAAAGATTAGAAGCATAACAAAAATTGGAGTGCTACCAAGCTCGACTAGCTAGAGCCTTCAACAAGAAAGTGCGGCCACGTTCATTCCAAGTGGGAGATTTAGTCCTCGCTGCTTGATGACCCATAATCCTCAACAAACGCATAGGCGACAAGTTTACCTCAAAATGGGATAGGCAATATGTTGTGAAGGAAGCCTATTCAAGCGGCGCATAAAATATTGTCGATAAGAATCGTCTCAAAGTTGGTCCGATTAATGAAAAATTTCTGAAGTAGTACTTCCCATGGAAGTTGCCTACGCTCCTCGACTTACGAGCCTAAACTGCAAGTCATGATGCTCCTTGATGTATGAGCCTAAAATGCATGTTGTTACACTCCTGGCACACATGAGTCTAAACTATGTACGACCCAAAAAAGAGTCTGCTAGGTTAAAAACCTCGAAAGAGGCGGCCTAGGCAAAATTCAAGACCAAAACCAAGAACTCATCCCTTTGAACTACTTTATGACTTGGTCCTCTTCACCGAGGTACGTAGGCAGCTTAGAGTTTCATTCTAAGTTCGGTCGCATGAGTTTTAGAAAAGAAGTTTGGCGTTATCAGATCATTACATTAATTCTTCCAAGTGTAGAGGCACATATCTACGAGGAAAAGAGACGATTTGCTTTGAAGTATAAAATATTATTATTGCTTCAATAGTACAAAAGTTGATACATAAAAAATAGTAGAGACAAAAGGAATTAGACGTTTTCCTATACAAAATCCTAAGTCATGAAAATGATCGTAAACTAGCCTTTGTGGCCAACTCGTCTCGAATGATTCTTCCAAGTCCATATGACGTCTCCAAATTTTAATATAATATCCTCAATGCTTCGTATATAAGAATTCATCTCTCTTGAAAAAACCTTTAATCACTAGAGGAGCCGCTATCGATAAACTTCAAGACCGTCAATAAATCAAGTGCAACAGTTGGTGAAGGGATAACTCTGCATCTTATATGACATCTCATACTGATATATGGACTCATTGAACTTCTTCGCAAGTCTGCAAAAGAAATAAACAAAGAGATAAGATTCATGATGATAGCAGAATCCATTACAAGGCTGTAGAATCAACTTCAAAAGTATTTGGTAGGCTAACTAAGAATGAATGGAGCTTCATCTTAAGAAAAATTATAGTTCTCAATGTCCAAATTTCATAGGATCACTCTGTTGGTGATTTCGACGCTCCTAGCTCTAGATACAATTATTTTCATCGAAAGTACGCAAATCTGAAAGTTTACTGCAGTTAAGTTGATGTTACAAATTTTCTGTTGATAGTTGGAAAGAAGTTCTTCCATGAAACTCATACATATTGCATCTCTATGAGTATAATTTCTAATGGCACAAACGGATTCTAATTTGGAGTCTCCTAACTCGAGATATGAATTTTTCCACCAAAGCGCGCAAAGCTGAAAAGCAATTTCGCGGACAGATGGGTCAAGTTCAGAAAGTTTCTGTGGGCAATCTGCTAAGAATTCTTCTATGATATCTTGAGGATTTTAGTATCTTTGAGTCTTCTTTCCAGTGACAAAGACGGCTCACAATTTGGACATTCCTAGCTTGAGATATATACATCTTGATGACAACATACACTGCTGTAAAGTCAAAGTCAGATATCTATACCAGCTTCAAAAATCAACTGCGGCTAAATCCTCAAGGATTTATCCTTGAATTTTCTAAAAGATGTGAATTTTCTAAAAGATGTGAATTTTCAAGTTTGATTCTTTGAAAGTAAGAAGCTTCAGATTTCATCTCTCCTACATCAAGGAATTAACAATTTTGCAAAGGTTCAACAAACACTAGTCCCCCAAGGATGAAATATGGTTGCTCGAGCTCCAAGCCTCTTTCTTGCCAAGTCGCAAGACTGAGATTCACCATGTTCTCACTCGTATGTCGCAAAGTGGGGATATGTATTATCGATCCATCTCGCTTAGGAATACTCTAAATATCTCTCGTCAAGTTGCAAGAAGGAATGTACCAAGTTGCTATTGTACTCTCTTGAAAACCTGCAAAAATAAGAAAAGATTTTGGAGCCCTTGGTGCCAACAAGATGACTTTGCAGATACAGTGCGAGTAGCATGATGATCAAATCGATTAACAGATATTGGTACCATATCACGATGTTCCTGTTTCTAGAGACACGATGATGTTATACGAAGCTGTTGATCCCACATGATTGATTGGTGCCAATGGCACAAAGTGTTGATTCAACAAGTACCAGTGTCAATGACACGCCACTTCAATGCGGATGGTGAGCATTGTGACGTGCACTTCCCCAACAAATCTTGATGGATCATACGCGTCATGAACCTACAAAAAAGGAGTGGTGATAATCCCCTTCTTCTCATGATGCATATTGGAGAACTCGCCATGTATATCATCTCCAATCCTGCAATAAAAAAGGAAAAAAGAAGTATGCTACCCGAACAATCCTCTCGATCCGGCACTTGATTGATCAAAGATTTATTGCATCTCGATCAAAATGGTTGGAGCTTCATTGTTAATAGATGTTGTATCTCACTGATTCTTCTTACCAACGGTGTAAACAACTCGTAGGTAGAATGCTCCTTTCTTGAGATATGCATCTTTTTAGCAAGAGCACGCAAAGTTGAAAACTCGAGACAACATATTTGAACTCGTATTCTAGATTTAGCAAATTATCTCAGAGAACCTAGGGATATTCTGACTGTGATTTCCATATATGTTGTACTCCAGGAGTCTAATTTTCAGCACCGTAGACATCTTGTGATTTGGACGCTCTTAACTCGAGATACGATTTTTTTGCTAAGAGTATGCAGAGCTGTGAGATCAACAGGCCAGACGTGTACGCCTACTTCAAAAATTAATTTTGGACAATACAGAAGGGATTTGGCTCTTAATTTTTGATAGGTTTGATTTCATTGAGTGTCGAATCAGTAGAATCAAGCGTCTTGCAATTTAGCCTCTACGATCTGAAGATATGAATCTTTTGACGAGAGTGCGCAAAGCTGTGAGATTAACACGGGCCAGACGTGTAGATCAACTTTGAAAATTAATTTCAGCTGATACAAAAGGGGATTCATGCTGATTTTTGATATGTTTTTGTTCTATGAGTTTAGTTTTGGTATAAACAAGCATCTCATGATTTGAAGTCTCCTACAGAAAAATATGAATTCTTTTTCGCAAAGGCGCAAAGCTGGCTGTCTGGTACTGCAGTTGAAAAAAGGCATAACTGATATTCTTTCTGTTTTAGAGGGAGAAATAAATGAACAAAGAAGTGAAAGCAGAGTACGAGCAGCCGTGTTAAGCGTGAAAGAAACCCTATGCTCACGACTCTCATATGTCAACGTAAAGGAAACAATTATCCCTTATATAGATTGTTTAAGATGGTGGAACTTCTTTTAGAAAAAGAATTCTTCTTAAAATAAAATAGGAAATTCTTGAAAGTTTTAAAGGGTATTCATTAGAAGGTAACTTTTGAGATGTATTTGAATTCAAGTCAATATGGACGAGGGAAAAGCTTCATGCATTAGTCTTACGTGAATGTCATAAAAACTGGATCATTGGTAGAATTGTTCAACGTGACCATGTTTTGGTTACCATAATTTTACTATAAAAGTTTCTATAAAGTACTGTTTAAGTACAACATACTTGACGTCAAAAGTTTTATTTTTCCAATTCGATTTAGGCTTCACTGGAGAGTCACGATTGCCCAAAAAATTCATGTCCTTTATTTATGGGTGTTGATACCCAATTTTTCTCTGTATATTTTTTATATGCAAAATTCATTCAAAATAGTATATATGTATATATAAGCATGTCCAAATATTTTATTATTTTTTCAAATTTTTTTAGATTTTTTTAAACCAATATATTGCCATATTTTAGCAATACAAAATCAGTAAGTGTTCCTCAAATAATTATATTGGTGATTAATTCATATTATTCTTATATTTATACCAATATGTAGCTATGGTAACTTTTGCACATTTTTATAAACTGATTTGGTATTTAAACTAAAATTGCACTATAATTGCAATTTTACCTGTTTAAAGATTTAATTGTGTTCATAACTACAAAATAGATTCCAGTATTATTAATATAGTATTTACATATTATTAATGGATTTGATATTTTTAATTGTTTCAGAAAATTATTTTACTATTTTAAAAAATAAATAAGGGAAAAAGTGGCTATTTAAATGCTGGCAAGATTTTATTTCAATTATAACCTAAATCAACCCCCCAATTAAATCCCAATCTCAAACCCCATTACCAGGCCCAAATCCTAATTTCGCCCGACCCACAACCCACTGAAATAACTCCCCGGATATTTTCTTTTAATCCTAGTCGTTGATTTGTACAGCTCAAACTCATTCTTTCCTTTTTTTAATTATACAAACCCCACCAATCCTAAAATCATTCTCTCAATCAGCCGCCTTTGAACCCCTTCGTCTCTCAAACTCTCTGAAACCTTCCTGGAACCCTAGTCGTCTCCTATCATCTTCAACCGTGAAACCCACCGGAAAACATGCCTTCTCAGGCCATGGGGTCCTATAATCACCTCCTACTACTCCTGTGTGCTCAATGTGAAGACTCGAGGCCAGACCTCGAAGGTATTCATCCAGACCTTTACCGACTTGAAGTTTTCAGGCCATCGCCAGCCTTGCTCCGACGTATTCTGGTCTTCTGAGTCTGATTCTTGCTTCTCCGACTCCGATTGGTGACCTTTTTAAAGTTTTCTCATTTAGGATTCTTGTGAAACCCCTCGAGCTTTTACTCTGATATTTCTAAATTTGTTGTGTATCTATGCTCTGTTTGAGTTTTCAAACACTCTCCTGACTCTTCTTTCATAAAACTACTTTCAAAATCTTATTTTTACGGATCTAGGATTTTTCTAAAAGTGTTTAAGTATTTTTACTATTTTTCTTTGTCGTTTATGTGTATTTGTTTCTATTGTGTTCTTGTATGATTCTCTTGCTATGCTTTCCTATATTACGGTCTCTTAAGATCCTACTATGCTCTTGTGTCCCTCTGTTGTGTTTTCTATATCCTGTTCTTCCACTATATTTTTGTGTTTTCTCTCTATCATGCTCTTATATGTTTATCCTAGTATGTTTCCCTATATGTCATTTTGTTATGATTTCCGATGTCCTTGTGTTCTGCTAGTGTATTGTTTTTACTAAGTGCTTAAGTCACTTTGTTTCTCTTCTACTGAACCTTGTTTTAAGTCCCTTGTGAAAGTATTTTTCTCTTTGTTTCTCTTCTATTATCATGTTGTTATCTCTGTTTTCTTTAAACCTTCTACTGTGTTTGCATGTTTTCTCATGAGTTTCTGAAAGAAACTCCTAAGCCTGTTTCGACTACTTGCTTCCTCATCTCTGTATTTGATTTAAGGTGAAAATCCTAGAATTTGGGGGGTTCTGCCGGGGTTTGGACATATGATTGAACTAGGGTTCTATTTAGAATCATTGACTCTCTCAGACTAACTTTTGAATTTTTTAACTAAGTCTGAAATTATTTACTCACATACAACTCTGAACTTTTAAATTTCTTCTACACTAGACTCTTCTACTGATTAGCATAACAGTTCTTTCATGTTTAAGCGTGTCTGTATTCTTTATATGTGTGAAAAATCTTTCTTCAAAAAGGTTTCTAAATAGTAATTGATTCAGAATCTCCTTTCTAATAGTACTAGTTGATTGTTACTGATGCTCCTTAAGTTAAAATATTCTTTTACCTTTCAAGCTTGGTTCATTCATACCAAATCTTTGTATTTCTTATTTCTTGGCTGTTAATTTGTTTCTCTTTTATTAAATTGTGCAACCGTGTGTTTCAGAAAAAAATTCTTCAAATATCCTTTGTGTATTTGCCCGTAATTTACTACTTCGCATAAAGTATTTATTTAAAAACATTTCCTTAAATGGTTCTACCCGTTTGAATTTGAATCCTTAATTACGGGAAACCTTGTGTACATGATTCACAATCAATCTTCAATTATTCTCTTACAAAATTTGATCATGACTTTCACACTATAAATACATGACCTTCTTAACACAAAGCATACACGATTAACACACTAGACTTCACAATCTCACAATCTCGCACACTTAAAGTATTATGTCTTCCTGTTTGCACTTTGGATTTTACAAGACTAATGCTCTTCTTACTTATTTCCTGGAAACTGGTACGTTCTAATTTGATTTTGCTTTTGCCTCATCCCTATGTGTTTGCTTTACAGCTTCTATTATTTTGCCTACTTTGCTGTCTATGTTTAGTATTAAATATGTTGTTCTCTTTGCATCTACTGCTGTTGTGAATCCCCATACTCCATTCCCTTATATGTGTTTGAATTAGAGTCCAAAGCATGGCAACATCTAAATTGTTGCTCATGTCTGGACCTGATCCTTTAATGGATCCTTACTCCCAAACAATATGGCCAACATGGCTGGCTAGCGTGTGCCAGCACCTCTAATTGCTGGGTATGACGACCAGCCTGTATTGGCTCTCCCCAAAATCCCCTCTATTTTATTCACACTCATTCCTAGTTTCTAAGTTCTACCCCCTCTTGTGAGCCATGCTTTGGGACCTTGAGTTCCCTTTGAACTTGGAGACTTGAGTGTTGGCTTTTCTACACTGCACTATGTCTCAACCCTATAATGAATTTGGGTAAGCACTGCCCGGAGCTCATGAAGCTCTTGGGTACTCTGACACACCCAAAAAATGAGAAAGGCTTTGAAACAATGATCTTTGGAGTTGGTTTGCTTCATAAATCAAACAGGAAGTCTAAATCAGGCTTGCCTTGGTTGTAACTTCCAAAGTTTTGATGTATTTTCTTTATTTTATTTTCCTTTGGACTATAATAACTTTTTATAACTATTGGGGATGACTAGTGAAAAGAGGAGGGAATAACTGTATGCAAAGGGTAGATAACTTGCCAATAGGAATTTCTGATTTCAGTGTATTATGTAGATAGCTTGCCTATAGGAATTTCATGTATTCTGCATTCATTTAATTAACTTGCCTATAGGAATTGCATGAATTCTGCATTTATATAGATATCCTGATTATAGGAGTTTCTTTCTGAATTTATGCACTCACATATAGATACTATTTCTATAAGAACTTCTGCATTCCCATTTAGATAATATGCCTGTAGGACCTTTCTAATTCTTGCATACTCATCTCTTATTAGGCAAATGTGTCTATAGGCTTTAATAACCATGCAATCGAATATCTCGTTCATAATAAAAAATGCAACACCTAGATAGCATGTTGTAGGATTTCTGCATTTCTTTATGTCTATAATTGTGTTTAAAGTTTACAAACATATAGAAAGCATGCATATAAGGGTTCTAATCAAATCTGAATCGTCTCACTCATTTTTAAGTCTAAACTATCAGTAGTAATGCATTATCAATTGCAGAACTTTTAATCTTTCTGTTAAACCTGGCAACCGTTTCTTAAATCAACATGTAATCAATCCATTCCTGAAATCTGTAGATATCATGCCTATAGGTTTTCATCTATCATTTAGGCAAGCCTTAAGGTAACTTATAAATTGAATCTCTTCTTTTTATTTTATTAATTACAACCAGCAGGCAGGCCTGACTCAGGCTTCCTATCTGAATTATCAAGCAGATCAGTCTGCTCTAAATCTTTAAATTTTAACTAGACCTCAAACAATACGTGTAAGACATGCTAAACTATGTACCTTCTCTGATTTTAAAGGAGGTTTGTCTTAGCCTTATGATCGGTTTATATGCTCTTCTCCCTAAACTTGCTATATATATTTTGTTTGTCGCCTTAGTATTTTAACCTTTTGAAACCACAAATAAGCCAACGTCTCCTCCATTTAGGACTAGTAATCCCAAATACCTCCGGGGTTGATAGGATCAGGATTGGTAATGGCATGCAATGGATAAACGAGACCATTCCGCGCTTTAAAACCTTAACATGTGGGAAAGGGTAGATATGGATATGATGACTGGTGCGCTAATACCACATGTAGCCCCTCTTCCAAGGAGTGATTATCATGTATTGCATTGACGTGATTCATATTATTCATAAACCTAGGACCTCCCCTCTTTCCTTTTCTTGTTTATTTTCAGAATTAAAAAATTGCTCAACTTTCAGCTTCTTTAACTTCTTTTTCTTTAATTTCTTGCAACAATCCCCTTCCCTTTACTTATTTATTTTCTAGACTTTAAAACTTCTTCCCAAACTTCAGCTTCTATAACTTCTTTACTTGCAACCATTATGTGAAAACAATCCTGCATCTATAATTCTTGCTTGTTTACTTGCACTTAAAGTCAAAATTATAGCATGGTCGGAAACCACACTAGTGGATCTCGATCTAACACCTTCTCCTCGAGATAATTTCAAGCCCTTACCCGTTTTTTGATTTTCTATTAAATATTTCTTTTTTTAGTGTCCTAATGCACTTAATCATTAGGTGACGACTCTTCAATTCAAACCAAACTCCCAAAAGGAAAAGAGTTATCTGCCCAAATGTCATAAATCCCATTTCTCCTTAAAAGGGGCATCAACAGCATGATGACTCTACTTGGGAAATTCTTTAAGGCTTTTACCATTTCATGCAATTTGTGATTTTATGCTCCCTTAAATGCCTTTAATGTCTTTAAGTGTTTTTTTTTCTCTCCTACCTCGAAAACTGACTTGGCTCTTTGTTTCTTTTCTTTAATGCTTTCTTTTAACGCTTTCCTTTAATATTATTGTAATTATAAGAAATTATTTTAATTATTACTTATGAACGTGCAAATACGTGAAAACCTTTTTAATTATTGTGACTGCATATTCAACATCATCTTCCACTCGTGCCAAAAAAATACCATAGCAACTCTTATAATGAGTGGTTGTGCCCTTCCGATATTATCACCCCATAAATCTAGCAAAGATATATTTTCGGTAAAACCAGTCGATCAATGGTGTAGTCAACGGTTCTGTGCCTTTTCCTCTTGAGTTGTCCGCTCAAGGGTAAGGTACCAGTCTAATTTCCCATAGAAACCCTACTCTTTTTATTTGTGCATGCATCACTTTCAAAACCGCCGAATCAGTTATATTATCCGCATAGTGACTCTTTAAGATAGCCTTGTCCAAAGTCCACTAGGTTTCCTTGGAACACAAACGACACTACCACGTTCTGTGCATTTATTTGTGGAACTAAATGCTGGTCATGCTAATTATTGATATTTAAATAGTCGAGTCTGTCGGGGTAAGGGCCTAACACTTTTGTTTTGTAGAGACGAGGCACGAAGTCATTAGATTCGGCATGGTCACCAACATCCACCCGAAATTACTAAATTGGTGGGAAGATCTTCATTTCAGTGATCAGACCCTTGTCTGAAAATACTTGCCTTCCCTTTTGGAAATCCAACCCAACAACAAAATTATTAAAAGTTGCTACCTTGTTCTGGGATTGTGTTAGGTCTGTGTTTCGCTTTGGGGAGAATGAGATAACACCCCTATTAGAGGAAATATGAGGGTTGGCTGGTATATGGGAAACTCCGGTCTGCTAATGCCAGAAAATCGCAAAGGTTGAGATTTTCTAAAGATAATGGGTTTAAAGAAGAATTCGAATTTAACTTGCCTGAAGGAGTCGTACATTCCCTTTGAATATTTGTACGAAAGGTACGGTCACATCAAATCTTACCGTACTTATCCTGACGAGTTCGCCCTTACATCATTGGGGCATATTCATTGGAGGGTATTTACCTTCATTATCTGCTTCTTGGGGATGATAGTATTTCCTATGAAGATGGTTAGGATTTATACCGGACTGGCCATGGTCACCGGGACTTTAATGGAGCGAATTTTTCGGGCAGCCATTTAGCATAGTGCCATGATTATTTCGGAAATGTACCGAGCCCTAGAAAAGTGTCAACAAGGAGCCAAACACTTCAAGGGATTAAACTTGTTACTCCAACTCTGGCTCATAGAGAACCTCCAGAAGGGTGAATATCGACAAGAGATCTAGCATAGGGATTGGGACGATTATATTGCCTTCCATCAGCCAAGACGAATGAACTATATACCCAACATGTTTGCTCAGCCAGAGGATGCCAAATGATGGGTAGAACTATTTGAAAATCTGAAAGAGAACCAAGTATAATGGATGTTAGAATGGTTCCCTACTGAAGAGTTTATTGCTCGATCTCGGGATGAGCCGTTTCTAATACTTATCGGTTTGAGGGGGACTTACCTTTATGTCTCTCTTTGAGATATGGGATAGGCTGGTAGGAAGCAGGTTATACCAAGGGTTGACAAGATGAGTCACTTTCGGGCTGAGTTTCAAGATGATGATAGCCCTCATAAGTGCCAAGCTCAGCACATGTAACACTACAAAATCGTCATGGGAATGGACACTTACGAGTCAGACAGGTACTATGCTGGTTATACTCCATACTATCCAAGCTACATAGAAGACAATCATAATGGTCTAGGTCAACCCGGGCTTGCTCAAGGTCATAGGATCATCTACGAAAAGGCTGAAGCACAGGTTAAGTACAACCAATTGCGCAAGAGGATTCGTGAATGTGAAAGTGCGCACCGTGAAATTCAAGAGGCCAACCAATAGCTGATTGAATAATGGAAAGATATGGCTGTCAGTGCCAACAAACGACTGGGGTACTTAAAGCAAGGTTTAGTATAGCTGGAAAGGAAATTCTCCAGAAGGATCGAGGACTGCCAGGATGCCGAGGGAAATCAAAACGGGCATCTAGCCAGAACCTACTTGCTGCTTCGTGAGCTAGTGCAACTATTCGATCGAGGCAAAGATGCCGAGTCTGGGGAAGGTTCTTCTGGGACCAAATAGATAGTAATTTACCTTTTCGTTGATGATTGTAATAAGCCCAATGGCCATTACTGACATTTTATTCTTGTTGTTTAGTGCCGTTTTGAGGTTTGCCTTATTTGCTATCAATAAAATGAGGCATTTAGCATTATAAGTTCTCCAAGTCAATTTGTCGCTAGGCCTACCTCGGGCAGAACGAGGTTCCTAAATTAGGACACGGTCTACATTTTTGCACTATGTGTTTAAATATCGCAACATCTTCTCTTATAATCCTCACTAACTTGCTACCTTGTTTCATTTTGCTTTGTTTATTCCCATCCCCAAAGGTTAGTTCATGCACTCTGGATCGTCATCATACTTCACAAGATCCAAGGGCCCTCCACCTACTCCTCCTCCTAGTCCTATCAGAAACAGGAATAGGGGAAAAATGGATGATTTGAGCAAGAACAGAAAGTAGAATTCAGTTGAACGGGTAGAGGTTACTCAGGGTATTCAGGTTTCCAAGGAAAGTGCCTATCTTTTCGAGCTGAAGTTGTTAAATTTCAAGAAGAACTCGACCAAGTTCGAAACATGACAAGCTTATAATTTTCCCTCACCACCCCAGACGTCAGTTTCCTAAACGCTCAAAACCCCCACACCTCCACAAAACATTCCAAAATCACAAAACCACTCCACTCCTCACCACCTCTGCAACACTTGCCACACATCTAACAATACTCCACTGCTCATCCCAGAACCTGTGAACTCCACAAATGACCATTTTTACCCTCACCACAACACCCCTATCTATGTGGAAACTATGTCGCATCCTACTCAACCCATTTAAAACACACCCGAGTTTGAGGATAAAATCTCGCTTATCAGGAATCTGGAAGAACTCAAGAAGCTGACTAGCAGAATTCAGAGCGTCGAGGGAAGTAAGGGGATTGAAGGGTTAAACTACAAAGACCTTTGCATTCAACCCAATGTCGAACTGCCTGAGGGGTACAAACCTCCTAAGTTCAAGATGTTTGACGGTACAAGGGATTCGAGAGTTCATCTAAGAACATACTGCGACAAACTGGTCAGAGTAGGGAAGGACGAGCAGATTCTCATGAAGCTCTTCATGAGTCTAAAAGGAGATGCTCTATCTTGGTACATCATCCAAGACCCTAAGAAGTGGTCAAATTGGGTAAGTATGGCATTCGATTTCATGGATAGGTTCAGATTCAACACAAAAATTGCGCCAGATGTGTTCTACATCCAGAACCTAAAGAAGAAACCTATGGAAACATTCTGCGGATATGCTAATTGTTGGAGATCAGAAGCTGCTAATATCTGACTGGCATTAGAAGAAGAACAAATGAACAGGTTTTTCGTTCGAGCTCAAGACCCACAGTACGATGAAAGGTTGATGCTGATTCAAAGCCTCAAATTTTCTGACATCATCAAGCTATGTGAGAGGATCGAGGAAGGTATAAAATATGGTATAGACACAAACTTTGAAGCTTTACAGGCTACCCACAAGGCTCTAAAGTCTGGTGGCACGTCCAAGAAAAGGGACGCGAGCTCCGTGATGGTTGCACAGAGAACAAAGTCCCCAATCAAATACCAAACCTACCCAAAATTTCCACTTACATATCAACCTACCCCAAATTACCAATCACATCTACCTCCCGCATACCAACCCACTTCACTCAAATACTTCCAACCAACACATGTTTACCAAACCTACAATACTCAACCACGTCACTATCAATCACCTCCCTCACATCTAAACTTCCCTAGACCTCGACTAAATTTCGATCACAGAACCCTCAAACAGTATATTGTCATTTTTGAACCAATTGAATAGTTGTACGAAAGACTCAAAGCTCTTGGTTATGTCAACCCTATCCCTTCCATAACTCCAAAAAACCCTTCCTGATGGGTCAACCCAAATAAAACTTGTACATACCATTCTGGAATCAAATGGCACACTATTGACGAGTGCCACACCCTGAAGGATAAGATCTAGGCTTTGATTCACAACAAGATTATCGTGGCAAAAGAGACAGCCCCGAATGTCCACAATAACCTACTACCAAAACACAAGTGTGGAGGTGTTCATATGATTGAGATAAAGGATGATTGGGATCCCAAGGGATCAATCAGTTTGGTCACAGAAGGTGACGATCCAAAGAAGCCAACAGTCACCCTTAATCTAATTGTAGTCCAAATTCAGCCTTCGGAAGATGCCGAGGTGAACATGTCCATACCACTTGAGTTTGAAACACCGGCTTCTGCAAATGTGCTAGCACCAATTGAGGTCAAGTTTGGGTCCCCGAAGGCGCCTGCACCATTTTATGTTGTTGTAGTACCTTCCAAAGCAAGGGTGCCCGTTTCGATATCAATGACACCAGTAACCCCATTCCAGATGAAAGTCGTACCATGGAACTACACATCCGAGGTAATAAGAAAAGGGAAAGCCAAGTTCAGGGAGGTAGTTGCAGTGCAGGGTATGACAAGGACCGGCAAGTTACACTCTAGAACACTTGGATGAGTCAAGGAAGCAGGCCTTTGGTCGACAAACCATCATCGAAACTGGGTTCAATGATCTCTGGAGGAAGATACGAGCAAAGGAATACTCAGTCATTGATCAACTGAACAAAATGTCGACACTGGTTTCTATCCTTGCTTTGCTATAGAGTTCTAATGCACACAAGAATGCCTCGTAAGGAGTGCTGAATGAGGCATATGTACAAAGAAACATCACCGGAGAAGAAACAACAAACATAGTGGGGTAGGTATTGGGGAGTAATAAGATTACTTTCCATGAAGATGAGTTCCTACCAGAAGGTTTGAGTCACAACCAGGCATTGCACATCACCGTGCAGTGCGAGGATTATTTTATCACCCGGATCCTGGTCGATGGCGGGTCTAGTCTCAACATATGTTCGTTGGTGACACCCAGGACATTGGGGAAAGGGCTACATGAAATCAAAGATGGGGCTATCAACGTTAAGGCTTTCGACGAGTCTCAGAGGTCTACCATTGGGAAAATTAACCTGTGTCTACAAATGGTCCCACTTGGTTTGATGTTGATTTTCAAGTAATAGACGTACCATCATCTTACAACTTGATTTTGGGATGGCCTTGGATTCATGTCGCTGGGGCTGTAGCATCAACCCTTCATCAGGCAGTGAAGTTTGAGTGGAATCACCAAGAGGTAATTTCAAGGCGACGGTAGCAATCCCATATACAGTTGCCAAACCATTCCGGCTACCGGGGGGAAGGAAGATAGGTGGAGAAACTTACCACCACATCGAATGAGTCAATGCCATCGAGAAGGATAAGCGGTGGGATAACGAAATTGATAGCATACTAAACTAGAGTGGGTGTGAGCCTGGCAAGGGACTCGATAAGAATATCCAAGGAATCGTAAGCCCATCAAGCTCAAGAAACATGGCACCACTTTCGGATTGGGGTATGAGTATAGTTGGGATGAATTCAACCACTTGTCGCCACCATAGCGCGGTCCTTAATACCCGCTGGAGCAGCCAATGCCACGTTTTGAGTAGACCTTCCAACCGACCGAAGTAATCTATGGGTCAGAAGAAGAAGAAGCCCTAGCATCAATGAGGAATTTGTTCCTGAAAGACAATGATATGGATTGCTATGTCATTTTGAGGAGGAGGGGGAGGAAGGACCTTATATACAAACCGTAAGAAGAGGAGCACGACTCAACAACTGGACAATCAGAACCACCAGAGCCTGGTGTGCCTCGGGTAGCAAGGCTGAACAAGCACCATGCACTATTTTATTTTACTAGTTTACTTTCCTTTTGCACTTCTGTTTTTGCAAGAAAGAGATCCAATGTTCAAAACATTTATGGAATTTATCAAAAGCACTTCAGTTTTCTTATAAATCTTACTCCTATTACTTTCTCTCATTTACTATATTTACATTATTAATATTACTTATCTTGATGAACCAGCAACTGTGACATGCAACGAGACAATGCAACAAACAAACATAGACTCAAAGGAAGATGATATACCAGATGAGATTGTTAAAGATGTTGAGAATTTTGAGAATCGACCTATGTCCAATTTGAATGAGACTGAGGTTATCAACTTGGGAGATGTAGAAAATGTTAAAGAAACTCGCATCAGTGTTCATCTATCACCATCAGAAAAGGAAGAGTACACAAAATTTGTAGAGGAATATGAGGACACATTTGCCTAGTCATACGATGACATGACTGGTTTGAGTACATCTATTGTTGCACACAAACTGCCAACCAACCCTACATGTCCACCGGTAAAGCAGAAGCTCAGAAAATTCAAACCTGACATGAGTTTGAAAATCAAGGGGGGAGTCATTAAGCAAGTCAAAGCTAAGGTTCTCAGGGTAGTAGAATATCTGACATGGTTAGCCAATATTGTGCCAGTACCGAAGAAGGATAGGAAGGTTAGAGTCTATGTCGACTACGGGATCTCAACCGGGCCAGTCCAAAAGACAACTTCCCCTTGCCAAATATACACATCCTGATTGAAAACTATGCGAAGCATGAACTGCAGTGGTTTGTTGATTGTTTCGCTGGTTACCATCAGATATGGATGGATGAAGAAGATGTTGAGAAAATGGCTTTTATTATGCCGAGGGGGATGTATTGCTACAAGATGATGCCATTTGGGCTAATGAATGTTGGGGCCACTTACATGAGGGCCATGACTATCATTTTTCATGATATGATACATAAAGAGATCGAGGTGTATGTAGATGATGTCATCATCAAATTCAAGAAAGCCACTTATCACATGGAAGATTTGAGGAAGTTCTTCAACGGACTAAGAAGGTACAATCTGAAACTAAATCCCGCCAAATATGCATTTGGGGTTCCTACCAGAACACGGCTTGGGTTTATTGTAAGTCTCCGAGGGATAGAACTGGATCCATCAAAGGTCAAAGCAATCCAAGAATTTCCACCGCTGAAAAACAAGAAAGAAGTAATGAGTTTCTTTGGGAGACATAACTACATTAGCCGGTTCATAGCACAATCTACTGTCATTTATGAGCCAATATTCAAGATGTTGAAGAAGGGCGCTACCAAATGGCTGATAATTGTTCTTCGACAGAATGAAGGAGTACCTGTCCACACCACTAGTTTTGGTCCTGCTCGAGCCGGCAGACCTCTGTTGCTCTACCTTGCAATATTAGATGGAGCATTCGGTTGTATCCAGGGGAAGCATGATGAAATAGGGAGAAAGGAGCAGGCCCTCTATTATCTCAGTAAGAAGTTCACCCTATACGCGGCCATGAATTCTCTATTGGAACACACCGGTTGTTCTCTGAATTGGGTAGCTCAGAAGCTGATGCACTATTTTGTGAATATACTACATATTTCATATCAAGGATGGATCCTTTGAAGTACATCTTCCAGAAGCCCATGCCCACTGGCAAGCTAGCCAAGTGGCAAATCCTGTTGAGTGAATTTGACATTGTCTACGGGACTCAGAAGACAGTCAAGGGACAAGCACTAGGAGATCACCTTGCGGAAAATCCTGTGGACGGAGAATACGAACCCCTAAAGACGTATTTTCCTGATGAAGAGGTATCCTTCATAGGAGAAGACGTTGCAGAATCCTATGATGGTTGGAGGATGTTTTTTGATGGAGCCGCGAATTTCAAAGGGGTAGGCATAGGAGTAGTCCTAGTGTCAGAAACCGGCCAGCATTATCCGGTATCCACCAAGCTCAGTTTCCCCTGCACTAACGATATGGCAGAGTATGAAGCCTGAATCTTGGGGCTCAAGATGGCCATTGACATGAACATTCAAGAGTTGCTAGTGATTGGAGATTCAGAATTGCTTATACATCAGGTCTGAGAAGAATGGGCAACCAAGAACTTCAAGATACTTCTATACCTGCATCATGTACAGGAGTTGAGAAAGAGGTTCACAAAGACGGAATTCCAACATGTTCCCCGAGTCTGGAATGAGTTCGCCGATGCATTGGCCACCCTGACCTCTATGATATAACATTCGGATAAGAATTTCATTGATCCTATACCCGTGAAGGTCTACGGTCATCAAGCTTATTGTGCTCATGTCGAGAAAGAAGCAGATGGAGAACCTTGGTTTCATGATATCAAGGAATATTTGGCTAAAGAAGAATATCCCGAGCTCGCAAATGCTACTCAGAAGCGCACACTTCGGATATTGTCTAACAATTTCTTTCACGGAGGAGGAATCCTCTATAGGAAGACTCCAAATTTGGGATTACTAAGGTGTGTCGACATAAGGGAAGCGTCCAAACTGTTAGAGGAAATTCATTCCAGGACCTGTGGTCCGCATATGAACGATTTTGTCTTATCCAAAAAGATACTCCTTGCTGGTTACTTTTGGATGACTATGGGAACAGACTGTGTCCAGTACGTCCAAAGATGTCACCGCTGTGAGATACATGATGATATGATAAAGGTGCCTTTAAATGAGCTTTTGCAACAATATCGCCATGGTTGTTTGCCAAATAGGGGGTGGATGTTATCGGACAAATCGAACCTACCGCATCAAATTGGCACAATTTTATCCTAGTAGCAATTGACTATTTCACCAAATGGGTTGAAGCAGTATCTTACATAGCCGTGACCAAGAAAATCGTGACAGACATTGTCCGCGACCGTATCGTTTGTCGATTCAAAATTCCAGAGTCAATCATTACTGATAATGGCTCCAAACCTCAACAGTGATTTGATGAAAGCCATGTGTACAACCTTCAAGATCAAACACAAGAATTCTATAGTCTACAGACCTCAGATGAATGGAGTTGTAGAACCCGCCAATAAGAATATCAAGAAGATACTAAGGAAAATATTAGAAAAGCATAATTAGTGGCATGAGAAGTTATCATTTGCTTTATTGGGGTACCGTACCACAGTCTGCACATCAACTGGGGCAACTCCGTACATGCTTATTTACAATACAAAAGCGGTTATTCCCGCCATGGTAGAAATTCCTTCCTTGAGAATCACACAGGAAGTAGAGCTCGACGATGCAGAGTGGGTGAAGAGTCGTTGCGAGCAGCTGGCTCTTATAGATGGGAAGAGAATGAATACAATTTTCCATGGTCAGCTTTATCAAAGCAGAATGTCTAAATCTTTCAACAAGAGAGTCAAACCAAGACGGTTCACACTGTGGCAGCTGGTGTTAAAAAGGATCTTTCCATATCAAGATGAAGCCAAAATTAAGTTCTCTCCCAACTGGAAATGCCCATATATGATTCACCAGGTTCTAATAGGAGGAGCCCTTGTACTTGTAGAAATGGACGTAGAAGTTTGGACAAAACCAATGAATTCAGATGCAGTCAAGCGATACTATGTGTAACCATTTATGATTTCCTTATGGAATTTGAACTACGTCTGACTTAATTTCCATTTAAGAGGGTATACGTAGGCAGTCTTATGGTTTCGATCACAATTCAACAAAATTTTCATTTTCCCTTCACTTGGAAATTAGGGCAGAATTTTGAGGAGGACCCTCAAAATTTTGAAGTAGTTTCAATCGATCATCGCAAGCAGCCGTCAGATGCACCAGCCTAGTAAACTGGGGCATAATTTTGAGGAGGACCCTCAAACTTTCAGAGAAAGAGAGGTTGCAATGTCTTAAACCGCGTTGCAGTCGTTGGTTTATTTAAAGGAAACTATTCTTAATTATTTATTTATGCTATATTTTTACTAAATCATGCATGTCTGTTACCAAAGTTGTTTTGTTTAGCAATGCTACCCTAACGATACATACAATATCACCATATCATAATCAAACGGATCAAGCAGAGCCAGTGGGGACACGAACTAACCTTTACCCTTTACAAAACTCACAATTTTTTCTTTGGATGCAGGAACTCCAAGTCGTATATTATGCAATCAGGAACACAACTCTCAGAACCATTGCACCTATTCGCAACTGCTATCTGCATACAATATCCCCAGCTGCCTCAATATCACAATCAGCTACCAATAGTCAGCTAAGAATTTTTTGTCACCATTCGCCTTGTATCCCTTGCATAAGGCTACTATTCTGCCTTCCGAGGTTAAGCTCTACCTCCACCTGCATTCCTGCATTGCCAAGGCTACTATTCTGCCGTTCGAGGTTAAGCTCTACCTCCACCTACATTCCTACATTGCATAAGGCTACTATTCTGCCTTCCGAGACTAAACACTATCTCCACTTACTTTCCTGCATTGCATAAGGCTACTATTCTTCCTTCCGAGACTAAGCTCTCTCTCCATCTGCATATCTTGAATTGCATAAAGCTACTATTTTGCTTTCCAAGACTAAGCTCCTTCTCCACCTGCATTCCTGCATTGCATAAGGCTACTATTCTACCTTTCGAGGTTAAGCTCTACCTCCATATGCATTCTTTCATTGCATAAGGCCACCATTCTGCCTTCTGAGACTAAGAATTGTCTCCATCTACATGGCTGAAATATCGCCACTTTACTTTTGCACCTGCATGGCTGAAATATCGCCACCTGTATTTACATCTTGCATCAGCTGAAACATCGCCACTTTATTTCCTTGCATCGACTGAAAAATCGCCACTTTTATTTACCTCCTGCATCGGCTGAAAGATCACCACCTCAGAAACAGAGGACGGCCAACCTTTTCAAACCAATTTACCCGATCAAAATTGACCATCATATCTTTACCCAACAACTATTTCATCCTTCCGGGTAAAGAGGAACAATTGTTGATACCCAATTTTTTCCTGTATATTTTTTATATACAAAACGCTTTCAAAATAATATTTATATGCATATATAAGCATGTGCAAATATTTTATTATTTTTCCATTTTTTAAATTTTTTAAACCAATTTATTGTTATTATAGCAATACAAAACAAATAAGTATTCCTCAAATTATTATTTTGGTGATTAACTCATGTTATTCTTATATCTATGCCAATATGTAGCGATGGTAATTTTTGCACATTTTTATAAACTGATTTGGTAATTTTAAGCTAAAATTGCACTATAATTGCAATTTTAGCATGTTTTAAGATTTAATTATGTTTATAATTACAAAATAAGTTCCAGTATTTTTAATATAGTATTTACATATTATTAATGGATTTAGTACTTTTAATTGTTTTTAAAAAATTATTTTTTTATTATAAAAAATAAATTAGGGAAAAGTGGCTATTTAAATGCTGGCCAGATTTTATGTCAATTATAGCCTAAATCAACCCTTATTTAAACCCCAATATCAAAACCCCGTTACCCGACCTAGATCCTAAGTTCACCCGACCCACGACCCACTCAAATAACCCGCCCGTACCATTTCTTTTAATCCCAAACGTTGATCTAACAGATCAACGGCTCACACTCATTCTTTCCTTTTTTAATTATACAAACCCCACCAACCTTAAAATCAATTCTCTCAATCAGCCTCCTTTGAACACCTTCGTCTCTCAAACTCTCTCGAACATTCTTGGAACCCTAATAGTCTCCTATCGTCTTCAACTGTGAAACCCACCGGAGACTATGGCTTCTCAGGCAATGGGGTGCAATACTCACCTCCTACTACTTTTGTGTGCTCAATGCTTGAAGATTCAAGACCATGCCTAGAAGTTCTTCATCCAGACCTTTGTCGGCTTGAAGTTTTCAGGCCATCGCCGGCCTTGCTTCGGCATACTTTTGTCTTCTGAGCCTAATTCTTGCTTCTCCGACTCCGATCAGTGACCTTTTTAAAGCCTTTCTCATTTTAGGGCTCTTGTGAAACCCCTCGAGGTCTTTCTCCAATCTTTCTAGATTTGTTGTGTCTCTATGCTCTATTTGTGCTTTCAAATATTCTCCTGACTCCTCTTTCAAAAAACTACTTTCAAAATTTTATTTTTTTCGATCTAAGGTTTTTCTAGAAGTGTTTAACTATTTTTATGATTTTTCTTTGTCGTTTATGTGTATTTGTCTCTATTGTGTTCTTGTAGCATGTTCTTGTATGATTTTCTTGCTATGTTTTCCTATATTATGGTCTCTCAAGATTCTACTATGCTCGTGTCCCTCTGTTGTGTTTTCTATATCCCGTTCTTCCATTATATTTTTATGTTTTCTCTCTATCATGCTCTTATATGTTTATCCTATTGTGTTTCCTTATATGTCACTTTGTTATGCTTTCCGGTGTTCTTGTGTTCTGCTACTGTATTTTTTTACTAAGTGCTTAAGTCTCTTTGTTTCTCTTCTACTGAACCTTGTATTAAGTCCCTTCTAAATGGATTTTTCTCTTGTTTCTCTTCTACTATCATGTTGTTATCTCTGTTTTCTTTAAACCTTCTACTCTGTTTGCATGTGTTCTCATGAGTTTCTGAAGGAAACTTTTGAGCCTGTTTCGACTACTTGCTTCCTCATCTCTATATTTGATTCAAGGTGAAAACCCTAGAATTTAGGGGTTCTACCGAGGTTTGGACATATGATTGAACTAGAGTTCTATTTTAGAACCCTTGACTCTCTCAGAATAACTTTTGAATTTTTTAACTAATTCTGGACTTCTTTGCTCAAATACAACTCTGAACTTTTAAATTTCTTCTACACTAGACTCTTCTCTTGATTAGCTTGCCAGTCCTTTCATTTTTAAGCGTGTCTGTATGCTTTATATGTGTGAAAAATCTTTCTTCAAAGAGGTTTTCTAACTAGTGATTGATTCAAAATATCCTTTCTAAAAGGTCTGATTGATTGTTACTGATGCTCCTTAAGTTAAAACCTTTTTCCACCTTTCAAGCTTGGTTCATTCATACCAAATCTTTGTATTTCTGATTTCATGGCTGTTAATTGATTCTCTTTCCATAAATTGTGCAACCGTGTGTTTTAGAAATTTTTTCCTTAAATAGCCTTTGTGTATTTTCCCCTAATTTACTATTTTGCATAAAGCTTTTATTTAAAACCCTTTCTTTAAATGGTTCTACCCGTTTGAATCTGAATCCCTTAATTAAGGGAAACCTTGTGTAATTGATTCACAATCAGTTTTCAATTATTCTCTTACCTTATTTGAACATGACATTCACACTATAAATACATGACCTTCTTAACACAAAGCATACACGATTAACACACTTTAGACTTCACAATCTCACAATCTCGCACACTTAAAGTATTATGTCTTCCTGTTTGCACTTTGGCTTTTGCAAGACTAATGCTCTTCTTACTTGATTCTTGGAAACTGGTACGTTCTAATTTGATTTTTCTTTTGCCTCATCCCTATGTTTATGCTTTACAGCTTCGTTATTGGATTACCTCGCTCTTATCATAAGTTTGACTCCATCTGGGTGATAATTGATCGACTTACAAAATGTGCCCATTTTCTACCAGTTAAGACTACTTACACAGCTGAAGATTATGCGAAGTTATATATCAAGGAGATTGTTAGGCTTCATGGTGTACAGGTATCTATTATATCAGACTGAGAAGCTTAATTTACGGCTAACTTTTGGAGGTCTTTTCAGAAGGGTTTAGGCACACAAGTGAATCTCAGCACTGCATTTCACTCGCAAACTGACGGACAGTCTGAATGTACCATTCAAACACTGGAAGATATACTACGAGCATGTGTTCTAGATTTTAAGGTAAATTGGGATGACCATATTCCACTCATAGAATTCGCCTACAATAATAACTACCATTCCAGTAATAAAATAGCCCCATATGAGGCACTATACGGGAGAATATGTAGATCACCAGTTAAAAGGTTCGAAGTCGGTGATACAGAATTATATGGGCAAGATTGGATTCACCAAGCCATTAAGAAGGTGAAGGTGATACAGGAACGATTGAGGACGGCACAAAGCAAGCAAAAGTCTTATTTCGATGTCCGACGTCGTGATTTGGAATTTGAGCTTGGTGATTGGGTTTTCCTGAGGATTTCACCAATGAAGGGTGTTATGCGTTTTGAAAAGAAAGGTAAACTGAGTCCAAGGTATATCAGTCCGTATAAAATTCTTCAACGAATTGGACAAGTTGCTTATGAGTTGGAATTGCCATCCGAATTGGAAATTGTCCACCCGGTATTCCATATATCTATGTTGAGAAAATGTATTGGAGACCCTTCTTGAGTTGTCCCTATAAAAGATGTACAAGTTACAGAGGATCTATCATATGAAGAAGTTCCAGTGGCTATATTAGATCGACAAGTCCGCAAGCTGAGAACAAAAGATGTAGCTTCCGTTAAACTATCATGGAGGAACAAGAATATGGAAGAAATGACATGGGAAGCGGAAGAAGAGATGAAGTCTAAATACCCTCACCTATTACATAATGATGACAACAAGGATGTTGGTGGAACGCAGGATACACTGGAAAGATGAAACAGCTTTGTGAGGTAAGCAATAACTTGAGAACACTCTTCCTTGATAAAAAATGGTGATAAGCAAATAATGTACATTTCCATAATGCTTTGTGTAGCCTTGTGAGGCCATACGTTGGGCTTAACTGCTTGCAGATTTTCCTAGTGACCATTTTATAGGGGGAAAATTGACCGAAAATTTCCGTTGGAATCCATGATGATTTGGACTCCCCATAAACCCTTACATTCGAGGATGAATGTTACTAAGGGGGGAAGGTGTTAAAATCCATATTCACACGCATTAGTTCATGCCATACGTTAGTTAAGATAATTCCAAGAAGGAATTATTCTTGAGAAGATAAAAATTTAATCCTATTGATCTTAAGTGATACAAGGGTGTATAAGGGTGATTAACAAGTATTGGAAGTTAAGCGAATCAAGGATGTTGTAACTCGTATTTTCAGGTAAATCTAGAGGTGCTTAATACACTCAAAAGGTCATGCATTACGGTATTTGAATCATATAATATCCATATCATAAGTCTTGAAGTCAAACGAGTTATGAAACAAATGTCGACAAAAGTTGTCACTAAGGGTGTACATAGACCGGGTTGGTTCGGATTATACAATTACCAAACCAAACCAATTGTGTCGGTTTATTAAATCTAAAGACCAAACCAAACCAATAAATTCGGGTTTTTCAATATCTGTTTTTCTCGGGTTTTTTTTCGGGTTTTCGGGTTATTCGGGTTTTTCGGATTTTTTTCCGGTAAAATCTTCGTAGAACAAAATATATAACATACAAAATATTTCTTTAATCCTAGTAAGATACAACTATATAAAGTATTTTCAAGAAAATAATACAAAATATGAGACATGTCATGACTCATGACATTATCCTAAAATATTCAACAATAAAAAAATAATAAAATTATGTACTATAAATATTGCTAATTAAAAAGTCATAATAAAAATAAACATAATCTAAAAGCACTAATTCATGCTAAACTAGATAGACTAATAAGAGAGTATTAATTATATGCCTAAAAGCTAAAGAAAAATAAAAATAGGTTATGTATTTTTATCTAAATTATTGCAAAATGCAAAATAGATATTTAATATATTCCCCTCCGTAATATTGAATTGAATGTCTTTTGTTAGCATTGGTATTGATTGCTAGCATTATTTAATTTACTAATATTAATGGCTATAAAACTTATTGGAGCATTCAAAAGTTCTAAATCAAACCTTGAAATAATACCTTAAAAGATAAAATTATGAAATTTTTTAAGAAATATTTATAATTTACATTACAATAAGTATATTTATATATTAAATATATCTAAAATTTCTATATATTTAATGTCGGGTTGGTTTGGTTTCGGTTTGACTTTTTTTAGTTAAAATCAAACCAAACCAATTATGGTCGGATTTTTTTTCCAACACCAAACCAAGTCAAACCAAACCATAGTCGGGTTTTTTTCTCGGTTTGACATGGATTATCGGGTTGGTGCGGTTTATCGGTTTTCTTTGTGCACCCCTAGTTGTCACAACTTAGGTTCAAAATTTTACTTAAACATTTAGTCAAATGTTTCTAAGCTTTTCTCCCAATTTAGAAAGAATTACGAGGTGATCTACCCACAAAATGAAATATCAATGAGTATGGTTTCCAACGCATTAAACGGTTTGTAAATACGATCTCGGAGTATAGAGATATTCATATTTTTGCAAGCCTGCGCAGATTGGTAGATGACAAGTAGGTGCATCACCTACTTGCAAAAATGATAGGCCAAAATTAAAAGACCTAAATCGGCCAACAGAGGACTTTTTAGGGGTTATGAACTCACTTATTTCACCCGTATTTCATACCCTCAAAACCAAATTTAACTCCTGCAACTCCTTCCCAAAAATCCCACACAAACCCTAATCGATTTTCCCTCTCTTTCAAGTTCTATTTGAAGGTAAAACCTAGAGTTTGAAGAATCAAGGGAAGGGATGAGTTATGCAAAAAGTGTAAGTTACTTCCATCTTTCATATATTTTTCTCTGCGGTTAATTCATATTAATTCATTCTATACATGTAAGAACTCACGGGATAGTGATCGGAAGCCGTGAGTTCGAGTTATTCACTTGTAGCGGATTGTTTTGTGTTTATGTTGGTCTTCGTGTTTTACTATTGATTTGTGGAGTTTTGGAGGTGGAAGGGTGTGGAGAAACACCATATATGTAGGGTTGTGGGCTGATAATTATTCGTAATATTTCCAGGTCGTTTGACACGACTATGGTGGTCGTAGTACGTAGGAAGGGATTAGGTTGTGCCTAGACTGTTTTGGGAGGCTCAATATGATTATTATTGATGTTTTTTGGACTGTTTGGTGATTGTTTGAAATTGTGTGAAGTCATATATATAGGGGGTTCTGTCCGTTTCATTGTAAAATTGTTATGACGCTTAAATGATAACAATAGTATCGTTTTTTCTTATTGTAGACTAAGGAGTTGTGACAATTGCATAGCTTGATATTGGGGCAGTATATACAAGGTATGTGAGGCTATCCCTTTCCTTCTTTTGCACGAGCTTCCAAAGATACTCTACTCTTAAAAGCTAGTGGTACTTACATTGTTTCCCTCTTATGGAACGGTTGATGTTAATGTTGCTTCTCTTATTCTTAATGTTATCAATGTTGTTGGTACTTCCAAATTATTATAAGGTTCATAGTGAAGAGTTAGTCCTAATAACGTGTACAAAGGATACCGACCTTACGTCACTCCGAAAGGTCTAGAACGTGTTTCCATGAGTCGAGCATGCATTGTATATATGTATCTATTTTACTCTACCGAACCGCGCTATTGTCGGCCGGGTACGGCACCTATTGTGCAACCATTCATCAATTGGGTTTTACCGAGCTCCACGTAGCCAGGTACGATTCTATCGAGACTTATGATGGCCGCATACGTTTTTACCGAGCCTATTATGGCCGGGTACGATATGAGGATGATGATTCCTATAGAGGCATATGTTTTAAAAGTTTATGTATTTATACACATGTATCATGCATTTCATGTCAGTAGCCCTCAGAGGTACTCAGAGGTTACAGGTTGTATATTCTTTATTCCTGCTTACATTACTATTCGTATTTATGGTTCTCTGCCTTACATACTCAATATTTTATCTGTACTGACGTCCTTTTATTTGTGGATGTTGTATGTCGTGTTGTAGGTCCTGATAGACAGGCAGGTGCAGCTCCCCCACCACAGTAGGCTATCCAGTTCAGCGGTGATTGGCAAGATCCCTTCTTCAGACTTGTCGTGGTCTTGGTATGTATTTTTGATATGGACATTATGGGTATGTCGCGGCCCTGTTCCGGCAATATTGCAGCATTTATGTTCCGTTAGAGGCTCATAGACAGGTGTTGACTCATGTATAGTTGGTATGCCTTGTTGGCTGGTTTTTGTTGTATAGACTTTCATGGTAGCGTGGTAGCTCGTACCTTATACATAATTTTTTTTTATGGTCTGGTCATCCCATGTTAGGTATGTTCATGCCATCATATTTTATAGTTAGTTTTCCATGATCCTTGTCTACCATTTATATTGATTTTATCAGCCCTAGAAGATAATAAAGAAGGTTAGATAAAATGTACGTTGGTGCTTGGCAAGTATGGCCGGGTGCTAGTCATGGCCCTCCACTTTGGGTCGTGACACTCTTCCCCCAAAACTTGCTATATATGTTTTGTTTTTTGCCTTAGTATTTTAACCATTTGAAACCACAAACAAGCCAATGCCTCCTCCATTTAGGACTAGCAATCCCAAATACCTCCGGAATTGATAGGATCGGGACAGGTAATGGCATGTAATAGGTAAACGAGACCATTCCGCGCTTTAATACCTTAACATGTAGGAAAAGGTACATATGGATATGATGACCATTGTACTAATAACACGTGTAGACCCTATTCCAAGGAGTGATTACAGGGTATTCCATTAACGTGATCTATATTATTCATAAACCTAGGACCTCCCTCCTTCCCTTTACTTGGTTATTTTCATAATTAAAAAATTGCTCAACTTTCAGCTTCTTTAACTTCTTTTGCTTTAATTGCTTGCAACAATTATGTAAAAAACCCCTTCCCTTTACTTATTTATTTTCAAGACATTAAAACTGCTTTTTTCCCAAACTTCAACTTCTTTAACTTCTTTGCTTGCAACCATTATGTGAAAACTATCCTGCATCTGTAATTCTTGCTTATTTACTTGCACTTAAAGTCACAATTATAGCATGGCTGGGAACCGCACTAATGGATCTCGAGGGGTGCCAAACACCTTCCCTTAGATATAATTTCAAGCCTTTACCCGTTCTCCAGTTTTCTAAATCAAAATTTCTCTTTTTTAGTGTCCGAATGCACTTAATCCTTAGGCGGAGACTCTTCAATTCATACCCAACTCCCAAAAGGGGTCCGGGAATTTCCTCGAATTCGTGGTGTCCAACTGGGGAATCGAGATCAATCCTAAAAAAATCAAAGCAATATGAGACATCACCGCAGTGGGAAATGTCAAGGGCGTTGAGAGGTTAACCGGGGTATTGCCGCCCTTGTCCGATTTATATCAAGGTCCTCCAATAAAAAACATTGGTTCTTCTCATTGAAGAAAAAGAATAACTTTTCATGGACCTTGAAGTACCATCAAGCTTTGGAAGAACTCAAATGGTACCTTTCCAGTCCACCATCGCTTCATACCCCAAAGACAGACGAGCAGGTGTACTTGTACTTAGCGGTATCTGAGATAGCGGTAAGTAGAGTCATAGTCTGAGAAGAGGAAGGTACATAATTTCCTAACTACTGTATTAGCAGGACTCTAGGCCAGGCCAAAACAAGGTATCCTCACCTAGAGTAATTGATGCTCGCTTTGTTAAGCGCCTCCAGGAAGTTAAAGCCGTATTTTCAATGCCATCCGATATATGTCGTTACTATTTATCCATTGAGAAACATAATGCACAAACCCGAGATCTATGGATGATTAGCCAAGTGGACCATGGAAATTAGTGGGTATTATATCAAATATCGACCCCGAATGCCATCAAATCTCAATTTTTGGCAAATTTCATTGTTGACTTCATGCCGGCCGTAATAGCCAAAGTCATAAGGAAATTATTTTTGAACTCGGGAATTTCCTCGGGGATTAGGATCCTCTTTACGGATGGTTCGTGGGACGCAAAAGTTTTGTACTTGGCATTGTATTGAATCCACCCATAGGTAACGTAGTTAAACAATCTATCAGAACTGTGAAATTGACTACTAATAAGGTCGAGTATGAGGCCATAATTACAGGTCTTGAATTGTCTAAAAGCTTGGGGGCCAAAGTGATCGAAGCCAAATGTGATTCCCTCCTTATGGTAAATCAAGTAAATGAGTCATTTGAATTAAAAGAGGAATGGATGTGAAGATACTTGCATAAACTATAGGTAACGGTATACCGAGTCAAAGAATGGACACTACAACACGTGCCCCAGGATCAAAATAGCGAAGCCGGCGCTCTGGCTAACTCGGGGCCATCGATTGATAAAGATGAATTCAGTTTGGGGGTGTTCATGCAACTCATGTAATCAGTAGTGGAAGAAGGCTACACCGAGACAAACTCGATAAATTTAACCTTGGACTGGAGAAACAAGTATATAGACTACTTGAAGAATGGGAAGTTTCCCCATATCCCAAAGAATCGAGAGCTTTACACGCAAAGGTGTCAGGTTTAGCCTATTCCAAAGACAATACTTTGTTCAAGAGAACATTCCATGGCCCACTCGCCATATGCTTGGGACTAGTAGAAACCGAATAGGTTTTGAGGGAATTTCATGAAGGCACCTGTGAAAAACATTCAGGAGTAGAATCGTTGGTTCATAAGATAATCAGAGCTGGGTATTATTGAATCAACATGAAGAAAGATGCAAAGGAGTTCGTGTACAAATGCGACAGTTGTCATAGGCATGCATTGATGATCCATCGACTCTGTGAGTTACTACACTCGGTCATGTCACCCTGTACATTCATGAAATGGGAAATGGACAACGTCGGTCTCCTACCATGGGAACCTGAAAAGGCTCAATTCACACTATTTATGATAGACTATTTCTCTAAATGGTTGAAGCTTGAGCATTTGAGAAGGCCCGGGAAAAAGAAGTCACCGATTTGATTTAGGACCACATAATATGTCGGTTCAGTATGTCGTCCAAGATAGTATGTGATAAAGAGAAGTAGTTCATCGTCATCAAGGTAAGCAAATTTTTTGAGGACCATAAGATCAAGAAGATCTTGTCATCACCCTATCACCCTAGTGGTAACGGGCAGGTGGATTCGATGAACAAAATAATTCTTCAAAACGACAAGGAAAGGTTGGCCGATGCCAAAGAGAAACGGAAAGAAATCATGCCCGAAGTTTTGTGGGCATATCGCACAAACTCCAAATCTAGTACCTGGGCCGCTCTTCTTTCATTGGTTTACGGGGATGAAGAATAGATACTGGTTCAGGTGGGTTAATCGAGTCTCGGGTTCCGATATACGATCGAGGAATTGAACAGTGAGGCCATGAGCATGAGCTTAGACCTACTGGATAAAAAATACGAGGCCGCTCTAGTTCGGCTGAAAGTCTAAAATCATCGGATAGAAAGATATTATAGCCGAAGAGCCAACCTTCACCACCCAAGCATCATCGAACATGGACTCGATGGATGAAGGTGACCTTGAAATCTCTATATACCGGGCAGAGCAGAGTTAGAGTCTCGAAGGGTCTTGACCCCTATCTCTACATCGGCCTCCCACACCTGAGGGGGATCAGCCTCCATTGTCTCCCTCTTGAATGTTTCCGCTCTTCGAGGGAGGTAAGTTTACGGGACACAAAGATAACATCTTTCTCGGGCTCTTCCATGAGCCGAAAAAGCAATTTTCAGATCGTTACTCGGGAAACGGAGCCTTTCCTTGGCCTATGAGCCACTCTCTTTTTTGGCTTCACTGTGGGGCTCGGGTAGTCTGAAGCTTTGCTTTTCTTCTTCTTCTTCTTCTTTCCCCCGCTGCAATCCAGGGTTGCCCCAAAGCAGAGGGATCTACAAATGAGGGCATGTCCTTGTTTCCTTCTAAAGTCCTAAGTTTAATGGTTTTGGGCAAACATGCAAAACGAAATAGAGGAAATCATAATATGATGCAAAAAATAAGGGGAGCCTAATATTACTTTCGGGGGGAAGATCTTACTATGAGAATGGTCCTCCCATCAGCCCTTCAAGAGTTCACCCCATGTGTGCACGAAATAAAGCATCTGCGAACAAATGCCCTTGATCCACTCCTTGAACTGAAGGATAGAGTTTAGGACTCGAGCAATAGTTGCACCATCACCAACATTAGTATGAAAAAGGGGGATGACATAGATTAATGTTGAAATGGAGGCTATACTTTTGAGATGAATTCCATTTCTCGGTTAATGGCACGAACTCGGGGGAGATCAAGTTTTTGATCTTCACCCGAATGAAGCATCCGTGCCAGTTCCCATCCTAGTCCTCATCGATACCCGAGAATGGGATTTTGCTAGCCTGGTGTATGAGTTTTATTAGCTCCCCTTAGAAGATTCGGGGACTGTATATGTAGATTACGTGATCGATGGTAAGCCGATATGATTCAGTCTATCCATGAAATATCGAAGGAGGATTATGATCTTTCATAATGACGGATGGATTTGACCGAGGCATACTTTGTACCTTTTACAGAAGTCCAATTTAACCGGGTCCACCGATCCTAGTATGAAGGGACATGTAAGCACTTAGATACCTCTCCACATGGGTAGTAATGGCGTCCTCCGGCTCGGGGACTACTACGTCTTTACTTACCCAGTTATAGTCCTTTAAGACCTTAATTAGGACGTCTTTGGTGATGGAGCATATATACCTTGATACTCCTTCACTCTGACATTGCACCGACAAGGGTTTTTTCAACGTAAAGTCATAAGTGACCGATTATCCCCCCCCCCCCCCGATTACAGCAGTTTGTGTAAAGAAGAAGAAGAAGAAAAAGAGACTTTTTAGGGAACACATTCGGACGTTTAAGAGATTGTTATCTGGAGAAAGCATGACAAATGAAGAAAGATTACGAGATGAAAGATAAAGTGCACCGAGTTGGGTAGAAAATAAGTAAAAACTTGCAACTTACTAGGAAGTCTTGAAGAAAGAAGGTAAACATATGGGAGCATGAAGAAAGGTAGTGATAGCCTGAAAACTCAAAGGTAGAAGCTTGGTCAAAAGGTAAAATAAATGAAGTATGAAGGTATTTATAGAGGGTTCATGTTTCTTCGCATTCAAAGAAGATATGTTCGTGGCTGACACGTGTTCGAAGTCATAGTGACGCGACTGACGAGATGTTTTAGATTCTTTATCATTTCTGTCACGGCGTATTGAAGAATGAATCGAAGTTCATATATCGTTTCTCATTGTTTCGGTAAATCTACTCTTTGAGAAATGAGGAACTATCTGTATATGGGTGAAACTAAGCTCGCTAGACACCTCGGTTCTCGGTAAAACAAATAGAATAGAGACTAGCCGTAAGGAATCAAATCGGGGTAAGGAGCCCCAACATATCAAGATTCGGGGGAAAAACCTACCTTGGAAGAACCAGGTGCCATGGACCCCAGGACCGATTTAAATCCCAAAGTCTTAGAGAGCTATGCCAGAAAATCACTCAGTGATAGCAAATGGCAGTGATGTCCTCGCTCAATTGGATGTCATGACGTAATTCTCAGCTCGTATCAGCAAAGGATCAATGATTATCAAGAAGAAGGATTTTTACTCTTTTTAGAATTGTACTTAGGCTAAAACTCCTTTACTATATAAAGGGGAATCTAACTATTCATAAAGGATCATTGTAACATGAGTATCAAAGAAATATACTCACATTTCCTCTGTGATTCAAAGTTCTTACTTATGTTCATCACTTCTTCGTTAGTGTGAGCTCGGGATCAGAGACATGCATTTCATTCAGATGTTACTGAGTCAGTGGACACTACCATTAATCGGTTTGGCAATTTTTTTAAATCCCTTATATGTTCAATCTAACATCATTTATCATTTGTTTGAATTAATCTGTATATCCTTAAAATCACTTATAAATTCAATTGGTATCCATTTTTTGGGGTAAACAAGCATATATTGCAACTACTGTTCTACAACTACTTAAATTTTATGGGTTTATTGATAAAGTTTTAATTATCACATTAGATAATGTTTTTGCTAACACCACTGTAGCAACTTGCCTAAAAGCTAGACTTTGTCCAATTAATCTAATATTTTTCATGTTAGATGTCAGTGTCATATTTTTAACTTGGTTGTAAAGATGGTACTAATTTATTTTCTGGCGTTTATGGTAAAGAATAACATGCTTGCAGCTATATTTTTCGTGCTAATAAAGTGAGTAGAATTTGTGAGTTCAAACCACACTGTGCATATGCTGACCTTCCAATAGAAAAATACCAAAAGATATTTGTACTAGGTGGAATTCCACTTATGAAATGCTTAAATTTTCTTATGATTATCGGCGTCCTATACAAATGGTATTTAATATGCATAATTGTATCATCTCTAATCAAATTGTTGAGTATGATTGGGACGAGTTCACAGAGCTTACTAAATTCTTAAAAATATTTTATTATGCTAAAAAATATTTTTTTGGTATATATTATCCTAATGTTACATAAATATTAGGGAAAATGGTCTAAAATGCCCTTCAACTATCAGTGTAGGTCTAAAAATGCCCTCCATCCATCAATTGCGCAAAATATGCCCTTCCGTTAATGTTTTTGGCTCAACAATAGCCTTTGTTAATTTTTGTGGCTCAAAAATGCCCTTTGCGTTAACGAGGGACACCTGTCATCCTCTTGTTGGCTCATTCTAAATATTTCTTAATTTATTAAAAAAACTCATTATTCATACATGAAAAATAATTTTCTAAAGCAATTAAAAACGGATATTTTTCTCAGTATTTAGCAAAAAAATAAAAAAATTAAAATATTTTTTTCTAAAATACTTACAAAAATTTGTTAAATTTATTTTTTTTTGTAAAAACTCGAAAAAATCCTATTTTCTTTATTTTTTTGTAAAAAACTGGATTTTTTAAAAAAATTTATAAAAAAACTGTTTTACACTTTTTTAAAACTGGATTTTTTTTTGTAAAAACAGGTTTTTTTAAAACTGTATTTTTTTTTGTAAAATCTGTTTTTTAGAAAACTGTATTTTTTTAAAACTGGATTTTCTAAAACTCTGTTTTTAGAATTTGTTTTTTTACACTCGATTTTCTAAAAAACAGATTTTAAAAAATCTAGCTTTCTAAAAAAACAGATTTTACAAAAAAAAATACAGTTTCTAAAAATCTAGTTTACTAAAAAAATTCAATTTTTTAGAAAAAGTTTAAAACAGTTTTTAATAAAAACTAAAGAAAAAAGAATTTTTTCGAGTTTTTACAAAAACAAAATTAATAAATTTATTTAAGTATTTTAGAAAAAATATTTTAATTTTTATTTTATTTTTTTGCTAAATACTGGGAAAAATCCCTTTTTAATTGCTTTAGAAAATTATTTTTCATATATGAATAATGAGTTTTTTTAATAAATTAAGAAATATTTAGAATGAGCCAACAAGAGGATGACACGTGTCCCTCCGTTAACGCAAAGGGCATTTTTGAGCGAGAAAAATTAACAAAGGCTATTGTTGAGCCGGAAACATTTACCGAAGGGCATTATTTTGCTCAATAGATGGACGGAGGGCAATTTTAGACCTACGCTGATAGTTGAAGGGCATTTTAGACCCTTCTCCCTAAATATTATGGTACATCTGTAAATTTTTGTTATATTTGGTAAGTATAAAATAAATCCAACTTATGCACCGGCTGTTAATGAAATAATTGCAAAATTTAAATATTATTTTTTTCCTATTCCCAAAGTTTATTTAATTTTTACTCTACTTAACTCATCTTTAAAATTAAGAGGTGCAAATGGACTTGTAGTAAAATTGATGAGAATTAAAAATTAAAGAAAATGAACAACCATCTCACGAAGACTGCAAAGCTAGCATATATTCTTATGCTAGATCAATGTTTGATGGTCATAAGTGTATGGCAACAACAAGTGGCGAAAATTTTTCTACTACTTCTAAGGCTAGAGTAGAAGCTCTATGTGAAGGTACGGAGAATATAATAGGTTTTGATTCCTCTATTTGATGTTAAACTTGATTCTTATATTAATTAGAGATTTGAATGTATTAAAGACGAAGACATAAACAAATAATATTTGGCATCGTGGAGGGAATGTGGCAAGGCATTTCGAATACTTTCAATAATTGACCGAAATATACTGGCTATTCAAGCATCAACCGTAGTATAGGAGAGTGCTTTAAAGCGGAAAATTTTTAAATTGGAGATCACAGACATTCATTAGTGGATGACAGCCTAGAGATTTACGTCTTATACTGAGATTGGATTAGCCGAGAAAGAAGAATTCTTATTTTTGAAAAATTAACCACTAGGGAAGAAGAAAACTACAATGAGATACTTTGCACTGGGAGGGATGACGGTATGGAACTCATGGAACATCAAGTAACATTGTCAATTCTAGAATAATGTTCCATAGAAATGATAGATCAGTTAAAGCGAAGCTATATAGGAGCTGACAAATATTATTATGATAATTTGTAAGTATCTATTAAGAGGCTTATTTCAAACTGAACCCTTCCTACAAGGTGGCTGTATAGATTAGGTGCTCTTCGAAAGACATGTATTTGTATGTGAAATTTGAAACTTCTATTAATAAAATAAAAGGTTTTAGCCTTGATTTTTTTATGGATTGCCTTACTTAGTTACTTTATAGTTTGATATTATATAAATTAAATTACAAGTCTATTATAATAACTAAAATATTTCTTTATAGTATTTTATAATTCTATTAGTTTCTTTATAGTTTATTAAGTTTTAAGTTAATTAAAAAATTCAAAAAACTAGACCTTGAAAACTTTAAAAACTTAGTCATTATCAACTTTAACCAAAAAATCCCCATTGATATATATAAAAAATAGTTGTTACCAAATTTAATACTTAAATAGTTAAATGATTTTGTTTTAAAGATCACTTAGGGCCCACATCCTGTCCCGATCCATCCCGTTTGTTAATGGGATGAGATGGGCTTACCGGGTCATTCTGTTTAAGGACAATCTTGTTCAAAATCCGTCCTATCCTTTTTCGTTCCGATAATTTTGTCTCGTCCCATTCTGTTAAATATTCTTAATTTATATTAATATTTTTAAAGTTAATGGAAGTGTTGCAGTGTTCAAAGTGAATTGCAGGATTATTTGCACTAAACTTAGACACAATTTAGAAAAAAGTTACAAACCTAGCCATAAAAAAACAATGGCACTCAGACGTATATTTTCATAATCTAATTCTTCTTATAAGCTTCTTCACCAATATACTTCTTCTTCTTCTTCTTCTTTCATTTTTTTCATATATGAAGTTTAGTACAAATACAGTGCAATAGTTCGAATAACAACTATTACTGTTCTAACTTTAAATATATTATAATTTGTGTAAGTTTTTCAATGGTGGAGATATCAATCCCACACCTGAAGAAGATGGTGAAGGGACAAGAGGAGATTCGAAGGGTGGAAAATGGTGTGTATAGTATCCAAAAATAGTGTTGATAGGAAAACATCTTATATACATGAATTAGTAATGCAAGAATTTATAATATATTGATTATTTTATATATTGCATTTGGTTCTTTATACTAAAAATAAGATATATAGGATAAATTTAAATATGAATTATTTTTAAAAGCTTAATAGAATTGAAAAGTCTTAATTGCCATCTATAGCAGGTTTAAAGAAATACATCCATTGAAGCATGTTTGGTTTGATGTATAGAAAGAAATAATTATGTTTTGAGGGAGTTGTAATAGTTATTTGATGTTTGTTTTATACTTTCTTTTGATTTATAGCTATTTATCACTAATTGGTATAACTTTAAACCACTATCAACATGGAATAACTGGTACATCATAAAGTATCAAAATAACAAAACAGCCCTTGAGTTTATTCTAGAAAAGCTTATGAAGGTTATGCATCTAAGGGTATAATGGTAAATTTATTATATTTTATTTAATATATAAACAATAATATTTTGTATATTATTTTGACAATATTGGGCGTACGTAATGGGCTTACATAGTTTACTTTTACAAAAGTTGGCTCATTCTATACTCGGCCCAATTATTTACTATTTTGTTCCCATTCATTTTATTATCATTGTAATAAGATATAGAACAGAATTTTCTGAAAATAAGAAGTACCAATATTCTCTCTCTCTCTCTCTCTCTCTCTCTCTCTCTCTCTCTCTCTCTCTCTCTCTCTCTCTCTCTCTCTCTCTCTCTTTCTCTCTCTCTTTCTCTCCTTGTTACTATTAGGGTTCATCCCTTTTCATTTCTTCCAGAAAATATGAGGTAATATCTCACAATAATATGGTATCAGACCATAAAATCAATAGTTCTGGCTCCGCTCTTCTCATCGATAGAAGTTTTATAGGATTTCACTGGAGATTCTGTTCCTTCAAGTTTTGGTATTTCATTTATGTTGGGTATTCGATGATTTCTGGGCTTTTCAGTGTTTGTTTGTGATTTCTGCGGTGTTTCATTGACGTGTTTGGGTTGATATACAGTAGTGGTCGTATTTTGCTCGATCGACGGTCAGTTGCATATTATTGTTGGTTTCCTCAACCAAATTCAGGGCTTTTGCTCCTTTAGGTCGCAAAGGAGGACAGTAACCATTCTTATCATAGTAATATTGATCTAATTTTGCTCTACTTAGGATTTATCTGTAAATATTACAATTCTAGGTTTTTCGGTATTGGTAGTCCTGAAGTATGTTCATCTTCTACGATTGGGGGTTTTAATCAATTCATTATCCCTATCTCTCATCCCTTTTATGTACATCCCTTAGATAGCCCAAGCACTTATCCGGTATCTCCCCCATTTGATGGAACTGGTTTTGCCAATTGATGTAAGAACATGTTGACTGCACTTTCTGCCAAAAATAAGCTAGGTCTCATTACTGGTAGAATATTCAAACCACAATTTGATTCACCTTACTATCGATTTTGGGAAAGAAGCAATGACATGGTCATTGCATGGATAACTAATTCATTATCTAGGGACATATCTAATAGTGTCATGGGTTTTGATACTACTAAGGACATCTGGACTAATATAAATGAAAGATTTCGTACTTAAAATGGTTCCAAATACATCCAGATCCAAAGAGAACTTAGTACAGCCTCTCAAGGATCCTTAGATATTGCAACTTACTTCACTAAATTGAGAGGTCTCTGAGATGAACTTACCACTATTTATGTTGGAGCTGTGTGCTCTTGTGGTGCATTACCTAAGTTCATTGAGGAGAAGAAGATATATTAGTTCTTTAGTGGTGTAAATGAATCTTACTCCACCTATAAAGGTAATATTCTGATGATTCCATCCCTTACTCTATGCTTCAACATGATGAAAAACAGAAAGAGACTTCTACTCCCATTCCAAGATTTGCAAATGATTCTGTCTCATTTACTATTGCAACTGGTCCTATCAGCAACCATAAAGGTTACAATCAGAGGGTTTAGTTTGAGTCAAAGAAATTTCCTGGTCCTTCTCCTATGTAGTATGCAAATACTACAAGAAACCTGGACACGCCATTGATAAATGCTACATACTACATGATTTTCTATCAGATTTCAAGTTTACAAAAAGTAGGAGATCTGCGGCCTGTTCAGTTTGAAAGTCCTGGTGCAAGTTCTAGTTTTCTCAATCCTAGTCCTTCTAAAGTTGTTGCCCATGGGTTTACCAAGGAACAATACCAACATCTTATGTCCCTATGTGACGACCCAAAGGGTCATCACCTATTTTTTAATCGAATTCTGTGTCTTTGAGACCTTGAAAACCTCATTTAGGGTTGCCTCAAATCTTATATATGTTTTGAATCACTCCTGTAAAGTTTTGTTAAAAACGGACGTCGTTCGACACCATCAAGACCCTAATTGGGAAATTTTTGCTTAAAAGGGAGTTTTGAGAAATTTCATTGATCTTGAGGTTCAATTCGATATTCATGATGTTATATTGGTGATTTGATCCCACGAATATGTTTGTAAGATATTTTTGATGTTGTGTGTATACTTGGATTAGAGTTTCGAGGGCTCGGGTGAGCTTAGGGTAGGTTCTAGGATGCCTTAGACTTAAAAAGATCAGATGCTATAGGTTCAGGAAATTGACATGTCTCTGAACCCTCTTGCGCGGCCCCCGAGAAATCATATGCGGCCGCAGCCACCTTTGTGCGGTGTGCGGTGCGTGTTGTGCGACCGCGGTCGGCTTGGTGCGGTCCACGCTGGGCAATGATCCGCAGGTCTTCAGAAAGACTGTGCGGTCGCGGTACTTTTTGCACAGTCCGCATATGTAACTTCATAGGGGTATAAATACACATGAATTTCAGTTATTTTACACTTTTCACAACTCCAAAACATAATAGGCGATTTTTCAAACAACTCTTCTTCTCCAAAATGATTGGTAAGTGATTTCTAACTTATTTTCTTCACTCCTTAAAATCTTTTAACATGATTTCAACTTCAAATCAAAGATTTTCATGGAACAATTGGGTGTTTTGGGTAGAACCTAGGTTTTTTAAAAGATTGGGAGTTGGACCTTAGGTTCGATTTCAAAAAAAATTCATACATTTGGATTCATGGGGGACTGGGCAATCGGGTAATGATCCGAACCTCGAGTTTTGACCACGTGGGCCCGGGGCATTTCTGACCTTTTGGGATAAAACCTTGTAAAACTTATTCATGCATTGGGGTTGATTCATGTAGCATTTGTTAATGTGATAAGTAACTTATGACTAGATTCGAGTGAATTCGCGGTGGAACCGAGGGGTAAAGCTATAATTGAGGCTTGAGTTGAATTCAAGGCATTGAGGTAAGTGTTCGGTCTAACCTTAGCTTGAGGGATTAGGAGTTGAGTCTTATGTGCTAATTTCTCTTTTTTTAGTACGACGTATAGGCATGGTGACGAGTATCTATACGTTGATGTCAAACATGACTGTGAGTCCTAAGTTGGGAGTTGTTGTATTCTTAAATGACATCATGTATGCCTTATCCAATGCTTACCGTATTGGGAAAAGATTTGTTTATCCTTGTAGATCCTATTTATGATTGAGCATCTCCATTAATCAAACTGAGTTAAGGTTGGTTATAGCTGATTTTCCCTTGCCGGGATGATTGTTTCTAAATTGTTGTTCCCTTGCCGGGAAGTTATTATGTTACTTTGTTCCATTGCCGGGATTTCTTGTGATTATGTGATAACATGAAATAGGATCGGGTGGTATGCCTACCACAAAATATTGAAATGGGAGAGGGTGATACGTCTACCATAAGATATTGAAAAGGGAGCGGGTGGTATGGTTACCACAAGATATTGAAATGGAAGCGGGTGGTACGCCTACCATGAGATGTAATGAAATAGGATCAGGTGGTACGCCTACCACCAGATATGATGAATCGGATCGGGTGGTACGCGTACCACGAGATATAATTAAATGGTATCGGGTGGTACGCCTACCACGAGACTTGATAAAATGGGAGCGGGTGGTATGCACACCACGAGACTTGATGAAATGGGAGCGGGTTGTACGCCTACCACGAGATATGAGAAATGGGATCGGGTTATACGCGTGCAACAAGATTGAAACTGAAAGTTGTTTTTACTTCTCTTTATCTGCGCTAGAAGTTAAATTACAGTTTTTCCTTATGGTTCTTGATATACTGTTTATCTGTCATCCCCACAACATGTTCCTCTTCCCCGATTTTTAGTTCATATTACTTGTTTACTTTTTCGCCATATATTATAAAATTTTACCGGCTTATCTGGAGTCTGGTCCTAGCCTCGTCACTACTTCGCCGGGGTTAGGCCAGACACTTACCAGCACATGGGATCGATTGTGTTGGTGCTACACTCTGTGCTCTTTTGGACCCATGTGTCAGAGTAGCATTTGAGCAGCAGCATTAGATCGAGAGCCAGCCTTCAGTCCACCGAGACACAGAGGTAGTGTCGCAGACATCCGCATGCCAAAAGTCTCCTCTATCTTGCTTTTCATTTTGTTATCTCATGTATTCCGAGACAAACAATGTTATATTCTTTTCAAATGGTTTTGTGTAGTACTCTTTGTGGTTCGTGAGTATGTGACACCAGTGTTTGGGTAGAGATTATGTTGATTTTTCCGCATTATCGTTTAGATTCTTTAATTTAAGACTTTCGCTTATTTACTTTATTTCGTTGTTTCATGATATTACCGATAATGTCTACAAGGAGGGAATCAGTTATGAAAAAGGTAGTTAAAGGTTGGCTTTTCTAGCTCCCATTAGCAGGCGCCGTCACGACTCCTGAGGGTGGGAATTCCGGGTCGTGACACCCTACTTCAGAAAGTCAATCCATCTTCCCATCATGACAGCATTGCTATTGACAACACTGGATTTGCCAACTTTGCATGCGTATACAACCATCCTGAGGTCCATTCAGCTGCATTTCATGCATATGTAGCATCAAATTTAGGTAGAGATCCTTGGATCATTAACTCTGGTGCTACAAACCATATGACACCACACAAACCTCTCCTTTACAATCTCAAACCTTTAACCACACCTTTCCTAATAACTTTACCTAATCGATGTAAGGTAAAAGTCATATTTACCGGATCCCTATTTCTCAGTCCTGATATGACAATACACAATGTCCTCTTAGTTCCATCTTTTCACTTCAATTTGATTTCTGTGCACAAATCACTTCTCCAGTTCATATGCATTGCAGTTTTCACTATTTACAATTGTATTTTACAGGGCCCTTCTCTGAGGAGGCCTCTAGTAATTGGTAAGGCTGCAAATGGACTGTATTTTCTACATTGAGCTGGTAGATCCTCTCCTGTTTCTATTTCCAAGTTTGTTCCAGTTTCAATTCTATGCGTGTAATGTACCTAGTCAAGTTCCTTGGTCTACTTCGCATTATGTACTCTCTAGTTCACATTGTAATTCTTTTGTTGTTGCTAATAAAAATGATGTATTTTAACATCAAAGATTAGGTCATATTCCTTTTGCAAGAATGAAGTCTATCCTCTTTTTATCAGATAAGATTTCACCTAAACAACCATTTCTGTGTAATGTATTCCCTATGGCTAGACAACAGAGGTTACCTTTCCCTGCTAGCTCTGTCCATTCTGTTGTACCTTTTCAACTTGTCCACATTGATATTTGAGGTCCCTACAACACCCAAACATACAATGGCTTTAGGTATTTTCTTACTTTAGTTAATAACTTCACTAGAGTCACATGGACTCATCTTATGTCTTGTAAGAGTAATGTCCTTTCCATTCTTAAAGCTTCCTTCAGATGGTCAAAGTTCAATTTTAGTCCTCTATTCAATATTTTATATCTGATAATGCCTATGAACTTGGTAATAGTGTTGAAGCTTAGCAATTATTTACTGCTAATAGGATTCATCACCAAACAACCATTCCTCACACCCCCAACATAATGGTATCGTTGAAAGAAAACACAAACACATGTTAGAAGTCTCCAGAGCACTTTTATTCCAACCAAGATTTCCCCGCAAGTACTGAGGTGGGTGTGTTCTCACTACCACTAACCTTATTAACAGAATTCTTTCTCATGTTCTTCTAAATGTCTCCCTTTTTGAAAAATTGCATGGTCATGCCCCCATTTATGATCATCTAAGATCTTTTGGTTGCCTTTGCCATGCTGTCAGTCCCAAGCCTGGCAGGGATAAATTTCAATCAAGGTCTATTTCTGTTGTTTATATGGGTTACCCTTGTGGGAAGAAGGGATACAAATGCTGAATTTATTTTTTCACTCTATTTTCTTTTTCAGGGATGTTGTGTTCCATGAGCATATCTTCCCCTTTCCATATTCCTCTTCTTCTGATCATTCTCCTCCTCTCATAGTTGTTGATGTCCCCTCTACACACTCTGTTGCTTCTGTCCTACCCTCTTCCTCCCTTTTCCCTTATCCTTCCCCTCCCATTCTTCCTCCTATTCTCCTCCTACTTTCATCTCTCCTTCTTCTCCATCTACCTCTCATTCTTCCATTTTTATACCTACTCTACTTGCTCCTGAACTTAGAAGATCCGGCAGAACTGTTCAAGCCCCTGCTTATCTTGGGGATTATGTCTGCAATTCAGTTATCCCTTCCTTCCTTTCTCCTCTTCTTTCATCCAAGGTTCCTACAATTGACCTACATATGCATGAGTCCCAATTTTACCAATAGGCTACTGATAATCCTGCTTGGCAAGAGGCAATGCTAAAGGAATTTGATGCTCTTGCTGAAAATCAGACTTGGGACATTGTCCCTCTTCTTCCACATAAGAAAGTTATCCCTTGTAAGTAGGTCTATAAGATCAAACAAAGGTCAGGTGGTACCATTGAGAGGTACAAGGCCAGATTAGTAATTCGAGGGGATACCCAAAGAGAAGAGGTTGACTACACTGAGACAGTTTCCCCAGTTATTAAGATCGCCACTATTAGATGCCTCCTTACTTTGGCTGTCAAAAGGGGTTGGACTGTTTTCCAGTTGGATGTTAACAATATTTTTTTGCATGGTGACCTACATGAGGAGGTCTACATGAAGCTTCCCCTGATTTGGTGATCTCTGCTCCATCTTCTCCTTCTTCTCCATCGGTTTGTAGACTCAAGAAGTCTCTTTATGGCATCAAGCAAGCATCTAGACAGTGGTTTTCAAAGCTGTATGATTCTTTTCTATCCAGAGGCTAGACTTCCAGCAAAAATGACTACTCTTTATATACAAAGGCTTAGGGTGCTTCTCTTATTGTGGTTGTCATTTATGTGGATGACATCCTCTTAGCTGGGGATGATCTTATTGAATTGAATTCTCTGAAGGTTTTCTTGGATAACCAATTCAAGATTAAGGATTTAGGTGATATCCATTATTTCTTGGGTTTGGAAATCACTTCACATCCACAAAGGCACCTCATGAGACAACATAAGTATACTTCTGACCTCTTGGCTGAATTTCATTTTGACAACTTCACCCATGTTTCTACGCCCTTGGATTCCACTGTTAAATTTGTTACTAATATGGGAGACGCTCTTTTTGATCCTACCAAATTCAGAAGACTGGTAGGCAAACTCAATTTCCTCCAACATACCAGACCTGACATATTTTTTTCTGTCCAGCACCTCAACCAACTTTTGCAATCTCCTCATGTTCCTTACATGCTAGCAACTCTTCATGTTCTCGGATATCTCTTAAATGCTCCTGCCCAAGGAATTCTCCTCTCTGCCAGCTCTTATTTGTCCTTAGCAGCTTTCTCTGACTCTGATTGGGCTGCATTTCCTATTTCAAGAAGGTCTGTTACTGGTTTCTATATTACTCTCGGAGGCAGTCCTATTTCATAAAAGAGCAAGAAACAACCAATTGTCTCTCTCTCTCTCTCTCTCTCTCTATCTCTCTCTCTCTCTCTCTCTCTCTCTCTCTCTCTCTCTCTCTCTCTCTCTCTCTCTCTCTCCCCCTCCCTCTCTCTCATCAGCTGAGGCTGAGTATAGGGCCTTGAGGATGGTATTAGCTGAAATTTCTTGGTTGGTTACACTTCTTGGTGACTTCCATTTGCATATTTCTGCTCTTACTCCTTTGTTTTGTGATAGCCAGGCAGCTTTACACATTGCTAAAATTCAGTTTTCCACGAGCGCACCAAGCACATTAAGTTGATTGTCATTTCTATGGGACAGCTTGAGCTCTGGGTTGATTTCTCTTCAATTTGTCTCCAGCTCCAACCAACTTGCTGATATATTGACTAAGAACTTGTCTGGACCTCTTCACCATCGGTTTTTGTGCAAGCTTGGAGTATCTACACCCTCCAGTTTGAGGGGAAGTGTTGACAATATTGGACTTACATAGTGGGCCTACATAGTTTAGTTTTACAGAAGCTGGACCCGGCCCAATTCTTTACTATTTTGTTCCCATTCATTTTATTAGCATTGTAATAAGATATAGAATAGAACTTTCTGGAAATAAGAAGTGCCAAGATATTTTCTCTTTTCTGTCTCTCCTCGTTACTGTTAGGGTTCATCCCTTTTTATTTCTTCCAGAAAATGTGAGGTAATATCTTGGTACTTCTTATTTCTAGAAAGTTTTGTTCTCTAATTGCTTATTCAATTAGAGTGCAAGTACCAAAGACCCAACTAAATATTGTTCGTACATTACAAATTCATGTATTACTAATTACTACGACATTATAATATTGGTATAACTTGTGTTCGAACCAAATGATTTTTTTATATATTACTTTATACAAGAATTATTTATACAAGATATAAAATACAAAGCAAATGATTTTTTATTCCTATTAAAACCAATAATTTACTAGAACAGTAAACGAACTACAATTCAAAAATCAAATATAAAGTTTATTATGCATGATTCACAATCAAAGTACTAAAATAGAATAGATACAACCTTTTGTGATGCTTCTTATCCCCTTTACTCTTTTTATTTATCGTTTAATGTTATGGCGCATCAATTTAGAAAATCATGCAGTATCATTAAACAAAGAGTTATGTATAAATTACTTTTTATCTTTTCTTGGACTCTTTAGATAATTGTTCATATCAGTTATTTTGAGCAAATGTAGATTTAAAAAAGGTAATTAATTAATTCTTGCTTTTCTAAAATGGTGCACTTATCTTGGACTAAATTAATTTGGTTATTTTCAACAAAGGGAATAATATAAAAGAACACTTCTATGTTACGCGGTAGTCTGAATCGAAAAAGTATACAAGCATTACAATGCTGAAACCTGGAAATGTGATCTTTAATGTTGAACCACAAGATGTTGAATGAAATTTAATTTAGTAGTTCCAATGACAATTACAAATGCTCAGGAATCAAGATTTCATCACCCCCTCGTGAATCAAATAAACAATCCTCCACCATTAAACCAATTGTTCCTTTTCAAGAAGACAAAAACAAATACGATGTGCAAAGTATTCCGTATTCATATAGAGTCCGAAAAAGAGCAGTATCCTACACATCTTATACCTTGACGCAAACAGTAGTGACTGCTTCCATGACTCGAACTCGCAAAAATAACTTTATATTATTTCAATGCTCCAAAGAGACAACAACAACTATGGTAATAAAATTCCACAGCATTTCAAAAAAAATGATTGAAATCAGTCAATTAATGAACTAAGTGCCCACATAAGCATGAGAGAATCAAAGGACTTCCATGATCATTTTCTTCTTGCTCAAATAACCCTTTTCTTGACTCATCAAGAGGAGCAATTTGGCCACCAATGAACAATGAATTATTCATATTTGAATCTGATAATTGATTGAAATCATCAGGTCCATAAGCATTATTGGAAGCAGAAGCTCTTCTTTCTGCTTCAAGAAAATGGCCTAAAGATGGGGTAGAATTGTTATTTATGTTCACTGCATCAGTACTTAGCTTTGAGCAAAGGGAGAATAACCAAGTTCTTGATTTGTTGTTATTACTCTTCTTCTTGTCCCTTAATATAGGTTCAACTACTACAGTTCTTCTTCTTGTTGATCTTCTTGAAAGCTCAAAAATGCTGGTAATTCCTATGAGACTCCCTAGAGTTATGCTCTTGTCATGAAAGAAAGAAGCAGTAGACTGCAACAACCAAAGAAAAAAAAAGTTTTATTCAAAAACAACGGTAACATATTCAGTATAATATTATAATGGGGTCTGAAAAGAATAGAAAGTACGCAATCTTACTCCTGCCTTATACAGATAAAAAGGTTATTTTTGATAAACGCTCAGCTCACAACAAACGTACAATATTTTATTTAATTATATAGAATATTGACTTTATGGTTAGTCCGTTACTTGATTATAAAAATCACCTATATTAAAGAAAGGAAAGATTAAAAAAAAGAGAAATATTCTTTTGATTAAATTATTAGAAGAAACTTTTCTTTTCCTGAACCTGAGTCAGATTGGGAAACATAATAATTGAAAGGCCATGTGTAAATAATAAAGTGCTCCCCCCTCCCACTTTTGATAAGACAATGACCCAATAGTGATATAAGAAAAAGGCATTATAGCAATGTATATCACAGGAAAATGCTGCATGCAAAAAAGAATAATCAGCACACCAAAGGTGTGAATGAATGAGATTTTTTTCAAAAAAAAGTCAGCTCGATATATGATGTATTCCGCAGTTAAGTATTTCAAAGAATATAATGCAAAAAGCCTATCTAATGTGTAATGGTTGTTTTCACGACTTTATCCTTAACTAAAAAGTTTAAGTTTAAGCCTCAAAGAATAGATAAATATTTGATAGCAAACGCTTTTATCTTTTATATTTTAATAGTCCTATTCAACGAGAATCAGATTAGAGTAGCAAAATCGGATGATTAAATAAAAGAAAAGAAAAACAGGCCATGGAACAATTACATATCTTCGTCTTTGCTCCATTATTGATGTATTTAGGGATTCATCCGTATATCCTTTGCCGGAAAAATGTATAATATATACAAAGCCAGACTTATATTTTTAAGTATATGTAGTATATGCATATAGAGCTCCTAAATAAATATTCTAGCTCCATCACTGATTGTATCCTCAACCAACCAATCTCTTCAACACCAATATTTTCATCAACTATTTTCTAATTTTGGATGTAGAGAATATTGTTTAAATTTATATGAAAAATACAGACCTCAGTATCAAGATCAGAAGAAGAATCAGTGGAAGAGGAAGGAGAACCAGTGATCAGAGTATTGAAGGAAAGTGATCCATTAAATCCACGGTTTCTGAGTTGCCCACCTCTCACATTCAATGGCTGCAGCGCAAGTGGCCACCCTTCTTCCTGCAAAATCAAAATTATTTAACTTCCAGAATAAAAGGTAACAGCAAAAAGCACATGAAGCAAATCCACATATTCAATAAATAAACCAGATGACCTCAAACATAAAAGCAGAAAAATGTTAAAGAATCCCATTTTGATGCTAATGAGGGGGGCTTAGGTCAAGGAGACCGCTACAGTTACTGTCTAGTAGTACCGGTGAAAGTCATTTATATAGTAGGTGTAAGTTCGATTCTCACGGTCTCTCTATTCATCTCATTCCCCTTTTCTCTAATGTAATAGGAAGAAAAAAAAGGAAAGAATAAAATTTAAGGACAAAGGAGTACCTGTTGAGCCATAGATTAACTTGACTGCTGGGTTGAAGAGACTGATGGCTTTAAAGACTATAATTGATGAGAAGGGGAGAGTGAGAGTGAGAGTGAGAGTGAGGTCATTTTAGAGAAAGAAAAAACTGTCATCTCCACTGGTTTACATACTCTCTTTCTCTGGACAAGAAAAGAAAAGTAAAAGGACAAGAATAATTAGAATGTGCTGGAACTGGAACTAATAGCAGTACAGTATTCGAAAGTAAAGTACCTTACTCTTCAACCTGTTTTATGGGCCTGAGGGCCACGGTTACTGCAATACAGTTTTTTAACTATTCGGTATCTAAAAACACACTCACCTGACTTATGATTCAGGTTATGTATTGGTTAATTAGTTTGAAAAGTACTTTTAATTAGCTATTAGTATTTGATTAAGCTTTAAAAATTATTTTTAAGTATATTTTTTTCAGAAGTATTTCTAAAAAATACTTTTTAAGAATATTTTTTTCATTTCAAAAGCTTGGCCAAACACCTTATTTTTTAGCCAAAAATACAACAACAACTATCCAGCATAGTCCCACAAAGTGGGGTCTGAGGAGGGTAATATGTAGACGGGCATTACCCCTACCCGAAAGGGCAGAGAGGCTGTTTCCAATCGACCCTCGGCTCAGTGAAGGAAAGGAACAACAAAAACAAAAACAACAACAAAAAGAACATTAGTAGATTCAGCAGAAATAGCGTAAATAATTATCTAAGCATAAGAACCATAAATAAAATAGCATGCAATAATATCAGATAGTAACTACCATAAATAACTACCATAAGGAAGACAGAATCCAATACACAAATCATCTAAGGATAGCCTTGCCAAGCCTCACCCAACCCTGGGTGAGGAGTACGAAAAACACTAGGGCCCCCTATCCTACAACCCTGATACTCGACCTCCAGACTCTCCTATCAAGGGCCATGTCCTCAGAAACCCACATTCTAGTCATGTCATGCCTAATCACCTCTCCCCAATACCTCTTAGGCCTCCCTCTGCCTCGTCGTGCGCTGACAATCGTTAGCCGCTCACAACTCCTCACCGGAGCATCAGGACTTCTCCTCCGTACATGCCCGAACCACCTTAGCCTCGCTTCTCGCATCTTCTCATCCACCGGGGCCACCCCCACCTTCTCTCGAATAACTTCATTCTTAATCTTATCTAACCTAGTGAGCCCGCACATTCACCTGAGCATCCTCATCTCCGCAACCTTCATTCTCTGAACATGAGAGTTCTTCACTGGCCAGCACTCCGCCCCATACAACATGGTCGGTCTAACCACAGCTCTATAAAATTTCCCCTTTAGTTTCTGTGGAACTTTCTTGTCACACAGGACTCCTGATGCAAGCCTCCACTTTGACCACCCCACTCCTATACTGTGACTGACGTCCCCATCAATCTCTCCGTCCCCCTGAATTACCGATCCAAGATATCTGACACTGTCCCTCTTGGCGATGACCTGAGATCCAATCATCACGTCTCTGCCTACTTCGCTCGGCTCGGTGCTAAACTTGCACTCCAGGTATTCTGTCTTAGATCTGCTTATTTTGAAACCCTTAGACTCGAGAGCCTGTCTCCATACCTCTAACCTCTCATTAACACCGACCCTCGTCTCGTCTATCAAGACTATGTCATCAGCAAATAGCATACACCAAGGCACATTCCCTTGAATATGTCGGGTAAGAGCATCCATCACCAAGGCAAACAAGAGAGGGCTAAGCGTCGATCCTTGATGGAGCCCCATAACCACAGGAAAATGGTCTGAGTCGCCACCTATCGTCCTAACCCTAGTCTTAGCTCCATCATACATGTCCTTAATCACTCTGATGTAGGCTTCTGGCATGCTCTTCGCCTCAAAGCACCTCCATAGCACCTCCCTTGGGACCTTGTCATACGCCTTCTCTAAGTCGATAAGCACCATGTGCAGGTCCTTCTTCTTATCCCTGAGCTGCTCCACCAGCCTCCTGATAAGGTGGATAGCTTCCGTAGTGGAGCGACCCGACATGAAACCGAACTGGTTCACAGATATAGATGTCATCTCCCTCACCCTCGCCTCGATCACCCGCTCCCAGACCTTCATGGTATGACTTATTAATTTGATACCCCTATAGTTATTGCAGCACTGGATGTCACCTTTGTTCTTGTACAAGGGCACCACTGTACTCCACCTCCACTTCTCCGGCATCTTTTTGGTCCTGAAGATCGCATTGAACAGCCTGGAGAGCCACTCCACTCCTGACCTACCCATGCATTTCCAGAACTCTATCGGGATCTCGTCAGGCCCGGTCGCTCGACCCCTACTCATCCTACGCAAAGCCCCCATGACCTCCTCCGCCCTAATGCGCCTGTAGTACCCAAGGTCTCCATGTTGCTCTGAATGCCCCAACTCCCCTAGCTCTATATTACGATCCCCCACGTCGTTAAGTAAGTCCCGAAGGTATGCCTGCCACCTCTTCTTGACTTGAGACTCCCCCATCAGAACTCTACCATCCTCGCCCTTGATGCACCTAACTTGGTCAAGATCACGCGCCTTCCTTTCCCTATCTTTAGCTAACCGGAATAACTTCCTGTCCCCGCCTTTCTCCCCTATTTCCTCGTACATGCGACCAAACGCCACGTTTTTGGCTTCCGTAACCGCCATCTTTGCTTCTTTACTCGCCGCCTTGTAGATCTCCCTGTTCGCTCTCCGTTCTTCCTCGCTTGTACTCCATGCCATCTTAGCAAACGCCGCCTTCTTCGCCTCCACTTTTCCTTGGACTACATCGTTCCACCACCAGTCATTCTGATGTCTGCCTGAATATCCCTTTGCTACTCCGAGCACATCCCGTGCTACCTCCCTAACCAAGTTCGCCGTCTCTGACCACATAACATCCGCTTCCCCAGAACTTCTCCAAGCTCCGCCCTCAGCTAACCTCCTCTCCAACTCATGTGCTTTCTCCTTATTCAAAACACCCCATCTAATCCATGGTTGTCCCCGAGCACCCCTCCTCTTCCTCTTCACCCAGAGACCGACATCCATCACTAGGAGTCTATGAAGAGTCAAAAGGGACTCCCCCGGAATAACCTTGCAGTCCTTGCACATACCCCTATCGCTCCTTCTGAGGAGGAGGTAATCAATCTGAGTCCTCGCCGCCGAACTCTTGAAGGTGACCAAATGCTCCTCCCTCTTCTGAAATGCCGAGTTCGCAATCAAAAGCTCGGAAGCCCTGGCGAAATCAAGCAGTGACGTGCCTCCTCCGTTCCTAACCCCAAAGCCGAAGCCACCGTGCACCTCACCATAACCACCAGCATCAGCCCTAATATGACCATTAAAGTCCCCTCCGATAACTAACTTCTCAGATTGGGGAATAATACTTACCATATCATCCAAGTCCTCCCAAAAGCACCTCTTAACCTCCTCGTCTAAGCCCATTTGCGGCGCGTAAGCGCTGATGACTTTGAGGACGCAACCCCCAATAACCAACTTAATAGACATTAACCTATCATTCACTCGCCTAACCTCGACCACCCCTTAGATCCTTATCAACCAATATTCCCACTCCATTCTTACCTCTCACGACCCCAGAATACCACAACTTAAACCCGTCTGCATTCCTCGCCTTCAACCCTTTCCACCTAGTCTCCTGGACACAGGCTATGTTAACCCTCCTCTTCTGAAGAACCTTCGCCAACTCAATGGACTTACCCGTCAGAGTGCCTACGTTCCACGACCCGATCCTTAATCTATGAGTGTCCGCTACCCTCTTCCTACCCTTGCCTCCGGCCCTTCCTGCAGAATCGCTCCCAGCCCCCCTGCTCGCCCCTGCCCCCACCCCTGCCCCCCGAGGACATGACCTTACTATACCATCCCCCGCCGCCGGCCATTATCCCCAACTGAATACGAAAAACAGTGATGCACCCACGTATTACAGCGGAGTACACAAAAGGATGCAACCTAGGAATCGACAAAGTAAACCACACGCAGGGTGCTTAGATAGAAAACGTAAAAGGGTGTACAGAGTAAAAAAAGGAGGTCGGGAGGTACCAACTCCCGATGGAAAAACCTGGAAGTATGCTTTGATTCGCCCGAGATCAACTACCGCTAGCTTTTGAACACTTCGTCCGGTGTTGCTTTGCTCTTCGCGTCCAAATGTCGTAAGCTCTCCTTGTCCGCCGTGGCTTGTACCTGAAAATAACGCACAAAAAAAACGAGGGGAGCTGCCTAGCTTGGGAAAGGGGGAGGGGTTGCCTTACTAGGGGTCGCCGGAGTTTGGGTTGACAGGTGGGTAGGGGGTGGGGGTAGGGGTGAGGGCTGGGTAGTGGAGATAGAGAAGAGAGAGAGGAGGGAGGAGAGAAACAGAAGAGAGAGAACTTACTTAGAGGGTCACCGGAGAAGGGTCGTCGGAGGGGGAGGGGGGTCGCCGGAGGGGGTGGGGGGAGAGGGGGAGAGGGGGGCTGGGAGCTGGGGAGGAGTAGGTGAAAATGAACATTGGAGAGGAAGAGAGAGTTACTGGAAAGAAAGAAAGCAGATCCGTTGACCATACTTCCTTTTGGC